>JAAALK010000286.1:10711126-10734534 GCA_019279435.1 Zizania palustris
CCGGTCGAGGGACTCGCTGGCCGCCACAGAAGACGAAGGGCACATAGTGCCAAATATTCCAAGGTACCCTGAAGGGCATCCAAGGTCCGTTCCGCTACACTGGCCTTCTTCTTTTCCGCCGTGTCCAGCTCCGCAGCGGTAGCAGACACTTCGGCCACTTGGAGCATCAAGGAGTTCTTCTGGGCCATTGCCAGCTTGAGAGAACCTTGGAGCTCTACTAGTTGTGTGCTCGAAGTGGCCGCCGCTAGCCGGAGTTTCTTGACTTCCGCCCAGAGCACTAAGTGCTCGGCTTCAACTTCTTGGGCTGAAGTCCGGAGTGTGTCGCCGGCTTGCCTTGCTAGTCGAAGGGCTTCGTCAGCCTCAGCCCTAGCCCTCTGTTCTTCAAGGACTTCTTCCTCCAACCGAAGTGCTCTTTCGTCGGAGTCCTTGAGCGCGGTTTGGAGGGTGGTAACCTTCCTTTTGAGTCGATTGGTTTCAACTTCATTGGAAGTACGCTGCCGCTCTAGCAAGGACGAATTGCTGCAAAAAGAACAAGTAAGTACCAAGTATTTACAATTACTAATGCAAAAATGGTTGTGGTGCTTTTCATACCTGAAGGGCAGCCCTTTCGAGGGCCATGTTGAGCCCCGGAGCCCTGGCTTCGCTCAGAGCAGAGACCAAGTCAGAGTTGGCGATGTCTTGGCTTTTCTCCGCCAAAGGCTCCAGGAGCGCCCGGAGGCTTGTCCGGTGCTCCAAAAACGGAGCCAGCAGAGGAAGCCAAGACGAAGCTTGGCGGTCATCTGCCGTGGCCTCCTCCTCCGAGTTGCTAGCCGAAGTCGTCGTTGGGCCGAGAGGGAGTCCGAGGCTGGACATGCTTTTGCCCCTCCCCGGCACGAAGGCGGGCGGCTCGACTACGGCGGAGGAAGCACTCCCTTCGACGGCTACCCCTTCGACTGGAGACGCATCAGCAGGGGGGACCTCGGTCACTGGAGCCGCATCAACGGGAACAGCCCCCGCCACCGGGGCCAGGGCGTCTAGTGGTGTCGAGGTGTCCATTGGAACCATGCATCACCCCAGAAGAAGACGGAGCCTCGAGCGCCGCCGGAGCTTCGTTGCCCCTAGACGTACCTGTAGTATCAAGGTATTTGGTGAGCATTTAGAAGTGAAAATTGTTGCAGGAATCGACCAAGGTAAAAGATTTGAAGTATACCTTCAGAGGCACCGTGAGGTAAAATCATCGGATCCTCCAGTACTTCGTACATCCGGAGGATCTCGTCGATGTCGTCTCCCGAAGTCCTCTCCGGTGTGTTTCCCACCGGAGCCTCGACCTCCGCCGTGATCACCCCAGCTACGGGCGAGTAAGGGGCTACAGGGTTTGGCTCTGAATCCATGACAGCAAGCACAGGTGAGTGTGCTGATTCTACCTCCGCAACCTCCCGAGCAGTAGCTTCGGTCGGGACCCCCGCCGCACTTTCGTCTCCCTCCAAGAGATAGTTCTCGAAGGTCTTCGCCAGTTGAGCGCTGGAGTCCTTGTTTCCGGAACCCTCCGAGGCCGAGCTCCGAACGTCCAAGGACGAGGTAGACGAAGCGGGAGCCAGTTGTGGAGGGATCTTCGCCATCTTCTTCTTCTTAGGAGGGGTCTTGCTAGCCTTCTTCGAAGGCTCGGCGATGGCTTTCCTCTTCCGAGGGGCCGCTTCGGCCGAGTTAAAATCTGGCAGAGGAGGGGGCACCATCCTGAGAGCTCCCCACACTCTGTTAGAGCGCTCCCATCACCCTACCAGCTCCAACCTTTTCTGTCTTTCAGCCACCGTAGGGGCACCGAGGACCCATTCGGTTGCCCGAGCTATCTCCTCCGGAGGCAACGCTAGTGGAGTCGCTAAAAAAAGGGTAACATATTATGAGTATGTTATTTTCAGTATCTAACATATTGCTACAGGAGTTGAAGTCTTACCTAAAGTCGGAGATCACCCTCCGAAGCTTGTTTGAACACTATGGGCCAGTAGGCCCCGAGAGGTGGAATCCGAAGAGCAATGAACTCTTCGGTGAGGTCGCGCGTGCTCATGCGGCCGGCCACTGAAGTCAGTAGCCCTAGCCGTGTTGAGAGTAAGCTAGGGTTCGGAGCAACCTCTGCCTCCTTCCAGAACCAGATCTCCTGCAGGGGCCCAGCGAGGGGAGAGTCCTCTCTGACTTCAGCGTAGAACCACCGAAGAATCCAGTTGATATACCATCAGTCATTGATGGCCTTTGCTGGAAAGTGTTGGGCGTGCTCCCTCCGCAACTGGAAGTTGACGCTGCCGAAGGCTGTAATCACCTTGGTGTCCCCGGGCCCATCTTGCGGCTTCGGCTGGCAGATGGCTTCGTGGGTGGCGGCGAAAACCTCCGATCGCCCTTCGCACCCTTCGGCCCGGAGCGCCCATTCAAAGACAGCCAGGCGAGCGATGGCATTGGGAGACAACTGAGGTAAGGTGATGTGGAACATTTCTAGTACCTCCGCGAGGAAGTCGATGGCTGGAAGTCCCAAGCCTGCCTCGAAGAAGGCCTCGAAGACCACGACTTCTCCACTCTGTGGCCTCGGGGTTGATTCCAACCAGGGACTCGAGTCCTCAGTCCGGTCCCCAGCTTCGCTTCCACGGCCTCTTCAATGGACTCAGCGGTGCTCGTGGACTGGCCGATAAGGAAGCTCTGTGGGATCATATTCTTGGATAGCGGGTGGAGCTCCCGAGGGTTCTTGGGACAGGCGTCGCCCGGAGCTCCTGCCATTGCAGCTGCGGCTGAGGGGGCCCACGCCTGTCTCTGGGCCAGAGTGCCCGCTGGTGCCGGAACGGTGTGGCTGGTCCTCGCCATGGCTAGGTGGATTGAAATATGGTGGGAACTGAAGGTTGAAGGAGATGATTCACAGATGCCAAAACACGGTAAAAAGTTTTGGGTAACTTCTAACCCCTTTTTATAACCGACCGCTAGCTACTACGCTTCGATCGCATTCACACTACAGGTTCGACTTCCGCCGCTGGCAGGTGGGCCCAGAAAGTGGAACGGCGAGAAACCGCCGTAGATTTCGACCGTTACCTTTTACATAATGTAACGGCTACTTGCGCAGTAATGGTTATAATCAAACGGTCCCTCACGACGTTTGGGCTTCGTAACAGTACACTCTCCTACGGAGCATTCACACAGCGGTTGTGAACTCGGAGTCAAGGTCCGAATGCTTTGGATCCGAGATCCTCCGAAAGACTGTAATGTGTTCTAATTTTCTCTAAGTCTCAGAATATGAAAATATTCCTTGTGTATACTGCCTCCCTTCTGTACAGGTTAAATTCGGAGAGGCGTATTCGAGGGGCTACTGTTGGGGGAAAATGCTACACTTTCAGGACTTAGAGATTAACAGTTCAAAGGGACTCACTAAGCTTCGGAGCTGATGGATTCATACTCGAAGGTTGAGACGTTTAACCGAAGGGTGCCTCGATCTAAAGTACGAAGGAGCCCTTCGTGGGATATCAGGCCCCGAAGCAGAGCGACAGGATTGATAAGATGTTTGTCTTATCTGTTTGCCTCAGATAGGTTTTACTATTTTAACCCTATTCATGGTACCGAATAGTTTTCACTATGTCGGTTGTAACATAGGGGTAAATAGGTCTTTTCCTTAGACATTTTGGCCTATAAATACCTCCCTCTTCACCCTGTAACGGGGATCGAATACTCAGCTATTCTAATACACACATTCGGACTACTTAAGCTATTATCCATTTGGAGGCTTGAGATAGTCCTTAAGCACAAGGTCATAGTTTGTCCGCTCTTGGTCTCAGAGAACCTGTTAGCATAATCCTTTACACCAACAATTCCCAATCATTCTAATATGATGTAATAGTAACGAAGGAAGTGTTTCTTGGGTTTCCATTCCGACACGAATTTTGTGATAACTTCGCCACCCGTAATGTGCAAGAATCAAAAGTTCGCTTCTGAAACAAAATGGTTCATTAACATGCCCAATCATTCTTATATGGTTCAATAGTACACCGAAGGAGGTGTTTCTTGGTTTTCCATGCCGGACAGGAATGTTGTGAAACTTCGCCACCCGTAATGTGCAAGAATCAAAAGTTCGCTTCCGGAACAAAAAGGTTCATTAACATGCCCAATCATTCTAATATGATGTAATAGTAACGAAGGAAGTGTTTCTTGGGTTTCCATTCCGACACGAATTTTGTGAAAACTTCGCCACCCGTAATGTGCAAGAATCAAAAGTTCGCTTCCGAACAAAAAGGTTCATTAACATGCCCAATCATTCTAATATGGTGTAATAGTACGAAGGAAGTGTTTCTTGGGTTTCCATTCCGACACGAATGTTGTGAAAACTTCGCCACCCGTAATGTGCAAGAATCAAAAGTTCGCTTCCGGAACAAAAAGGTTCATTAACATGCCCAATCATTCTAATATGGTGTAATAGTACAGAAGGAAGTGTTTCTTGGGTTTCCATTCCGACACGAATGTTGTGAAAACTTCGCCACCCGTAATGTGCAAGAATCAAAAGTTCGCTTCCGAACAAAAAGGTTCATTAACATGCCCAATCATTCTAATATGACGTACTAGTACGAAGGAAGTGTTTCTTGGGTTTCCTTTCCAGAAACAATGTTGTGAATACATTGCCTCCCATAATGTCGAAGAATCAAAAGTTAGCTTCAGGAACAAAAAGGTTCATTAAAATGCCCAATCATTCTAATATGGTGTAATAGTACCAAAGGAGGTGTTTCTTGGGTTTCCATTCCGACACGAATGTTGTGAAAACTTCGCCACCCATAATGTGCAAGAATCAAAAGTTCGCTTCCGGAACAAAAGTTTCATTAAAATGCCCAATAATTCTTATATGATGTAATAGTACCAAACGAGGTGTTTCTTGGGTTTCCATTCTGTCACTAATGTTGTGAAATCTTCGCCACCCGTAATGTGGAATAATCAAAAGTTCACTTCCGGAACAAAAAAGGTTCATTAACCTGCCCAATCATTCTAATATGGTGTAATAGTAACGAAGGAAGTGTTTCTTGGGTTTCCATTCTAACACAAAGTTGTGAAAACTTCGCCACCCGTAATGTGCAAGAATCAAAAGTTCGCTTCCGGAACAAAAAGGTTCATTAACATGCCCAATCATTCTAATATGATGTAATAGTAACGAAGGAGTGTTTCTTGGGTTTCCATTCCGACACGAATTTTGTGAAAACTTCGCCACCCGTAATGTGCAAGAATCAAAAGTTCGCTTCAGAACAAAAAGGTTCATTAACATGCCCAATCATTCTATATGGTGTAATAGTACCGAAGGAGGTGTTTCTTGGTTTCCATTCCGACACGAATGTTGTGAAATACTTCGCCACCCGTAATGTGCAAGAATCAAAGTTCGCTTCCGGAACAAAAAGGTTCATTAACATGCCCAATCATTCTAATATGGTGTAATAGTACGAAGGAAGTGTTTCTTGGGTTTCCATTCGACACGAATGTTGTGAAAACTTCTCCACCCGTAATGTGCAAGAATCAAAAGTTCGCTTCCGAACAAAAAGGTTCATTAACAAGCCCAATCATTCTAATATGGTGTAATAGTACCGAAGGAAGTGTTTCTTGGGTTTCCATTCCGACACGAAGTTTGTGAAAACTTCGCCACCCGTAATGTGCAAGAATCAAAAGTTCGCTTCCGGAACAAAAAGGTTCATTAACATGCCCAATCATTCTATATGGTGTAATAGTACCGAAGGAGGTGTTTCTTGGGTTTCCATTCCGACACTGAATGTTGTGAATACTTCGCCACCCGTAATGTGCAGAATCAAAAGTTCGCTTTCGGAACAAAAAAGGTTCATTAACATGCCCAATCATTCTAATATGAGTGTAATAGTACCGAAGGAAGTGTTTTCTTGGGTTTCCATTCGACACGAATGTTGTGAAAACTTCGCCACCCGTAATGTGCAAGAATCAAAAGTTCGCTTCCAGAACAAAAAGGTTCATTAACATGCCCAATCATTCTAATATGATGTAATAGTACCGAAGGAAGTGTTTCTTGGGTTTCCATTCCGACACGAATTTGTGAAAACTTCGCCACCCGTAATGTGCAAGAATCAAAAGTTCGCTTCCGGAACAAAAAGGTTCATTAACATGCCCAATCATTCTAATATGGTGTAATAGTACTGAAGGAAGTGTTTCTTGGGTTTCCATTCCGACACGAATGTTGTGAAAACTTCGCCACCCGTAATGTGCAAGAATCAAAAGTTCGCTTCCGGAACAAAAAGGTTCATTAACATGCCCAATCATTCTAATATGGTGTAATAGTACCGAAGGAAGTGTTTCTTGGGTTTCCATTCCGACACGAATGTTGTGAAAACTTCGCCACCCGTAATGTGCAAGAATCAAAAGTTCGCTTCCGAACAAAAAGGTTCATTAACATGCCCAATCATTCTAATATGGTGTAATAGTACGAAGGAAGTGTTTCTTGGGTTTCCATTCCGACACGAATGTTGTGAAAACTTCGCCACCCGTAATGTGCAAGAATCAAAAGTTCGCTTCCGGAACAAAAAGGTTCATTAACATGCCCAATCATTCTAATATGGTGTAATAGTACCGAAGGAAGTGTTTCTTGGGTTTCCATTCCGACACGAATGTTGTGAAAACTTCGCCACCCGTAATGTGCAAGAATCAAAAGTTCGCTTCCAGAACAAAAAGGTTCATTAACAATGCCCAATCATTCTAATATGGTGTAATAGTACCGAAGGAAGTGTTTCTTGGGTTTCCATTCCGACACGAATGTTGTGAAAACTTCGCCACCCGTAATGTGCAAGAATCAAAAGTTCGCTTCCGGAACAAAAAGGTTCATTAACAATGCCCAATCATTCTAATATGGTGTAATAGTACGAAGGAAGTGTTTCTTGGGTTTCCATTCCGACACGAATGTTGTGAAAACTTCGCCACCCGTAATGTGCAAGAATCAAAAGTTCGCTTCAGGAACAAAAAGGTTCATTAACAATGCCCAATCATTCTAATATGGTGTAATAGTAACGAAGGAAGTGTTTCTTGGGTTTCCATTCCGACACTGAATGTTGTGAAAACTTCGCCACCCGTAATGTGCAAGAATCAAAAGTTCGCTTCCGGAACAAAAAGGTTCATTAACATGCCCAATCATTCTAATATGATGTAATAGTAACGAAGGAAGTGTTTCTTGGGTTTCCATTCCGACACGAATTTTGTGAAAACTTCGCCACCCGTAATGTGCAAGAATCAAAATTTCGCTTCCGGAACAAAAGGTTCATTAACATGCCCAATCATTCTATATATGGTGTAATAGTACCGAATGAGTGTTTCTTGGTTTACATTGCCGACACGAATGTGTGTGAATACTTCGCCACCCGTAATGTGCAAGAATCAAAGTTCGCTTTCGGAACAAAAAGGTTCATAACATGCCCAATCATTCTAATATGGTGTAATAGTACGAAGGAAGTGTTTCTGGGTTTCCATTCCGACACGAATATTTGTGGAAAACTTCGCCACCCGTAATGTGCAAGAATCAAAAGTTCGCTTCCCGAACAAAAAGGTTCATTAACATGCCCAATCATTCTAATATTGTGTAATAGTAACGAAGGAAGTGTTTCTTGGTTTCCATTCGACACGAATGTTGTGAAAACTTCGCCACCCGTAATGTGCAAGAATCAAAAGTTCGCTTCCAGAACAAAAAGGTTCATTAACATGCCCAATCATTCTAATATGGATGTAATAGTACCGAAGGAAGTGTTTCTTGGTTTCCATTCCGACACGAATGTTGTGAAAACTTCGCCACCCGTAATGTGCAAGAATCAAAAGTTCGCTTCCGGAACAAAAAGGTTCATTAACATGCCCAATCATTCTAATATGGTGTAATAGTACCGAAGGAAGTGTTTCTTGGGTTTCCATTCCGACACGAATGTTGTGAAAACTTCGCCACCCGTAATGTGCAAGAATCAAAAGTTCGCTTCCGGAACAAAAAGGTTCATTAACATGCCCAATCATTCTAATATGGTGTAATAGTACGAAGGAAGTGTTTCTTGGGTTTCCATTCCGACACGAATGTTGTGAAAACTTCGCCACCCGTAATGTGCAAGAATCAAAAGTTCGCTTCCGGAACAAAAGGTTCATTAACATGCCCAATCATTCTAATATGAGTGTAATAGTACGAAGGAAGTGTTTCTTGGGTTTCCATTCCGACACGAATTTTGTGAAAACTTCGCCACCCGTAATGTGCAAGAATCAAAAGTTCGCTTTCGGAACAAAAAGGTTCATTAACATGCCCAATCATTCTAATATGATGTAATAGTAACGAAGGAAGTGTTTCTTGGGTTTCCATTCCGACACGAATTTTGTGAAAACTTCGCCACCCGTAATGTGCAAGAATCAAAAGTTCGCTTTCCAGGAACAAAAAGGTTCATTAACATGCCCAATCATTCTAATATGAGTGTAATAGTAACGAAGGAAGTGTTTCTTGGGTTTCCATTCCGACACGAATTTGTGAAAACTTCGCCACCCGTAATGTGCAAGAATCAAAAGTTCGCTTCCGGAACAAAAAGGTTCATTAACATGCCCAATCATTCTAATATGGTGTAATAGTACGAAGGAAGTGTTTCTTGGGTTTCCATTCCGACACGAATGTTGTGAAAACTTCGCCACCCGTAATGTGCAAGAATCAAAAGTTCGCTTCCGAAACAAAAGGTTCATTAAAATTCCCAATAATTCTAATATGGTGTAATAGTACCGAAGGAGGTGTTTCTTGGGTTTCCATTCCGACACTAATGTTGTGAAACTTCGCCACCCGTAATGTGCAAGAATCAAAAGTTCGCTTCCGGAACAAAAAGGTTCATTAACATGCCCAATCATTCTAATATGGTGTAATAGTAACGAAGGAAGTGTTTCTTGGGTTTCCATTCGACATGAATGTTGTGAAAACATCGCCACCCGTAATGTGCAAGAATCAAAAGTTCGCTTCCGGAACAAAAAGGTTCATTAACATGCCCAATCATTCTAATATGATGTAATAGTAACGAAGGAAGTGTTTCCTGGGTTTCCATTCCGACACGAATTTTGTGAAAACTTCGCCACCCGTAATGTGCAAGAATCAAAATTTCGCTTCCAGAACAAAAAGGTTCATTAACATGCCCAATCATTCTAATATGGTGTAATAGTACGAAGGAAGTGTTTCTTGGGTTTCCATTCCGACACGAATGTTGTGAAAACTTCGCCACCCGTAATGTGCAAGAATCAAAAGTTCGCTTCCGGAACAAAAAGGTTCATTAACATGCCCAATCATTCTAATATGGTGTAATAGTACCGAAGGAAGTGTTTCTTGGGTTTCCATTCCGACACGAATGTTGTGAAAACTTCGCCACCCGTAATGTGCAAGAATCAAAAGTTCGCTTCCAGAACAAAAAGGTTCATTAACATGCCCAATCATTCTAATATGGTGTAATAGTACCGAAGGAGGTGTTTCTTGGGTTTCCATTCCGACACGAATGTTGTGAAACTTCGCCACCCGTAATGTGCAAGAATCAAAAGTTCGCTTTCCGGAACAAAAAGGTTCATTAACATGCCCAATCATTCTAATATGAGTGTAATAGTACTGAAGGAAGTGTTTCTTGGGTTTCCATTCCGACACGAATTTTGTGAAAACTTCGCCACCCGTAATGTGCAAGAATCAAAAGTTCGCTTTCGGAACAAAAGGTTCATTAACAAGCCCAATCATTCTAATATGGTGTAATAGTACCGAAGGAAGTGTTTCTTGGGTTTCCATTCCGACACGAATGTTGTGAAAACTTCGCCACCCGTAATGTGCAAGAATCAAAAGTTCGCTTCCGGAACAAAAGGTTCATTAAAATGCCCAATCATTCTAATATGGTGTAATAGTACGAAGGAAGGTGTTTCTTGGGTTTCCATTCCGACACTAATGTTGTGAAATCTTCGCCACCCGTAATGTGCAAGAATCAAAAGTTCGCTTCCAGAACAAAAAGGTTCATTAACATGCCCAATCATTCTAATATGTGTAATAGTAACGAAGGAAGTGTTTCTTGGGTTTCCATTCCGACACGAATTTTGTGAAAACTTCGCCACCCGTAATGTGCAAGAATCAAAAGTTCGCTTCCTGAACAAAAAGGTTCATTAACATGCCCAATCATTCTAATATGGTGTAATAGTACGAAGGAAGTGTTTCTTGGGTTTCCATTCCGACACGAATGTTGTGAAAACTTCGCCACCCGTAATGTGCAAGAATCAAAAGTTCGCTTTCCGGAACAAAAAGGTTCATTAACATGCCCAATCATTCTAATATGTGTAATAGTACTGAAGGAAGGTGTTTCTTGGGTTTCCATTCCGACACGAATGTTGTGAAAACTTCGCCACCCGTAATGTGCAAGAATCAAAAGTTCGCTTCCGGAACAAAAAGGTTCATTAACAATGCCCAATCATTCTAATATGGTGTAATAGTACGAAGGAAGTGTTTCTTGGGTTTCCATTCCGACACGAATGTTGTGAAAACTTCGCCACCCGTAATGTGCAAGAATCAAAAGTTCGCTTCCGAACAAAAGGTTCATTAACATGCCCAATCATTCTAATATGGTGTAATAGTACCGAAGGAAGTGTTTCTTGGGTTTCCATTCCGACACGAATGTTGTGAAAACTTCGCCACCCGTAATGTGCAAGAATCAAAAGTTCGCTTCCGGAACAAAAAGGTTCATTAACATGCCCAATCATTCTAATATGATGTAATAGTACGAAGGAAGTGTTTCTTGGGTTTCCATTCCGACACGAATGTTGTGAAAACTTCGCCACCCGTAATGTGCAAGAATCAAAAGTTCGCTTCCGGAACAAAAAGGTTCATTAACATGCCCAATCATTCTAATATGGTGTAATAGTACCGAAGGAGTGTTTCTTGGTTTCCATTCCGACACGAATGTTGTGAAAACTTCGCCACCCGTAATGTGCAAGAATCAAAAGTTCGCTTCCGGAACAAAAAGGTTCATTAACATGCCCAATCATTCTAATATGGTGTAATAGTACTGAAGGAAGTGTTTCTTGGGTTTCCATTCCGACACGAATGTTGTGAAAACTTCGCCACCCGTAATGTGCAAGAATCAAAAGTTCGCTTCCGAACAAAAAGGTTCATTAACATGCCCAATCATTCTAATATGGTGTAATAGTACCGAAGGAAGTGTTTCTTGGGTTTCCATTCCGACACGAATGTTGTGAAAACTTCGCCACCCGTAATGTGCAAGAATCAAAAGTTCGCTTCCGGAACAAAAAGGTTCATTAACATGCCCAATCATTCTAATATGGTGTAATAGTACGAAGGAAGTGTTTCTTGGGTTTCCATTCGACACGAATGTTGTGAAAACTTCGCCACCCGTAATGTGCAAGAATCAAAAGTTCGCTTCCAGAACAAAAAGGTTCATTAACATGCCCAATCATTCTAATATGATGTAATAGTACTGAAGGAAGTGTTTCTTGGGTTTCCATTCCGACACGAATTTTGTGAAAACTTCGCCACCCGTAATGTGCAAGAATCAAAAGTTCGCTTCCGGAACAAAAAGGTTCATTAACATGCCCAATCATTCTAATATGGTGTAATAGTACCGAAGGAAGTGTTTCTTGGGTTTCCATTCCGACACGAATGTTGTGAAAACTTCGCCACCCGTAATGTGCAAGAATCAAAAGTTCGCTTCCGGAACAAAAAGGTTCATTAACATGCCCAATCATTCTAATATGGTGTAATAGTACGAAGGAAGTGTTTCTTGGGTTTCCATTCCGACACGAATGTTGTGAAAACTTCGCCACCCGTAATGTGCAAGAATCAAAAGTTCGCTTCCGGAACAAAAAGGTTCATTAACATGCCCAATCATTCTAATATGGTGTAATAGTACCGAAGGAGGTGTTTCTTGGGTTTCCATTCCGACACGAATGTTGTGAAAACTTCGCCACCCGTAATGTGCAAGAATCAAAAGTTCGCTTCCGGAACAAAAAGGTTCATTAACATGCCCAATCATTCTAATATGGTGTAATAGTACGAAGGAAGTGTTTCTTGGGTTTCCATTCCGACACGAATGTTGTGAAAACTTCGCCACCGTAATGTGCAAGAATCAAAAGTTCGCTTCCGGAACAAAAAGGTTCATTAACATGCCCAATCATTCTAATATGGTGTAATAGTACCGAAGGAAGTGTTTCTTGGGTTTCCATTCGACACGAATTTGTGAAAACTTCGCCACCCGTAATGTGCAAGAATCAAAAGTTCGCTTCCGGAACAAAAAGGTTCATTAACAATGCCCAATCATTCTAATATGGTGTAATAGTACCGAAGGAAGTGTTTCTTGGGTTTCCATTCCGACACGAATGTTGTGAAA
This sequence comes from Zizania palustris, assembly GCA_019279435.1. Taxonomy (NCBI): domain Eukaryota; kingdom Viridiplantae; phylum Streptophyta; class Magnoliopsida; order Poales; family Poaceae; genus Zizania; species Zizania palustris. The sequence goes on from JAAALK010000286.1 coordinate 10,723,486, forward strand.
ACTTCGCCACCCGTAATGTGCAAGAATCAAAAGTTCGCTTTCGAACAAAAGGTTCATTAACATGCCCAATCATTCTAATATGGTGTAATAGTACCGAAGGAAGTGTTTCTTGGGTTTCCATTCCGACACGAATGTTGTGAAAACTTCGCCACCCGTAATGTGCAAGAATCAAAAGTTCGCTTTCCGGAACAAAAAGGTTCATTAACATGCCCAATCATTCTAATATGATGTAATAGTAACGAAGGAAGTGTTTCTTGGGTTTCCATTCCGACACGAATTTTGTGAAAACTTCGCCACCCGTAATGTGCAAGAATCAAAAGTTCGCTTCCGGAACAAAAGGTTCATTAACATGCCCAATCATTCTAATATGGTGTAATAGTACCGAAGGAAGTGTTTCTTGGGTTTCCATTCCGACACGAATGTTGTGAAAACTTCGCCACCCGTAATGTGCAAGAATCAAAAGTTCGCTTTCCGGAACAAAAAGGTTCATTAACATGCCCAATCATTCTAATATGGTGTAATAGTACTGAAGGAAGTGTTTCTTGGGTTTCCATTCCGACACGAATGTTGTGAAAACTTCGCCACCCGTAATGTGCAAGAATCAAAAGTTCGCTTCCGGAACAAAAAGGTTCATTAACATGCCCAATCATTCTAATATGGTGTAATAGTACGAAGGAAGTGTTTCTTGGGTTTCCATTCCGACACGAATTTTGTGAAAACTTCGCCACCCGTAATGTGCAAGAATCAAAAGTTCGCTTTCGGAACAAAAAGGTTCATTAACATGCCCAATCATTCTAATATGGTGTAATAGTACCGAAGGAAGTGTTTCTTGGTTTCCATTCCGACACGAATTTTGTGAAAACTTCGCCACCCGTAATGTGCAAGAATCAAAAGTTCGCTTCCGGAACAAAAAGGTTCATTAACATGCCCAATCATTCTAATATGGTGTAATAGTACCGAAGGAAGTGTTTCTTGGGTTTCCATTCCGACACGAATGTTGTGAAAACTTCGCCACCCGTAATGTGCAAGAATCAAAAGTTCGCTTCCGGAACAAAAAGGTTCATTAACATGCCCAATCATTCTAATATGGTGTAATAGTATCGAAGGAAGTGTTTCTTGGGTTTCCATTCCGACACGAATTTTGTGAAAACTTCGCCACCCGTAATGTGCAAGAATCAAAAGTTCGCTTCCGGAACAAAAAGGTTCATTAACATGCCCAATCATTCTAATATGGTGTAATAGTACCGAAGGAAGTGTTTCTTGGGTTTCCATTCCGACACGAATGTTGTGAAAACTTCGCCACCCGTAATGTGCAAGAATCAAAAGTTCGCTTCCGAACAAAAAGGTTCATTAACATGCCCAATCATTCTAATATGATGTAATAGTACGAAGGAAGTGTTTCTTGGGTTTCCATTCCGACACGAATGTTGTGAAACTTCGCCACCCGTAATGTGCAAGAATCAAAAGTTCGCTTCCGGAACAAAAAGGTTCATTAACATGCCCAATCATTCTAATATGGTGTAATAGTACCGAAGGAAGTGTTTCTTGGGTTTCCATTCCGACACGAATGTTGTGAAAACTTCGCCACCCGTAATGTGCAAGAATCAAAAGTTCGCTTCCGGAACAAAAAGGTTCATTAACATGCCCAATCATTCTAATATGGTGTAATAGTACCGAAGGAAGTGTTTCTTGGGTTTCCATTCCGACACGAATGTTGTGAAAACTTCGCCACCCGTAATGTGCAAGAATCAAAAGTTCGCTTCCGGAACAAAAAGGTTCATTAACATGCCCAATCATTCTAATATGGTGTAATAGTACCGAAGGAAGTGTTTCTTGGGTTTCCATTCCGACACGAATGTTGTGAAACATTCGCACCCGTAATGTGCAAGAATCAAAAGTTCGCTTCCGGAACCAAAAAGGTTCATTAACATGCCCAATCATTCTAATATGGTGTAATAGTAACGAAGGAGTGTTTCTTGGGTTTCCATTCCGACACGAATGTTGTGAAAACTTCATCCACCCGTAATGTGCAAGAATCAAAAGTTCGCTTCCGGAACAAAAAGGTTCATTAACATGCCCAATCATTCTAATATGATGTAATAGTACTGAAGGAAGTGTTTCTTGGGTTTCCATTCCGACACGAATTTGTGAAAACTTCTCCACCCGTAATGTGCAAGAATCAAAAGTTCGCTTCCGGAACAAAAAGGTTCATTAACAGCCCAATCATTCTAATATGGTGTAATAGTACGAAGGAAGTGTTTCTTGGGTTTCCATTCCGACACGAATGTTGTGAAAACTTCGCCACCCGTAATGTGCAAGAATCAAAAGTTCGCTTCCGAACAAAAAGGTTCATTAACATGCCCAATCATTCTAATATGGTGTAATAGTACCGAAGGAGTGTTTCTTGGGTTTCCATTCCGACACGAATGTTGTGAAAACTTCTCCACCCGTAATGTGCAAGAATCAAAAGTTCGCTTCCGGAACAAAAAGGTTCATTAACATGCCCAATCATTCTAATATGGTGTAATAGTACGAAGGAGTGTTTCTTGGGTTTCCATTCCGACACGAATGTTGTGAAAACTTCTCCACCCGTAATGTGCAAGAATCAAAAGTTCGCTTCCGGAACAAAAAGGTTCATTAACATGCCCAATCATTCTAATATGGTGTAATAGTACGAAGGAAGTGTTTCTTGGGTTTCCATTCCGACACGAATGTTGTGAAAACTTCGCCACCCGTAATGTGCAAGAATCAAAAGTTCGCTTCCGGAACAAAAAGGTTCATTAACATGCCCAATCATTCTAATATGTGTAATAGTACGAAGGAAGTGTTTCTTGGGTTTCCATTCCAGAAACGAATGTTGTGAATACATTGCCTCCCATAATGTGGAAGAATCAAAAGTTCACTCCCGGAACCAAAAGGTTCATTAAAATGCCCAATCATTCTAATATGGTGTAATAGTATCGAAGGAAGTGTTTCTTGGGTTTCTATTCCGACACGAATGTTGTGAAATCTTCGCCACCCGTAATGTGGAACAATCAAAAGTTCGCTTCCGAAAAAAAAGGTTCATTAACATGCCCAATCATTCTAATATGGTGTAATAGTATCGAAGGAAGTGTTTCTTGGGTTTCCATTCTGACATGAATGTTGTGAAATCTTCGCCACCCGTAATGTGGAACAATCAAAAGTTTGCTTTTGGAAAAGAAAGGTTCATTAACATGCCCAATCATTCTAATATGGTGTAATAGTAATGAAGGAAGTGTTTCTTGGGTTTCCATTCTGACATGAATGTTGTGAAAACTTCGCCACCCATAATGTGCAAGAATCAAAAGTTCGCAACCCATAATGCTTCACTTTCAGGACTTAGAGATTAACAGTTCAAAGGGACTCACTAAGATTCGGAGCTGATGGATTCGTACTCTAAGGTGGAGACGTTTAACCGAAGGGTGCCTCGATCTGAAGTACGAAGGAGCCCTTCGTAGGATATCTGGCCTCGAAGTAGAGCGACAGGATTGATAAGACGTTTGGCTTATCTGTTTGCCTCGGATAGGCTTATAAGACGTTCCGGCACCAGCGGGCACTCTTCACCCTATAACGGGGATCGAATACTCAGCTATTCTAATACACACATTCGGACTACTTATGCTATTATCCATTCGGAGGCTTGAGATAGTCCTTAAGCACAATCTCACAGTTTGTCTGCTCTTGGTCTCAGAGAACCTGTTTGCGTAATCCTTTACACCAACAGTTGGAACCGTCCGTGGGGAACCAAGTTCTAGAAGCTTGTTCTCTACTGTTGACTACACTTCGAAGAGTACTTATGGAGGGAGCCTCGGAGTCCCAAGATTACGCGCACCCTTCGGTAAGGGGCTTCTTAGTGTGGTTCGAAGGCCTTTCCTCGCCTTCCCAAACCAATCGAAGTCCTCAGTCTTCGGACCTCTCCATTGCTAGCTATGCCTCCGAAGCGAAGCCAAGCCTCGGGTCCTCTCTGAAGGTCCCCTCGGACTAACGGGATCAGACCCTCAGCTGTTCGAACAATTCCCGACGGTGCCGTTGGGCGTTGAGTGCCTAGGGGCCCTCGAGCTCCTCCTACGGTGCTCCGAACTGATTACGTCAGTTCTCAAGACCCGGAGCTACCCTCCGACGAAGACGAAGACCTTCCGGGAACCGAAGCTACTCAATTAGCAAGGCTTCAGGAGGAAGTAGCTAGGTGGAGGCAAGAGGCCGCCGATCGCCTCCGCACCCAAGCCTCCACCGAGACTTTAGAAGGGCCCCAAGACGGTGGTGCGCGCAACCTTCCCGAGGCTGTTCAAGTCCCGGAGGAGGCTGAGAACGCATCTTTTGATGATGAGTCTCCGCTACATTCGGACTTGCAAAGAGTGCCCTTTGATCCCAGGTTCAAGGCCTCGAAGTTGCACAAGTACTCCAGCGGGTCAGACCCCGGAGAGTTTGCTCGTTCATATGCCCTGGCGATAGAAGCAAGTGGAGGGGTGCGCAACACTATGGCACAGTGTTTCCCCCTCGCTCTCGAAGGTGTGGCACTCCGATGGTTCTGGTCCTTGAAGCCAGGATCGATTCAGATCTTGGGAGCAGTTGAAGAGGAAGTTTGTAAGTAACTTTCAGGGTACCTTTGTGGCTCCGATGTCGATAGGGAGCTTGTTCCAGGTGAAGCGGCGAGCGGGAGAAACACTTCGGGAGTACTTCACGCGCTTTGCCCACACCAAGTCGCAAATTAAGGGCCTGTCTACCTTTTCAGTGGTCGACGCCGCCCGCGAAGGGGTGCTGAACCCCGACCTCCTCAGCAAGCTCCACCGGAAGTCTGTGATGTCTATGGCGTAGTTGCTGGCATACTTCAAATAGTATGCCAAAGCGGAAGAAGGCTGCCTTCGGTGAGCCGGAGCACCCGCACCTGCCCTCCGAGAAGTAAAGATGGAGCCTGAAGCCTCATCTCCTCTACCACCCCCTCAAGACAATCGCTTTAACGAGCACAGGCGAGGGAAGAAACATTTCCGTTCAGAAGTATTAAGCATCGCACCCTCCATTCCGAAGGCACCTGCCAGTTATCAACAAGTGCAAGGCTTCAAGGCTGGAGCGCCGAATCCTCAAGAAAGAGTACCTGGCAGGCGCTAGAGTTTTTTCTGCTGCGTGCATGGCGACAATAGAAGACATGACATGAAGGACTGCAAGGAAGTGTTGGCCTTTCGGGGCGACTACCTAGGGCGAAGAACCAGGCGGGGTACATCAGATCGAGCCCCACCAGTGACACGGTCGGAGCCTATGCAAATTGTGGCCTGAGCCGGTGTCCCTGAAGCCCCCATGCGACTTCTAGTGGCCAATATTATGCCACCACCAAAGCAGGAAGACCCACAAGACCACGACAAGCGGGTGGTCCTACCCATCTCCGGAGGGGGGACCCTCGGTAACATGTCCAAGAGGCAGTGGCGTGAGTACGTCCGTGAAGTTGGACACATTGGGACTTCGAGCTCCGTAGAAGGAATGCCAGAATGGTCTCATGTGCCCATATCTTTTACTGCCAGTGATGCCACGGGGGTAAAGTTCCCCCATGCTGACCCCTTAGTCATTTCCGCAGACATAGCATGGGTGGTAGTCCGAAGGATCCTGGTATACGGAGGGAGCTCTGCAGACATACTTTTTGTACGGGCCTTCGATCAAATCTGCATACCTCGGAAGCATCTACTTCCAGCGGTCCGGCCACTTTAAGGTTTTTCAGGACCGCCTCTCGATGCCCTCGGCCAGATAGGCCTCGAGGTTTCTTTCGGAGAAGCGCCTTTGGCCAGGGTAGAATAGGTGATCTTTGATGTTGTCGACGCCCCTTATGCTTACAATGCAACCTTCGGGCGAGGGATGCTGAACCAGTTCGGAGCTATAGCGCATCACAACTATCTCTGTCTCAAAATGCCCACGCAAGGTGGACTTCTTACTATTTTAGGAGACCAAGCTATAGCCCGGAGAATGGAGTATGGGCACGGCCAGCCGTTGGATCCCCGCCAAGTGCACAGCGTCACGGAGCACACAGAAGAGGTTCCGGAGGCTTCGAACACTTCGAAGGGGATCTCCCTTAAGCCAAGCCCGGAAGGTGATGTCGAGACAAAGATAATTTCAAATGATGGAAAAGAATATCCAGTGCAGTTCGGCAAGGGGCTATCCCCGGAGATAGCCGCCTCGTTGGAAGAAGTCGTCAAGCAAAACCTGGACATCTTTGCCTGGACCAACGAAAACATCACCGGGGTTGATCGGAGTATCATCGAGCACAGCCTGCTCATCAACCCGAAGGCCAGGCCAGTGCGGCAGGGGCTCCGCAAGCTATCTATAGAAAGGGCAAGCCTCGCCAAGACCGAAGTAGAAAAATTATTAAGGGCTGGCATCATCAGGGAAGTAGCCCATACCGAGTGGTTGGCAAACCCTGTTTTTGTAAAGAAGAAGGACTCGAACAAGTGGCGCATGTGTATTGACTTTACTTCATTAAATAAAGCATGCTCACGAGACCCCTACCCAATGCCCCGAATAGCCCAGCTGGTGGATTCCACAGCCAGCTCCGAATTGCTAAGTTTCCTCGATGCTTACTCCGGGTATCATCAAGTCTAGCTAAAGCGCGAAGACGAAGCCAAGACAAGTTTCATAACTCCTTCCGGAGTATTTTGTTATGTAAGAATGCCTTTTGGCTTGCGGAATGCCGGAGCCACTTTTTCACGTTTAATAGCTAAGGCGCTAGGTCACCAAATAGGCCGAAATGTCGAAGCCTATATGGATGACATTGTAATAAAAAGTGCTCAAAAGCACCAGCATAGCCTAGACCTAGCTGAAACGTTTGAGAGCCTCCGAGCATGTGGAGTACGCCTCAACCCCGAAAAATGTATATTCGGAGCGCAAGCAGGAAAACTGCTAGGGTACTTAGTTTCGAGCAGGGGAATCGAAGCTAGCCCAACGCAGATAAGTGCACTGCAAAGAATGGCTCCACCAGGGAATTTGAAGCAAGTCCAGAAGCTAGCAGGAAGGCTCGCAGCTCTTAGCAGATTCCTGGCCAGATCAGCAGAACGAAGCCTCCCAATTTTCAAAGCCCTAAAAGGGTCCGAAAGCTTCAGTTTTACACTGGAGTGCCAGAAGAGCTTCGATGATATAAAAGCATACCTCAGAAGCCTATCAACACTTACCATGCCCCTCCCAGAAGAAACACTCCTCCTTTATCTTGCAGCAACAGGCTCCGCAGTAAGTGCAGTACTGGTCAGGGAAGTTGAGCTTAAGGGAAAGCTGGTGCAGAACCTAGTTTACTTTTGTTTCAGAAGCTTTGTCCGGAGCTAAGATAAGATACTCCGAGCTCGAGAAATTTGCTTATGCCCTAGTAATGGCCTCGCGAAAGCTAATGCATTACTTCGTGGCACATAACCTAATCGTTCCTACCTCGTACCCTCTTGGTGATATGCTCCGAAGCAAAAGATTCTACGTGTAGGATCGGAAAATGGGCTGTCGAGCTAGCCCCCTTCGGAATCTCCTTCACAGCAAGAACAACTATCAAATTCCAAATCATAGCCGACTTCGTAGCAGAATGGATGCCATATGTAGTCTGGGCTCCGGAGAAGCCCTCCAAGGTCTATGGACAATATATTCTGACAGAGCTTATCAGGCATCCGGTGCCAGAGCTAGAGCGGTCATCATATCACCGTCAGGGAAAAAGGCCATGTATTCTGCGAGGCTCAACTTTAAGACCACCAATAATATCGCAGAATACGAAGGGGTCCTGCTAGGTCTCCGAAAGGCAAGGGCACTTGGAGCAGCAAGGATAATAATTAAAACAGATTCCTAAGTCATCGCAGGGCATGTCGATAAAAGCTTCCAAGCGAAGAACCCACATCTAGCGAAGTACCTACAGGAAATCCACAAGATTGAAGATGCATTCAAACGATTTTCCATTCGCAGTATCCCTCGAGCAGATAATCAACTTGCAGACATTCTGGCAAAGGCTGCGACTGGAGCATTAGACCTACCGAAGGGTGCTTTTTATGAAGAACTAGTCAAGCCTAATGTCAATCAATTACCCTCCGCAGAAGTCCTTTGCATTCCACCCACGGATTGGCGAGCTCCGATAATTGATATCTTGCAAGGTAGTATAGACTCTTCCGAAGGCCCGGATTTCCGAAGGCTGCAGGCAAGGGCTAGAAATTATAAGCTTATCAATGGAGTGTTGTACAAAGCTGGAGTGTGTTCTCCTCTACTCCGATGCATCTCTCAACCCGAAGACCAAGACATACTTCGGGACATTCACGAAGGCTTATGTGGAAGCCACTTAGCCCCTCGTGCCCTAGCAGGCAAAACACTTCGGCAGGGACTTTACTGGCCGACAGTTGTGAGAGATGCGGAGGAGTTGGTCCGAACCTGCCAAGGATGCCAGTGGATGGGGAGACGAAGCCACCATCCGCCAGTACCACTTCAAGTTATTGCCCCAGTATGGCCAATGGCTCGATGGGGCATGGACCTCATAGGCCCTCAACCAATGTCCAAAGGCAGCTTGAAGTTTGCAGTGGTAGCAATCGAGTATTTTCAAAGTGGGTCGAAGTAGAACCATTGATTGCTATCACTTCAAGGAATGTGCAAAAGTTTTTCTGGCAAAATATTATATGCAGGATCGGAGTGCCAAGGGAGCTAACCGTGGATAATGGAACCCAGTTCGACGCTGACACATTCAAAGAATTTTGTGAAGAACTGGGCATTAAGTTGTGCTTCGCAATAGTGCGCCATCCACAGTCCAATGGAGCTGTCGAGCGAGCCAACGGGAACATCCTCTCCGGTTTAAATCAAAGGATTGTTGGGCTGGCCAAGGGGCTGTGGGTCGAAGAGCTCCCCAAGATCTTGTGGTCCATTTGAACCACCCAAACCAGATCCACAGACTTTACCCCATTTAGACTACTCTTCGGAGATGAGGCCATGACTCCTACGGAGCTCAGGGGTGGATCCCTTCGTGTAGTGCAGCCCAGAGATGAAGATGAAAGAACACTTCGCTGGACTTATCAGAATAAACAAGGCTTCGAGCTGTCGCCAATTTGATGAAGTACCAGGGCCAAACAAAACATGGTATGACCTGAAGATAAAGAAGAACGAGCTTAGACCAGGTCATATAGTTTTGCGAAGTGTAATAGCACCGGGGAAGCTAGGAAATAAATGGGAAGGACCATATATTATCCTACGCTCAGGACGTCCCGGATCGTATAAATTAGCTAATTTAGAAGGGGAAGAATTGAAACATGCATGGCATGCGGAGCACCTTAAGCGTTATTACGCTTAGGGGCTCCTTGTAATCACTTGTAAAATTTCCTTTTCTAAATAAAGCGGAGGGTCGAATTTTGTTTACTCTTCGAGTATCCCTTACTCCGGGTGGACGCATCGGGAGGACAGAGATGCTTGCAGAGTCAAGCATCTTTCCCAAGACCCGGACAACAGCCTGCGAACCATGGGTTCGAGGGCTTCGCTGCCAGCCTACGGAATCCAGGCTCCGGCTTGTTAGGATCCGTAGAAGAGTCTAAGGACTTTAAAAGAACAAATTTTTGGCCTCTAGGCGCGAAGTATCTATAAAGAGCCGAAGGTGTCCAGCCTACGGATTCTAGGCTCCGGCTTGTTAGGATCCGTAGAAGAGTCTAAGGACTTTAAAAGAACAGATTTCTGGCCTCTGGGCGCGAAGTATCTGTAAAAGAGCCGAAGGTGGCCAGCCTACGGATTCTAGGCTCCGACTTGTTAGGATCCGTAGAAGAGTCTAAGGACTTTAAAAGAACAGATTTCCGGCCTATGGGTTCGAAGCATCTGTAAAAGAGTAGAAGGTGACCAAGTAATAAGGTTTTAAGGCTCCGGCCAATGAGACACTTTTTAAGTCCTAAGCGACCAGTATAAAACCCTCTAAAGGTAAAACCAACTTCGAAACTTAGAATATCATGATATGAAACTATGTTCGAAGGACCATCCTGTTGCGCGAAGCATTGGTTTGTTCTACGCATCATTGTGTCCGGTGAACCCTTTTTGCAATACACAAGGTCCCCCACCCACAAGGAGGGGTAGGAGGGTAAAGAACAAACAGGATGCTTAGGGTGAAATTTACATTAATTCATCATACTCTTACATCAAGAGAAATTTTGGTCCAAGCCTAAGAAAAATCAAAGACCCTGTCGGCCTCTAGAGCTACCTCTTCGGCTACTTTGTCCTTCGGAGCTCGAAGCCATCGGGGTTGTCCTTTTTGTTCGAGCGCTTCTCTTCTTCTTCGAGGCTCTCAGTTTCTTCTGCTCCTCTTGAAGCTCGGCCCAAGTCAGAAGTCTTTCGTGGTCGGCCTCCACATGGTCTTTGGCCTGGTACTCCGAGTCGGACCAATCCATATGTTCGGAGGATGAAGATGCCTTCTCTTTTTCCTCCTCCTTGATATAAGCTAAGACTTCTTGAAAAACCTTGAGGGTTACCTCCCCTTTGTCTCCGCGAGGAATAGAGAAGCGAGAGCAGTGGTAAGGGCTTAAGCTCTCGAGGCTTGCCCACTCTTTTCGGAGTCCTCCGTCAAAATCCAGTATTTCGAGGTCATGTTCCGAAGAGCATGATAGAACCTAAAAAAGCAAAACACCCAAACAAGTTCTTCGTTTATAAACTTTTTATTAATGCAACGGACTTTACAAGATTTCTTATACATCACCGCCCTATGAGCTAGACCTATGGGTCGGTTGGTGCAGCCGGAAGTGCCAGAGCTGGCGAGGCCGGAAGTGGTGGCCTTCTCTGTGCTTGCTTTTGCTGACGGGCCTCGTCGATCCAAGCTTTAGCCGCAGCCTTGTGGTCCGTCTTCCAGGTTGACCAGAAGACTTCCCAGGCCGAAGCTACATTCGCCGATGGATGCAACAGGTCCTCAGAGGCAAAGCTTCCGGTGGTCAAACCCCCGACTGGAGCGATGGGAATCTGAAGGGCTTCTAGGTGACAGAGAACTCCAATTCCGGTACACTGACCGGAGATCTCTCCATACCGGACACCGGAGTTCATCATCAGCGACGCCGCCATTTGGATCCTCTTCAGCTT
>JAAALK010000286.1:10734634-10786890 GCA_019279435.1 Zizania palustris
AATTGGTGAACACTATTGTAGTCCACAATGATGATTGGAGGATTGCAATTGTCCAATATTTTAAGGATCCTAGTCAAAGGGTTGATCAGAAAGTTCGGCGACAAGTGTTTAAATTTGTATTGCTTGAAGATGTGTTGTATCGCTGAACTATTGATGGAGTATTTCTAAAGTGCTTAGATGCCGATCAATCTAGAGTAGCTACAAGAGAAGTCCATGAGGGACTTTGTGGTACTCATCAGTCGGCCTAGAAAATGAGTTGGATCCTCAAAAGAGCGGAGTTTTATTAGCCGACTATGACTGAGGATTGTTTAAGTATTATAGAGGGTGTGAAGCATGTCAAAAGTTTGGTAATATAAAGTTGCTTCCTGGGTCACTACTTAACCCTGTTATCAAACCATGGCTGTTTCGAGGTTGGGGCTTGGACTTCATCGACCAGATTCATCCTCCCTCTTCGAAAGGGCATCGATTCATGTTGATGGCGACTGATTACTTCACCAAGTGGACCGAGGTCGTGCCTCTCAAGAACATGAGTCATAACGAGGTAACTGATTTCATCTTGAAGCACATTCTACATAGATTCGGAATTCCCCAAACTCTCACTACAGATCAAGGGAGCTCATTTATTGCTAAAGAAGTGAGAGATTTTTCCAAATTTTATGGTATTAAGTTGATAAACTCTTCAACATACTATGCTAGGCCAATGGTCAGGCCGAGTGTAGTAATAAAACTATAATTAAGCTCGTTAAGATGAAAATTGAAGAGTTTCATAAAAGGTGGCATGCAGTGCTTTCTGAGGCGTTATGGGCTTGTAGAGTTTCAAAGCATGGTTCTACCAAAGTTAGTCCATATGAGCTAGTATATGGACAAGAAGTCGTTCTACCAGTAGAGGTATATCTTGGCTCGTTAAGATTTCTTAAGCAAGATGGCTTATCGGTCGTTGAATATGAAACTCTTTTGAAGGATAATTTGGAAGAAGTGACCGATAAGAGGTTGAGGGCATTAGAGGCTATAGAAAGAGATAAGAGGAGAGTAGCTAGAGCCTACAACAAAAGAGTCAAAGCAAAATCATTTCAAGTTGGTGACTTGGTTTGGAAGACGATTTGCCTTTAGGCACTAAAAGCCCAAAATTTGGTAAATGGTCGCCTAGTTGGGATGGTCCTTTTAAGGCAGCTGAAATCGCCCAAGGTAATGCATACTTGTTAGAGTCTCTGCAAGGAGAGCGATTTTGGAGAGCTTTAAATGGTAGGTATTTGCAAAAGTACTTCCAAGTGTGTGGCAAAGTGCTTAAAGTGTAAAAAGGCTAATATGGAGTATATCGCCCTTAGCCCGTTGTGCTTTTAGCCCACTAAGTTTGCTAAAAGGCGGGGGGCATGTGTTGAAACCAAAAAATGGCATTAATAGTGAAAATTGTCAAAATATCAATTTTTGGTAATTTGGGCCGAAAATATGCCTTTCCTAGCACAGTTCGGTCCAACTGGCCATAGTAGGCTAGTCCAACCGGCCATGTAGGCCTGGTCAGACCGGCCCAATCGATCTGGTCAAAGCGGCCTAGTTCGAAAATTAGAGATAATAGTTGGTTTCAGGTTGTTTAATCTCTAATTAAATTTTAACTACTTTTTGGCTGAATCCTAATTGATGTAGATGTTAGGGAGTCTAAGTCCAACCCCTATAAATATAGGGGCAAGGCCAATTCATGAATTAGTTTCCATAGATCAACACTTCAAAACCCTAGTTTTGAATCATACTTTTACTTTTCATCTACTTTGTGCCCTAGTTCAGTCCATCATCATGGGTTTGCGCTGAAAGCCCTCCGTGCATCATGTCGTAACCATGGTAAGCCTTGTTGTTTCTCCTCTGAATCACCCGTTTAATCCATGTAACATATTTTTATCGTTTTATCAGTTTTCCTGGCTACACTTGGAAATTCGGTCTCTTGGCCAAATTGTATTTGATCTCTTACTGTTTTGCAGAAGAATCACTCCCAAAATCCTCACCAAGGAGTTTGGGGGCAATTGACAATGATCTACAAGGACGCTGGAAGCCCTAGGCTATCAGATCTGATACTATCGGTTAGATAGACATTGTAGCTCCGGTCTGACTGATGTGTTGTAGGACCGAAAGTAGCGACCAGAGGGGGGGGGGGGTGAATGGGTGCCTTTAAAAATTCTTTCGAATCAATGGCATGTTCCCAATACCCAACGCACCTCAGAAAAGACTACGCAGCAGAAAATAAACAAAAGGCCTAAGTCTAAAGGTTTCTAACCTAGAAGCAACTGATGATAACTGAGATCTATTAAAGTAGTGCAACTAGGCAGATGAACAAGGTGTAACAGGCCTAAACTTCTCAATGAAATGATCTAAGTATGTGTAAGATGAAAAGAGAAGTCACTGTCCAAATTTGTCTCCTGTTCGAAACTTGACGAAGCCTCCTTCGCACATCGAGGTCTGCTTCGGAGGTTGGTGACGGAGCCCAGCTTCGGAGGTCAGTTGCGAAGCATGTCGAAGATGCCGAAGGTGTTTGGTTCTAGTCTAGTTCGAAGTGCAAGAAGCGAAGTATGACAAATGTCTGAGGCTGCTTCGAAGTGTGCACTTCGAAGACAAAACATCGAACACAGCTTCGGACCGAATGCTTCGAAGCAAAACCTTCGAACAGAAAGCTTCGAACACAACACGCACACACGGGCAACCTTCGAACAAAGAAGCGAAGCCTGTCACACGACAGAAAACCAAGTCCGAAGCCTAGACTCTACCTCCGAAAAGAGCAAGCTTCGAAAAGAGAAGCAAAGGGTGACACGCCACACAAAAGTCAGTGCGAGGCCTAGCGGAACTACAAGCTTCGAACCCAACTTCGAAATCTATCTAGGTATGGACTTTGAACAGCTAGAGCCGAAGCCCCTTCGCACTGTCGTTCGAAGTATGCGATGCTGTCCGTTCTGAAAAATACTTCGAAGCTTAGCAACACAGAACGCACACCGAAGATCGAAGATCGAGCGAAGCCTTCGAAGATATTAGATCGAAGCCTGCCTCACGGAACTGAGTGGCTTCGAACAGAGAAGGGCTTCGCCCGAAACACAGCCAAAAAGGTGACAGAGCCTGTCAGCTTCGATCAAAAAGCTGTGCAGTAGAAGGTGAAAAGCTGCACAGAACACTGTAGCTACAGTAAAGCAGTACTACTTGCAACAGCAAGAACTAGTACTACTATCGTGAAGAACACACCCAGCCGAAGCTTCCAAGGCCTCAAAAATCATGGGAAAACTTGCTGTGCAGAAGAAATTAAGCCATTAAAAACCTCTGATGTTGTTGCACATGTGGAAGAGAAACTCCACTTCAATAATAAATGCAAAACAGCAACAAACAGGGGCAAGAACTCCTGGCGGCGCAAGCAAGAGTAAATGAGGAGAGAGGCAAGGCAAGAGACAAAAAGTGACCCAATAGAGTGGAATAGATTTCAGCCAAAAGGGTAGTCCAAACCCTAGGGATTGGGGTCCTATTTATAGGCAGCCCAACACTAGGAATATTCTACCAGCCCTTAGGGTTTTTACAGACGCAATAATAAATGAAAAGACTCTACTGCCCTTAGGAATTTTTACAGACACGACTGACTGACTGTGGGCCTAGAGTTACAGATGACTTATCCGGAAGCTCAGCTTTCGTAGCGACTACGGCTTCTCTTCTGGACAGTCAGATACAAGATCGACGGTTGTCAGTTTTGCGCCGAAACTGACAAAGCCTCCACCGGCTTTGCACCAGGTACCCGGATTGGGCCGGCCCGACTCCGCAGCTCTCTCAGCCCGGCAATCGCTCACCGCCCGTGTACCTGAGTCAATCCTGGTCAACAACCAGTGGGTCTTCTACTGCTTCTGGCCCATGTACCCGGATTGGGCCAGCCCGACTTCGCAGCCTCCTCTGCCCGACAGTCGCTCGCTGCCCGTGTACCTGAGTCACACGCGGCCCATGAAACAGCAGATCTCCTCTCTTCTTCAGTCCTCTTTGACTATCGTTGACAATGACTCATCACATCTGGAGCCATGAGGCCCACGCTATTCATCATGGCTCCTTAATCTCCCCCTTGATGAGTGCATTGTCAACACTCCTCTTCTTCAGCTCTTCAGCACCTGTGAACAAATGTGGAAACACGAAAACAAAACACAAGAAAACAGAGAAGAAGAAAATAAGGTAAAAGTTTAACCCTAATGACCAAAAGCCAAACAAAAGCAAGAAACGGTCATTATGGTTAACCAAAACGTAAAAGCTCAAAATGAGTAAAGAGTGTGAGTTCAGAACAACAAGGATATTAACAGAGTAAGAACTCCCCCTTAAACTCTGATCCCAAATTTTGTCCCCCTTGTTGACAAGTGAACTCATCAAGCACTCAAAAGAGACACAGACTCCCCCTGAAATGCAACTCCCCCTCAAAATATGCAGTGAATTCAACTGGAGTGCAGAAGGAGTGTAGAAAGCATGCTTCTCAAATATGATTGACTGCAATTACAGCATCTAACAAGTATAGCAAAGGAGATACTGTCTTAAGACACATGGCGTGATTAGTGCAACAGATGATATCTAAAGAAAGTCATTAGCACGCATTTTTCAATTTTTGCAAACAAAAACATCACCACATTTTCCAGTTACCAAGCAATGTAAAGCATGAGATGCAAAAGCTAAGTGATATCTACCATGATAAGCATTGTCCAAAACAAAAGTGCTTCAGCGAACTTGTTATCTTTTAAATGTTCAGGCTTTTTCAATTTTCCTCTTTCATTTTTGCCAAGGGTTATTTGCATGTCAAACCTTATGCTAACCGACCAAGTCAAGCCTAGGCCAGAACTGGACCATCAGAAGCTTAAGACATTGATCTTGGCATACACTACACTGTCCTAGTTCATACCAAAGTGCTATGGTAAGCAGTCCAGAACAATGCAATGCGACAAAGCAAACCCACTTGGATCTTTTCAACTCAAGCATAAAAAGGCATGGAATTTTCATTCATTTTTGATTTTTATCATTTTTATAGCTCATTTTCCATGTTAAAGCATAAAGATGTCCAAGTTGCATATCTGCATCTATGTGATGAACTAGCTACAAGGCATGTAACAGATAGCAAAAACACTCAGCCTACGCATGCTAGTTACCAGAAGCAATGGTGATCATTTTTCAGGTTTAAAGCATAAAAGCCATGCATATGACAGATATCAGATATATCAAGTGAACTGAACCAAAGCATGATCATTGACAAGTAATCAAAAGCATGTACCAGCTAGACTAAGTAAAGCAGTTCAATCATATAACAGAAGCAGGCTCAAATGTGTGATATGTGAATATGTATGATATGAACACACACAAGAAGACTCAAGAAAAGAGTAAAGAGGAAAGAAAACTGACGCAAAATATCCTAGAAAGGATATACAACACCCAAATCCCCTCGTAAATGCTCAAATGTTGACTGATCTAGGGGTTTGGTGAAAATGTCAGCCAACTGATGATGGGTATCAACATGAACAAGGTCAATGACACCTTTCTCATATTGATCCCATAATAAGTGAAAGCGCACATCAATATGTTTGGTTTTTGAATGGAGACACGGGTTTTTCCCTACACTAATAGCACTGGTGCTGTCGCAAAACAATGGAACCCTGGTAGGAAAGAACAACCCAAAATCTCGCAGAGTGGAAATCATCCAAACCAACTGTGAGCAGCAGCTAGCAGCAGCTACGTACTCAGCCTCAGTGGTCGAAAGAGCAACTCCAGATTGCTTTCGAGAAGACCAAGAGACAAGAGAAGAACCAAGAAACTGGCAAGTAGCGGAAGTCGACTTGCGATCCAACCGGCACCCACCAAAGTCGGCATCCGAAAAGCCAGATAAATCAAGAGATGATGATGCTGAATAGTAAAGACCGAAATCGGGCACATAAGTGAGATACCTGAAGATGCGCTTGACAGCCTGCCGATGAGACGCGCGTGGTGAAGACTGAAAACGCGCACAAAGTCCTACGGCGAACTGAATGTCTGGTCTTGTTGCCGTCAAGTACAGCAGCTGTTGGGGAAATATATTTCCCTTAAACAGGGGCCAAATGACGTCAGCCTCCGACAGCCTTCGGCCCAGAGCCAGGTACTGTCGAAGCCTGTTTTCTCTCTAAGTGTTGTTTCCAGGTCCCAAGGTGCCTTCCGGGGCCCGTAACTTCGGAGCCCTCAGACCAGGAGGTCCGGCCCGGAGCCCCCAGTCCGGGCCCTGGCGCAGGGCACCGGAGGCCACCCTCTGGGAGCCAAGTCCGGAGGCCGCCCTCTGGAGTCCAGTCCGGAGGCCACCCTCTGGGAGCCAAGTCCGGAGGCCGCCCTCCGGAGTCCAGTCCGGAGGCTACCCTCCGGAGCCCAGTCCGGAGGCCGCCCTCCGGAGTCCAGTCCGGAGGCCACCCTCTGGGAGCCAAGCCCGGAGGCCGCCCTCCGGAGTCCAGCCCGGAGGCCACCCTCCGGAAGCCAGGTTTGGAGGTCGCCCTCCGGAGCCCAGTTCGGAGGCCACCCTTCGGGAGCCGAGCCCAGTTCGGAGGCCACCCTCCGGGAGCCGAGTCCAGTTCGGAGGCCACCCTCCGGGAGCCGAGTCCCGTTCGGAGGCTGCCTTCCGGAGCAGGCTTCGAAGCCCCCCCTCCGGGATGCACTCTGAAGCCTTCCTCCCAGCCCCCACCTTCGGTGTATCTCTTAGCTGGTCAAAGCCTGGCGCAGCCTGACACGTCTGTAAAGCTGTAAAGCTGTAAAGTTGCCTGGTACTTTGCTCAGTAGCTAGCTCTCTTTCCATGTCTACCCCTATAAGCCTAGGGGCTTGTATAGGGTATCTTGGTCTTTTCCTTAAGGCCTGTGTGCCTATAAAAGCAGGGCCAAGCCCTTGTAGCAGGGGGCAGGCTCCAGGGGACCAAGAGACCCTGGTATTATTACCCCATACTGGGGCATACCATGCCAAATCCACCACAACTGGACGTAGGGTTATTATCTCCCAAGAGAGGCCCGAACCAGTATAAACCTTTTTCTCCCTCTGTTAGAGTCCATCGAGGCTCCTTCTCCACATCCTAATCCACCACACAGAAACCTGCTGGAACTAACGCAATTGTTCCAACAGTTGGCGTCGTCCGTGGGGAGCTTAGTCCTAGAAGCTAAGTTCTCTACCACTGCCTGCAACCCGAAGTACGCCCGAGGGGGGAGCTTCGAGGCTTTCTCACTTCGCGCACCCTCCGGCAAGGGGCTTCGGGTGCAGGTCGAAGGCCACCTTCGCCTTCCTCCATCCTTCGCATACCGGGGCCCACTCTCCGGCAAGGGGCTCCGCTCCACGTTTCAAAGGTCATCGAAGCCCCGAGGGCTACAAGGTATGTACCGCCCAAAGCCTTACTTTGATGCACCAATCTGCAGTTACATTAATATAAGCTCGAAGTCTTGCTTCGCCTTAAAGCCGAAGCCCTGCTTCGCCCTTTGAATACAATTTTTTGCTCTATCTTATTCAAAAACCGAAGCCATGCTTCGCCTTATTCAAAACCGAAGCCACGCTTCGCCTTACTTTAAAACCGAAGCCACGCTTCACCTTACTTAAAAACCGAAGCCACGCTTCGCCTTATTTAAACCCGAAGCCATGCTTCGCCTTATTTAAAACCGAAGCCTTGCTTCGCTTTATAAAATCCGGAGTACCCCTCCGAAGGCTACACAGTGCCCCCGGGCCCGTAGCAGTGGGCTAAAAGGACTCCGGGCCACTGGCCCGACGCGTCCGGGGATTCCGGGCTCCGCGCCCGAAGCATCCCAGGGATTCCGGGTTCCGCACCCGAAGCATCCCAGGGTCGAAGGTAACCCAGAGTCGAAGGTGGCTCAGAGTCGAAGGTTGCTCACACCATCACAGGTTCGGTGAATCCACACCAAATATCCTTCTCATTACAGGACCAAGTTCCGAAGCCTTGCTTCATTATCTAAACACGCTCCGAAGCCTGGCTTCGCGTGCTCGTGTATAATACGCCTAAGCGTCTCAAAGTCATACTTCGCCATAATCTAAGTGCGTTTCAGAGCCTCGCTCACGCACAGCATCCAAATCCTAGCATGCCGAAGCATGCCTCGCTAAGCTTGGTTGTGCCGAAGCCTTGCTCCGCACCAAGTTAGCGCGTTTGAAGCCCAAAAGAGGCCTTCGCTCAGTAAAATTCCGAGCAGCCGAAGCCCTGCTTTGCACCAAACTAAAGCGTTCGAGCCCAAAGGAGGCCTTCGCTTAAATAAATTCATACGTCGAAGCCGCCAAAAGGCGCACCCTTCGCATTGTTTATTCTTTCGCCCGCACCAGCAACGGCTAAGTCCCTAACTGCCACGAGCGAAAGGGGGGAAGCATGTGTGCGAGGTGTGCGCATGTAGTACGCAGTACGAGCGTAACAAGTTAAAGCATTCGAAGCCAAACAACACGAAGCATACAGACGAAGTGTGCAAAGATAACAAACTCTATTCATTGTATGTTGAGAAGTGTGTTACAAACATACTTCGGAAGCAAAACTACGTATAATCTGTATCTAAGCCTAAGAAGAACCGTGTGCGAGGCCCCAACCCTCGCTTGCCCCTTCTTCGGCCAGGGCCACCTCGGCTGGACGTCGCCTCGTCGGAGCCCGCTCTCCCTCGACTAGCCCGTCCAGGCTCCGAAGCCCGTAAGCTCCGTCTTCCACCTTGCAGGTCGCTCGAAGTTAGCGAAGCAGGCGGTGCTGTATCGAAGGCAGAAAAGTCTAGGGCTTCGTCGCCTGCTAAGGCCGTACGTGAAGGCAAAGACGAAGGACCCTGAAGGTACTCTGTCTTCACAGCGGCTAATAAATCCTGAGCTATGTCGGAGATGGCTTCGTCGTTAGGCCCCCTCGGAAGCTTAAACCGAGGGGGGCCTTCGGACCTAGCTACTTCGAGGATTGCCCACAGCTGTTGAAGCTCTTCGGAGTCCTCGAGGACTTCGAGGTCTGCGCTCGAAGTCTGCGCCTGGGCAGGTATAAAAAACCCCCGCATTCATATTAATAAACTGATAGAGTTTTACAAGCCTGCAGCTAAGTATTACAAAAGGCCTAAGGAGATCTACACCTTCGGAGGCGGAGGTACCGAAGTCGAAGGCTGATCAGGCACAGCAGGCGCTTTGGATCGGCGATGTCGGAGGGCCTTCTGGAGGTCGAGGACTGCTTCGCAGCCTTGCTCCTTCCAGGGGTCCTGCAGCCGCCGCCAGGCTCCGCGAACTTCGGCCGGGGGCGTCACCAAGTGCGGACCCCCGAAGGCTACTGGGGTCACGGAGGTCGCAGCCCGAAGGTGGTCACACCCCGCGGCATGGAGCAGGTGCAACACCCCTTGGCCCGCGACGCGACCGGCCATAAGAGAGAAGCTCGTCAGCGCTTCGTCCGCTACCGAAGCTGCAGTCTTCAAAAAGTCGGCGCGGTCCCCAATCGGGTCCTGATCGCCAAAATCCGGAGTCCGGCACTCGGTCCCTATTTTTTCAAGGACCTCGGTCAGACTTTGAGTGGCCTCGCCGAGATTAGCCACGACGAAGCTCTCAAGATCCCGAGCCCGCTGGCGGAGCTCCTCGTTCTCCTTCGCCTGTCGAGCCTCGGCATCCTTCGAAGCCTGGAGCTCCGCGCGGAGCCGAGCCGTCTCCGAGGCCAAGGCTTCCCTTCTCTCAGCAGCCGAAGCCTCGGCCCGCCTCCGTCTCTCGACTTCCTCCGAGACCTCGTGGCGAAGGGCCTCCTTCTCCTCCGCGAGGCGCTCCATCCGCCTGTCGGCAGCAGTCGAAGCTGCCGCGTTCAGTGCGAGGGCCTGCAGAAATTGAAGAGATCATAAGTATTAGCCAAGGGACAAAGTATAGTTCGAAGCTGCAAGGGGCTTCGCTCACCCGCAGGAGGACTTCATTCGAACTGACGAAGAGGTCCGTGGGGTCTCGATGGCTGAGCTGGGCCACCAAATCCCCCTCCTCCGCAGAAGCACAAGCCTCGCGGAAATCGTGGATCGCCGCCACCGTCACGCCCCCCCTCGGCTTGAAAGGGTGAACCACGGCCACGGTCGCCTCCGCGGGCTCCGGCAAGGCGGGGCTCAAGCCCATCACATCCACTTCTTCTTCGCCTCGAGGAGCCTCGCGGCCCCCGCTGCCTTCATCTTCAGACGAAGTGCTCTCGGACTCCGAATCGCTGCTGCTGCTGCTCGAAGCTTCTGTGGACTTCGCCTCGGCGGGCTTCGATCCACCCTCGTCTACCGCCTTCGCCACGGTGGGCCTCGCATCATCTTCGTCATCTGCAGGGAGCCAAGTCTAAATCCGCATATTGAAGAGAAGCATGCAAAAGAAAAAAGGGTTTACCATCGTCGGAGATCTCTTGGAAGGAGGATGGGGCTAAGTGTGCCCTCCAACTCCTTCGCTGCGAAGCTGGCGCATCTACCTCCGCGCCCGAGGTTGGTTCCGCCGGGGCATCCGTGGCCTCCTTGGCGGCCGGAATGTGCGCACCGGACTTCGCTGCTGAAGACCTCGCCGCCAAGGGCTTCGCTGCCTTGTTGGGGGTCAGAGTAGCTGCGGGCTTCGCCACAACCTCCCCCGAATTAGAAGCTTCGACCACGGGGACCTCCGGCCGATGTCCCGTGGCATCCACTTCGTCCTCGTCCCCCCTCTTCCTCTTGGCTCCGGCCGACGAGGTAGCCAGGTGGGCGAAGTCCGGCAGAGCAGGAAGCCCTCCAAGGTCGAGCGCGGTCCATACCCTGTTCCAGCGCTCCCAGGACCCTACCAGTGCAAGGCGCTGGGCCTGCTCCTCGGGAGTCGGAGTCCCGATGACTCGATCCGCCACCGCGATGGCCTCCTCCGGGGTCCTCATCTCGAAGGCGGCTTCATGAAAGGTTTGAGTTAGAAGTGAAGTCTGCGAAGTATTAAAAGCAAAGATACTGCGAAGCCTTACAGAAGCGGTCGAAGGCCAACTCGCTAAGTTCACCTCGGCCCGAAGCTTGAAAGAGCCCCTCCGGCCAGGAGCGCGTGAGGGGGCTGAGCCGGAGGGTGATGAACTCCTCCGCGAGGTCCCTCATGCTCATCTTCGCCGCCACTCTCCGGAGCAGCGAGATCCTCGAGCGAAGGATGTCTTCGCCGGTCTTCACCACACCTTCGCGCCGGTACAAAATATGGGCGTTGGTACTCCGAAGGGGAGAGTTCACGCCGACGGAGGCATAGAACCACTCTTGGTCCCACCTCGAGTACCACTTGTTGTTTACGGCCCTCGCCGGGAAGGCGTCCTGGTACTCCTTCCGGAGCTGGAAATTGGCGCTGCCGAAGGCCAGCGCCCTCTTGACGCGGTCCGTCCCCTCCAGCGGCTTCGGTTGGCAGTTGGCGTCATGGAGGGTGACGAAGACATCCGCGCGGCCCTCGCAGCCCTCGGCCCTCATGGCCCACTCGAAGATGGCTAACCTCGCCACTGCGTTGGGCAAAAGCTGAGGGAGCTCAAGGTTGTAAGCCTTGAGGACTTCGCTCAGCATCCCCACTGCAGGCAGTCCGAGGCCGGCTTCGAAGAAAGCCTCGAACACCACCACCTCGTCAGCACGAGGCCTCGGCTCAGACTCCGACTTCTCCGGGACCCGAAGTTGGATCTTCGCCGCGATCTTCCCTTCGCAGGCCCTCCGGACCGACTCCTCCGTGGAGATCAAGGCCCTCATCTCCAGGGTCTGCTCGAACTTGTCGGAGGGCCTCCGAAGGTCCCTCGGCCCCATCCGCCTGGGCGCAGTCTTCGCCACCGCAGCCGCCGCTGCCTGCACCTGGGCGGAGCCCGAGCTCGAGCCCAAAGCAAGAGGCTTCGCCACCGCCTTCTTCGGCATGTTGATGGGACTTCGACGCGAAGAGCTAAAACTAGCGAAGGGGGCTTGGAGCGAAGCTAGAAGAAGAACAGAGCGAAGGTTGCAAGCCAACGAGAAGAAAGCAAATGAAGGTGTGTCGAAGCCGCACGCGGTAAGTCCCTATTTATAGGCGCAGTAAGAATTCCAACCGTCGTGGGCCGAACCCACCGCCAGGTGGGCCTCCAGCGAAGGCGAACCGGCCCAGATCAAGGTAACGGTAACTTTCTTGACCGTTGCGGAGCCGTTCGGCCTCCCGAGGCCGTTCTGCCGACTAGCGCGGGCATTTATTACCCCCGGGTATCGAGGTCACCTCCGGTCCAGGCTCCGAAGGTATGTTTCCTCTGAAGTCATGTTTTCAGGTCATTTGTCCTAAGGGCGCATGCACCCCTTCGTCCCGAAGGCCTACACGCGAGGGGCTACTGTTGGGGAAATATATTTCCCTTAAACAGGGGCCAAATGACGTCAGCCTCCTACAGCCTTCGGCCCAGAGCCAGGTACTGTCGGAGCCTGTTTTCTCTCTAAGTGTTGTTTCCAGGTCCCAAGGTGCCTTCCGGGGCCCGTAACTTCAGAGCCCTCAGACCAGGAGGTCCGGCCCGGAGCCCCCAGTCCGGGCCCTGGCGCAGGGCACCGGAGGCCACCCTCCGGGAGCCAAGTCCGGAGGCCGCCCTCCGGAGTCCAGTCCGGAGGCCACCCTCCGGGAGCCATGTCCGGAGGCCGCCCTCCGGAGTCCAGTCCGGAGGCTGCCCTCCGGAGCCCAGTCCGGAGGCCACCCTCCGGGAGCCAAGTCCGGAGGCCGCCCTCCGGAGTCCAGTCCGGAGGCCACCCTCCGGGAGCCAAGCCCGGAGGCCACCCTCCGGGAGCCAAGCCCGGAGGCCACCCTCCAGAAGCCAGGTCCGGAGGTCGCCCTCCGGAGCCCAGTTCGGAGGCCACCCTCCGGGAGCCGAGCGCAGTTCGGAGGCCACCCTCCGGGAGCCGAGTCCCGTTCGGAGGCTGCCTTCCGGAGCAGGCTTCGAAGCCCCCCCTCCGG
This sequence comes from Zizania palustris, assembly GCA_019279435.1. Taxonomy (NCBI): domain Eukaryota; kingdom Viridiplantae; phylum Streptophyta; class Magnoliopsida; order Poales; family Poaceae; genus Zizania; species Zizania palustris. Next base: position 10,747,494 of record JAAALK010000286.1, read on the forward strand.
GATGCACTCCGAAGCCTTCCTCCCAGCCCCCACCTTCGGTGTATCTCTTAGCTGGTCAAAGCCTGGCGCAGCCTGACACGTCTGTAAAGCTGTAAAGCTGTAAAGTTGCCTGGTACTTTGCTCAGTAGCTAGCTCTCTTTCCATGTCTACCCCTATAAGCCTAGGGGCTTGTAGAGGGTATCTTGGTCTTTTCCTTAAGGCCTGCGTGCCTATAAAAGCAGGGCCAAGCCCTTGTAGCAGGGGGCAGGCTCCAAGGGGCCAAGAGACCCTGGTATTATTACCCATACTGGGGCATACCATGCCAAATCCACCACAACTGGACGTAGGGTTATTATCTCCCAGGAGAGGCCCGAACCAGTATAAACCTTTTTCTCCCTCTGTTAGAGTCCATCGAGGCTCCTTCTCCACATCCTAATCCACCACACAGAAACCTGCTGGAACTAACGCAATTGTTCCAACAGCAGCGAACCGATCATCCCTCGAAATTCCCTTTCATTGACCTTGACACCGCTCTCATCCTTGTCCAGACCCCTAGAAGTGCCCATCGGGGTCATCTGCGGCTTCAATTCACCACCAAAGTCAAATTTTTTTAACATATCACGAGTGTACTTACCTTGGTGGATGAAGGTGCCGTCCTTGGTCTGCTTGATCTGGAGCCCTAAGAAGTACTTGAGTTCACCCATGAGGCTCATCTCAAACTCACTGTGCATCTGCTCAGAGAACTTGGACACAAGAGAATCAGTAGTACCGCCAAAAATAATATCGTCCACGTAAATCTGAGCAACTAAAAAATCTGAAGCATCTCTGAGCAAGAAAAGAGTTTTGTCCACAGAACCCATCACAAAGCCCTTCCCCAACAAAAATTGCTTCAACCGGTCATACCAAGCCCTGGGGGCTTACTTCAACCCATATAAAGCTTTGTGCAACTTAAAAACATGTCGAGGAAATTTAGGGTTCTCAAAACCGGGGGGTTGCCTAACATAAACCTCCTCTTCTATGTACCCGTTCAGAAAAGCACTCTTAACATCCATTTGAAACAGCTTAAAACCCTTCGAAACGGCAAAAGCTAGAAGTATACGAATGGACTCAAGACGGGCAACAGGAGCGAAGGTTTCTTCAAAGTCAATACCTTCCTTCTGGCAATAACCCTGGGCAACTAGTCGAGCTTTGTTGCGCACCACAACCCCATCTTCACCTTGTTTGTTCTTGAATACCCACTTGGTGCCTATGGGATTGCATCCTGGTGGCGGCTCAACTAGTGTCCAAACCCGATTACGGACAAAGTTCTCAAGCTCTTCTTGCATAGCATTAATCCAATTAGAATCAGAAAGAGCATGAGAAACATCTCTGGGCTCAAAAGATGCAACAAACGCAGATTCAGCAAACACAGTGAGAGAGGTAGAAGAACGCAAAGTCCTCTCAGTCAAATCACCAATGATGAGCTCTGAGGGGTGATCACGCTGAACTGCTCGGGTTCCCTGGTGATCTGAAGTCACCTCACCAGAATCAGCAGCTGGCACCTCTGGACTCGACTGAGGGGGCTCGATCGTAGTGGAAGAAGTGATCAGAGGTCCGCCCTCATCATCAGTCGAAGTCTCAGAAGGTGTGGGCTCTGCGGGGGATGCAGAAGGCCCACCCTCATCAGCAACTGGAGTATCCTCATCTTCCTCGAAGATGGACTCTCCGAACTCATCATCACCAGAAAGCTCAAAAGAAGGAGTCAAAGAAGGCAAGGACTCATCAAATGAAACCTCACAAGTCTCGACAAGCAGCTGGGATTCGAGGTTCCAAACACGAAAGCCTCGAAAATGCAAAGCGTAGCTAAGAAAAGCACCATCCCAGCAACGAGACTCAAACTTGTCCAAGTGCCTTCCCTTCTTGAGCACAAAGCACTTGCAGCCAAACGCTCGCAAGTGACTCACCTTGGGCTGTCTACCAAACCGCAGTTCATATGATGTCTTACCAAGGTAAGCTCTAAGAAAAATGCGGTTGGCCAGATAGCAAGCCGTGTTCATGGCTTCAGCCCAAAAACGCCTAGGAGTCCTATGCTCATCGAGCATCGTCCTGGCCATCTCGACTAGCGTGCGGTTCTTTCGTTCCACAACGCCATTTTGTGGGGGAGTGTAAGGAGAAGAAAACTGGTGGTCCAGACCCTGATCACTACAGAAGCTGACGAACTGAGAGTTCTTGAACTCAGAGCCGTTGTCGGAGCAAATTGCTCACATCCGACCATTGCTCTCATTCTTCAGCTTCAAAATCAGGTCACGAACAAAATGAAAAGTTTCATCCTTAGACTCCAAAAAGAAAACCCACGAGAATCGAGAAAAGTCGTCAACAATCACAAGTGCATACCACTTCCCACCGACTGAACGTACCCGAGCAGGACCTACAGTGTCCAAATGTAAAAGCTCGCCCGGATATGAAGTCATCACCTGAGTCACAGGTGAGTGAGAAGCGGCAGCCATTTTCCCATGACGACAGGGATGACAAACTAGATCCTTCTCCATCTTAAGCTTGGGCAATCCTCGGATGAGGTCCATAGAGCTTAACCTGACTAGCAGATCAAAACTCAAGTGACCTAACCTCCTATGCCACTTCCAGAGCTCAGAAGAAGATCCAGCAATCAAACAGCGAGAAGGGCCAAAAGAACTAGAGAAGTCAATTCGAAAAACTTTACCGAAAGGTAAAATCTGGCAAATCAAAGACCCTCTAGAATCAACCACAGAAGAATTGCCCTTCTCAAAACGCACTTCCAAACCATCCTCGAGAAGTTGTGAAACAGAAATCAAGTTGAAGTTCAAGTTTTTAACCAAAGCAACGTTCTTTAAAGAGAAATGGTCTGAAATGCGAATTGAGCCTATGCCACTTACTTTCCCTTGACCGCTGTTCCCGAACGTGATATATTCTTTGGAGCTCGGGGGAGTGAGACTGGAGAACCATCTGCGATGTCCCGTCATGTGGTGAGAGCATCCTGAGTCCATGATCCAAACATCCTCCAGTCCCCGGTCCTGCACAATCAGTGGTTGTAAGTGGGAGCAAATGGTCCGGCACCGGGTTTAGCAAAAGAGCTAAACCAGTGTCGAGCCATCTGCTCAAAAGACGGAAAGCAGAAATCATCAGAAAAGTTTGGACCAAAACGCGGCTCAAAGCGCGGTCCTCGGTTCTGCCTAAAACCTCGGCCACGAGGTCCAGGACCTTAGCAAAAACGGCCTGGAGCTCTGCCGGAATGAACACCACCATCTGGAGCACGGGCGTGAAAGCCGTCTCCCCTACCACCACCTACACGACGCGGCCTGGCCTCTAGCCTCTCCCCGCGTCGAGGAACACGCAGTCTACCACCCTGCTGGTAGAACTGCTCCTGACCACCACGAGCCCTCTCTGCTCTCTCAACCCGCTTCCTCCTGAAGCAGAATTCCGCAAGATGCCCGTCTCTCTGATAGTACTCACAATGATAGGTGGGCTTCTTGGGATGTGGTTGAGGCTTGGGATGTTTGGGCTTGGTAGTGTTTGGTGTGGTCTTCTTGGGTTGAGAGGGTCCAGGAAGAGAGTCAAGAGAAGTGTTGAGATTTTTCGGCTTAGGAACCCAGATAGGTTTCTTGGGTGGAGCTTTAGGTGGTTCATGGATCACTCCATCCTTGGGCTGACAAGCCTGGGAAGACTCAGTGGAGTGAGTCTTGGGATACCTCTGCTCTGGAGTCATTTTACTCCACTCCACTGTCCGGCTAATGGCACTCTCAAAGTCAGCCTTGGTGTAGGTATAACCTACCCCAAACCCATCCTGCCTCTTGAACTGCTGAATCAACATGCCAAGATGTGGCTCTCTGGCACTGATCCAACTCAGGATATAACGGAGGTAAAAGTTCTCATTCTGAGAATCCGCTAGCTCCTCTCACAAGGAAGCTAGAACCTCCACCTGAGACAAGCAGGTCTCACACTCATTCTCTACTTGGACAGACTTTTCGGCTTTAAGCTTAATCAACTCCATTCTAAGAGACAGGCAGTTCTCACAGACAGTGGATGGAACTGACAGTGTCTCAAGCTCTAGCCTAGTCTGGGCAAGCTCAGCTCTCAACCTCTCTAAATCACTCAAATGCTCATCGCCATGGGATTTCAGTTCAGCTAAGGCGGCTAGATGAGATGGGCAATCAACACAGGGTGCGACGACAGTGGCTTGAGCATCTTTCAGCTCCAGCTGAGCGCTTTCAAGCTCAGTGGCCAAAGCGTCCCTCTCATCAACCCTTTCTGTGTACCTGGACTTCACAGTCGACAGGTCACACAGAAGCACCTCACACTTCGAGCACTCACTGCTATCACCCAAGCAAGGGGAAGAAGATAGACTCTCAATTCTGCCGTTGGCCACGGCAAGCTCACTCTCTAACTCATCTATCCTCTTCTTAGCCCCCCTAAGCAGTTTTTCCCGATATTTTAACTCCTGACGATTGCTCTCAAGTAAATCAACAATTTCTCGTTCATAGGATGATACCTTGTTGTCGTCGTCGGAGTCATCGGAGGAGCTCTTTTCTTCCTTATCCCCAAGAGCCATTGAACAGAAGCTCTTGCGGGATCTTCGGCGCTGGTGTGAGCGGCTCTTCGGCTTGTCTCCGAAGGCCATGAAGCAGAGGCCCGCCGGATCGTCCTTGTCCTTCCCCTTCCTGATGACGATCTCCTCATCGCTTGAGCTTGATGAAGAGGAAGAAGACGTGGACTGCTTGGAGTAGCTCTTCTCCATCTCGGCGAAGAAGGCCTTGTCGCGCTTCTTGTTCTCTCGCCGGTAGTCCTTCAGGGCCTTCTTGAAGAATCGGGTCTTCGGCTTGCCCTTGTTGAAGGATGAGCTCTCATGCTTGCCGGAGTCGTGGAAGCTGCCACTGGTGCCCTTCTTGTATCCATTGCGCTTGGGGCAGTCGGCGATGAAGTGTCCTGGATCACCACACTCAAAGCATCCGGATTTTGTGCCGTGTCTTTTGAACATTCTCTTGTCATAGACACGACGCACCCGGTTGTTAAAGAGACACAAATCATCATCTCCCAAAGACTCAAGCTGGTCCTCAGTGATAAACATCAAGGAGAAACCAGCACAGCTCACAGCAGAGGGATCAACAGAAGGTGTAGCAAGGGCCAGGGATTTTGATCCAGAACCAGTGAGATTTGATCTCAGCTGGATATCTACTTCAGTGGCCTTCAGCTTGCTAAACAACTCAGAAATGGTCAAGGTATCGTAAGAAGTGCTCTCAACGATAGAGGATACCTTGATCTCCCAGATCTTTGGGTCCAAGGTATGGAGAACCTTGAGCGCCTGCTCGTGATCTGAGACTAACTGAGCACCCTCAGCCTTGTTGTCCCGAAGCTTGTTGATGATCGACTGAAAGCGACCAAACAAGGCTTCAACAGATTCACCCGGCTTCTGTGTGAAATTCTCATATTCACGCCGGTAGGTCTGATAGAGTCGAGCTTTGACCTGGGTTGTCCCCTCATGGTGTGCCTGGAGGGTAGCCCAGATCTCTCTCGCAGTGGAGAGATGACTCACTCGCTCAAATTCAGTGGGACCTAAACCAGAAAACAGAATATTCACCGCTTTGTTGTTGTTCTGATGTTGGGCAATGATATCCGGAGAATCACGCTCATCAACAGGCAACACTGAGAAAGTAGCGTGAATACAGATGTCCCAGATGTCCGAGCTTTGGCTCATGAGATAGGCTCGCATGCGAGTCTTCCAATAATTATAGCCATAAGCTTCTAAGGACGGGACCTTGCCAGGAGACGTCATGATCACTACTGGGGTTTAGAACCGGTTAAGGTATGGAAAAAACCCTAACCAAGCTCTGATACCACTTGTAGGATCGAAAGTAGCGACCAGAGGGGGGGTGAATGGGCGCCTTTAAAAATTCTTTCGAATCAATGGCCTGTTCCCAATACCCAACGCACCTCAGAAAAGACTATGCAGCAAAAAATAAACAAAAGGCCTAAGTCTAAAGGTTTCTAACCTAGAAGCAACTGATGATAACTGAGATCTATTAAAGTAGTGCAACTAGGCAGATGAACAAGGTGTAACAGGCCTAAACTTCTCAATGAAATGATCTAAGTATGTGTAAGATGAAAAGAGAAGTCACTGTCCAAATTTGTCTCCTGTTCGAAACTTGACGAAGCCTCCTTCGCACGTCGAGGTCTGCTTCGGAGGTTGGTGACGAAGCCCTGCTTCGGAGGTCAGTTGCGAAGCATGTCGAAGATGCCAAAGGTGTTTGGTTCTAGTCTAGTTCGAAGTGGCAAGAAGCGAAGTATGCTTCGAAGCGAAGTATGATAAATGTCTGAGGCTGCTTCGAAGTGTGCACTTCGAAGACAAAACTTCGAACACAGCTTCGGACCGAATGCTTCGAAGCAAAACCTTCGAACAGAAAGCTTCGAACACAACACGCAAACACGGGCAACCTTCGAACAAAGAAGCAAAGCCTGTCACACGACAGAAAACCAAGTCCGAAGCCTAGACTCTACCTCCGAAAAGAGCAAGCTTCGAAAAGAGAAGCAAAGGGTGACACGCCACACAAAAGTCAGTGCGAGGCCTAGCGGAACTACAAGCTTCGAACCCAACTTCGAAATCTATCGAGGTATGGACTTCGAACAGCTAGAGCCGAAGCCCCTTCGCACTGTCGTTCGAAGTATGCGATGTTGTCCGTTCTGAAAAATACTTCGAAGCTTAGCAACACAGAACACACACCGAAGATCGAAGATCGAGCGAAGCCTTCGAAGATATTAGATCGAAGCCTGCCTCACGGAACTGAGTGGCTTCGAACAGAGAAGGGCTTCGCCCGAAACACAGCCAAAAAGGTGACAGAGCCTGTCAGCTTCGATCAAAAAGCTGTGCAGTAGAAGGTGAAAAGCTGCACAGAACACTGTAGCTACAGTAAAGCAGTACTACTTGCAACAGCAAGAACTAGTACTACTATCGTGAAGAACACACCCAGCCGAAGCTTCCAAGGCCTCAAAAATCATGGGAAAACTTGCTGTGCAGAAGAAATTAAGCCATTAAAAACCTCTGATGTTGTTGCACATGTGGAAGAGAAACTCCACTTCAATAATAAATGCAAAACAGCAACAAACAGGGGCAAGAACTCCTGGCGGCACAAGCAAGAGTAAATGAGGAGAGAGGCAAGGCAAGAGACAAAAAGTGACCCAATAGAGTGGAATAGATTTCAGCCAAAAGGGTAGTCCAAACCCTAGGGATTGGGGTCCTATTTATAGGCAGCCCAACACTAGGAATATTCTACAAGCCCCTTAGGGTTTTTACAGACGCAATAATAAATGAAAAGACTCTACTGCCCTTAGGAATTTTTACAGACACGACTGACTGACTGTGGGCCTAGAGTTACAGATGACTTATCCGGAAGCTCAGCTTTCGTAGCGACTACGGCTTCTCTTCTGGACAGTCGGATACAAGATCGACGGTTGTCAGTTTTGCGCCGAAACTGACAAAGCCTCCACCGGCTTTGCACCAGGTACCCGGATTGAGCCGGCCTGACTCCGCAGCTCTCTCAGCCCGGCAATCGCTCACCGCCCGTGTACCTGAGTCAATCCTGGTCAACAGCCCAGTGGGTCTTCTACTGCTTCTGGCCCATGTACCCGGATTGGGCCAGCCCGACTTCGCAGCCTCCTCTGCCCGGCAGTCGCTCGCTGCCCGTGTACCTGAGTCACACGCGGCCCATGAAACATCAGATCTCTTCTCTTCTTCAGTCCTCTTTGACTATCGTTGACAATGACTCATCACATCTGGAACCATGAGGCCCACGCTATTCAGCATGGCTCCTCATGTGTGCCATGCTAGAAAATCACCCCATTGCCAGTAACGCGTGATGCCGCTTGTACCACGCCTCGGTATGACCTATGGGTCTCCGTCAGTTCGGCCGAACCCCTCCTCACCCTACGCTAAAGTCCTACGTCCAGAGCCATCACGCATGTCGGTCGTTTTCGGTAAAACTACCTTAACAGTACGGTCTGATCAGCTCGCCTTGGCCGGTTTGACTGATTGTTTCAATAATCCGTCCAATCAGCTTTAATCGTCCGATTCGATCTAGCACTACTTATTTTACGTTAATTAGGTTATATTTTCAGAGATATAATTGAATTTCCTGGCGACTCTGTTATCCCCCTTATCACGGTTTAAGGGTTGTCAGAACACGACGTCAATGTCTCGTGATGTTTTTGGACCATCAAACCAGCCCAAGTGCAAGGACACTTTTTCGTGTCAACAGTACTCATCAGTCAGCCCAGAAAATGAATTGGATGCTCGAAAGAGAAGGTTTTTATTGGCTGACAATGACTAAAGATTGTTTTAGGTATTATATAGGATGTGAGTCATGTCAAAGGTTTGGTAATATTCAGCTTGCTCTTGCATCTTTGCTTAATCCTATTATCAAACCATGGCCGTTTCAAGGTTGGGGCTTGGACTTCATCGGCCAAATTCATCTTTCTTCTTCAAAAGGGCATCGGTTCTTGTTGATGGCTACAGACTACTTCACCTAGTGTACTGAGGTCATGCCTCTCAAGAATATGACTCACAATGAGGTAATTGATTTCATCTTGAAGCACATTTTACATATATTTGGTATTCCCCAAACTCTTACTACAGATCATGGTGCTTCATTTGTCTCTAAGAAGGTATTTGATTTTGAAGAATCTTATGGTATAAAGTTGATAAATTCTTCACCATACTATGCTCAGTCCAATGGTCAAGCCGAGTCTAGTAATAAGATTGTGATTAATCTTATTGTTAAAAAGATTGAAGTGCTTTTTGAGGGGTTATGGACATGCAGAATAGCGAAGCACGGTGCTACCAAGGTAAGTCCATATGAGTTGGTGTATGGATAAGAAACTGTTTTACCCGTAGAGGTCAATCTTGTCTCTTTGAGATTGCTTAACCAAGATGGCTTATCGGTTGATGATTATGAGATCCTTTTGAAGGATAATGTGGAGGAAGTGACCGATAAGAGATTAAGGGCTCTAGAAGCTATAGAAAGAGATAAGAGAAGAGTGGCTAGAGCTTATAACAAGAAGGTGAAAGAAAAATAGTTTTAGGTTGGTGACTAATTTGGAAGATGATTTTTTCGTTTAGGCACTAAAAGATGATTTGGTAAATGGCACCTATTTGTGAAGGTCCATTTAAAGTTGTTGAAATCGCTTTAGGTAATGCATATTTGTTAGAATCTTTGCAAGGAGAGAAATTTCGTAGAGCTCTAAAGGGTAGGTATTTGAAAAAGTATTTCCCAAGTGTGTGGCAAGATGCCTGAGGTATCGTAAGGCCGATATGGGCGATATGGAGCATATTTCCTTTAGCCCATAGTGCTTTTGGCTCACTACGTTTGCCAAAAGGTAGGAGGGCATGTGTTGATAGCAGAAAAAGACACTAATGGTCGAAATGATAATTTTGGGCGGAAAATATGCATCCCGGTACAGGCCGGTCCAACCGGCCATGTAGGCCCGGTCAGACTAGCCATGTGGGTCCGGTAAGCCCGGCCCAGTCCGAGTTCAAACCGATTTGATCTATTATGGGTTGTTTTGATCTCTAATCAAATCCTAACGACTTGGACGTGTAATTTAATCAATCGAGATTAGAATTGATGTCCAGGAACGTAAATACCACCCTCTATATATATATAGGGGCATGGCCGATTCAAAGGGGACTCTCTCCAACCCTAATAGATCCAATATATCCCATGAATCGTTCTTTTCAATCTACCATTTTTCCTTACCCTAGGATTAGCCATAACGTCTATCTTTGTTGGTTTGCATTGCAATCAATCCGTCCATCGCATCGTAATTGCGGTAATCCTTGTCGATTCACTTTTGAATCGTCCGTTTAATCCTCATAACGGATTTCTGTGGTTTTTATCGGTTTCTATCAGTTTTTGTTGGTAATTCGGTCTCTAGGCCTAGTTGCTTCTAATTTCTTAGTGTTTTGCAGGAGTTCACATGGTCATCTTCATTGCTAATAACCCCTACACCAACCTCGTCCCATCAGTGACATTGCCAGCGAGCCAAGAAGGACACCTTGCCTCGCCTGTCGGTCTGACTGGTGGCACCCATGCGGTCTGACTGGCCCATGCCACCCCATCATCTGGCATGCCGGCACATCCTAGTATGACCAGCGACCAAAGGCCAGTCTGACCGACTGTGTGCGGAGACCCCCTGATCGCCCCTTCACACTATGCGTCGGGACCTTCCTCGTACGACTCTTCGCATCGCTCGGTGAAGGCCTCTAGACGCCTACCCTTCGCACCCCTTCGGTCTGACCGACAACCAAGGCCGGTCCGATCACCTGTGCTACGAGGGCTTCAATCTCCTCTACCCCTTCGCCTTATGGTCCGTTCGTCGGATCACACCTAGTCTGACCGGTCCCTCTAGGCCTGTCCGACCGCCCCTTATACCTTGGTGAAACCGGCCTTGACTTGGCCAGTTTAATCGCTTTTTCCACATTTCAGCTAATTGAATCACATCTTTGGGTGTGACCTGATTGCCTGGTGACTCCAGCCAATTATTTCCTTATCACGATCAAGGGTCATCGGAATGCGGCATCAACGTTGTGTGACGGTTGGGACCACTCTTAGGCATCTACATGCTTTTGGATTGCCGAACTGACGTCAATGTCCATTGGCGCTTCATCGATTGATTTTAGCATCAACAAGAGACACCCACATAGTGCTGAAAGGCGGATTAAGAACTATTGACAGATCGTATGACATATCAATAAGCATTTCATCAGACAGCAGACATTTCATCAATCAACAGTAATGTAGAGAATAAGTCACATTAACTAAGCATTTTCACAAGTACTAGATGAACATCCAAAAAATTCACAGGAAGTTAGTAACCCCCAGATTTAATAAATCCGGACCTTTATTTAAATTCCATAGAAAATCAATAAAACAAGACGTTCATCACACGACCGCGTACAATACGACAATCATTCATGGTTCGTAGACCATATTATTACAAAAGTGATAAAGTGAAGAGAAACTAATAAAATAAGGGTCCCACATGAACGCCTCCTCCCAGTCTCGCCTTGACTAGGTCGCTACTCCAGACCTTCATCCTCCTCGTAGTAGACGGGCTCTGGTGATGTAAGTCAACGGGGGTGAGTACAATCGTACTCAGCAAGCCACCGGATGCAAATATAATGCAGAGTAATAATAAGGAAGGTAGTGGCTAATTTTGCGGAAAAGCAGAGTTGTAGAGCAATTAAATGTGATCAAGTTATTAATACAGAAATGTAAACATGTGTCTGCATCATCTTCTAACTCGAGGGGTACAGTCAGCCCACCCTCGCTCAACAGTCCTTACATGCCATGAATAACTCAAACATTCAAACAATTGTAAACTAACTGCGAGAAGTCACACAACCTGCCCTTGACCATGGGCTCGGCTTTTCGAAAAGATTTAAAACTATGATCAGAGGTGTACCACTATACCCACAAGGCACATACTCATTCCATACACCAAAGTGTAACGAGATAACCCATACCATGGGAACTCGTGCCAAAACTTTCCATATGGAACGCTCCAACCCGAGAGCACCCTCTTATGGGTTTCATATGGTGCCCCGACGCGTCGAGCCAACACCATACCCCCCTTGAGCCACGTCGGTACAAGTCACCTGCAGATTGCCCCTTGCCCCCTCCACTATGGTGCATCGAGTCAGTTTGTTCCATACTTCCGATTAGGACTTACCCCTTAGACTTGTAGTTAGTACGGAAGTGCTTTGCAACAGATCCCGCAGACCGGTCCTTATAGTGCCCCGGGTGCGACCAACCAATGCCCTAGCTTGCACCCGGAACCCACCATACTTATAACATAGCCAACTCCAACAGAGTCCAGAGACGAGAATAACGGGGAAATACATATAGTACAATCCATCTATCTACGACTCATTCTTTTTATCCTATAGTAGTTGTGTCGGTACATTGGACACTAGCTAATATAATATTGTAGAGTGACAAGGAGCGTAGGCTCAATAAGCATGGCTTGGGTTTACGCACAAGGATGGGGATCTAATAAATATAATGTGTAGGGCTTTGAGATTACACTAATGCAATATTATCCTATAAGTTATAGCGATAATTTATTAAAACATGGGCTCAATGATGATCAAAATGGCGGTTGTGACTTGCCTTGCTAGGCGAATGGTGATGGGGAAACCTCGGGGTAATACTCCGGCTCCTCGACGATCTCATAGTCTTCTTGATACGGAAAAATCAAACACAACATTCAATAAACAATAAAAATACCACAAAATTTATACATACAAGTTTATGGTTTTTAGACAATGGGATTTGAGCCTTAGTGTGGTGAAGATGTGTTGGAAATATTAATGATTTAATGTTTAAGGATTTCCTGAATTATTTTTATGAAAAGTCAATTTATTCCTAAGGAGTTTTTATTCCTTTGTTTAATAAGAATATTTTGTGCCAAAGTAACATTCTGAATTTAACAAAATTTGAATGGTGAAATTTGGAGTTAAAATGAGCAAGTTATGAATTTTTGAAGTTTAAATCAATTTTCTGAATTTTATTTAAACAGAAATCAGTCTCTGTCCACGGTGGACCAGGTTCACCATGAACCCGTGATTGTGCACGTGGACCCGATCGCCCAGAGCCGTTCGATCAAGATCTAAAGTCTAGAGGCGAGGCGGGGGATTTAAGTGGCAGCGGACGGTCGAGATTAAAAGGGACCGAACCGTTACGCGTGGACGCACGAGATCGAGCCATGGTTTTAAATAGCGATCAACGGCTATGAGGGCTCCATACCAGTTTGACCGGATGGATGGCCCAGATTGCACCCGTGCGGGTTATAATCTAAGCCCTCCATCACGGATCGGATGTCCGAGAGCGCGTCCGGCACGACACACGTTAAGGGGGCAAGTAACCCCTTCGTTCCTAGCTCCGGCGGGCTCAAGCATGGCGGCGATGGCGACGGCGAGGGGGCTAGGCCCTAGCTCTAGGCAGAAACGGAAAGAGGAGGGGAAGGGGATCCTAACCGTACCTACGGCGCTGACGATGGGCGTCCGATGGTGACCGGCGGCGAGGGAAGACGGCGGAGGGTGTTCGGTCGGGTGACGGCGACGACGATCTGTTAGCGCTCACGACCAATGGAGGGGATGCCGAGGATGGGTGGGGGATGGCGGTCCCGAGGGTGGCGACGGCGTGGACGGCGGGGGCCCGAGGCATCGGCGAGCGGTGGCCGGAGGCGAAGCAGAGGTGGCGAGCGTTTTGGCGTCGTAGGGCTTCGGCAGTGCGCGGATAAGGCGATTTGGGGTGTGGTGGAGTGCGGTGAGTAGAGGGGTTCTTATAGGGGGGGTCGCTGGTGTCTAAACGGAAGGGAACCGAGGGTTTCCCTTTTTTCTTTGCCGGTGAACTTTCCTTAAGCTCAGGTTCTTTCTATGCATGGCGAAAACGCGTGGCCATCGGTGGAATGAGATCCCTAGCGGTTGGATATCAAGATCCCGGGCTCGATTTTGCGTTTGGTGCCGCCCGGCGGCGGATTTGGAAGGTGGGGGTCACCGGCGATGGAAAGGGGATCCCTTTCCATCGGGGAAGATGGATCCGACAGGTGGCCCCCACCTGTCAGTGGCCGAGCACGAAGCAAACAGTGCTGACAGGCGGGCCACGACTGCTAGGGACCGAAGGCGAGGGGGAGTGGCTAATGACAGGGCCAGGGAGGGTGCAGGCGAGAAGGAGAGAGAGGGGGTGCGCGCCGATAGGTTTGTCCCACCTGGCAGAGACACAGGCACTAGATTGGGCCGGACTGAGGCAGATTGAGGGTTTGCGGCCCAACAGGATTTTAAATGTGTTTTTCAATTAAAACAATTTCAGTAATTCATTTATTCGATTAAGGGTTGAATCACTGTTGATAAAAATTTGTAAAAAATCCTAAAAATATTTCTTGGCCTCTAGATTCCACCATAAATTTTCCAAGTTAAAATTTGAAGTATTCCCCCTTGTTTGGCTTTAATAGGGTTCTTTTAGTGTTTTCTTTAATTAAATGATTCCTTTAAATTCCTAAGAATTCATTTTTCCTTATTTTATTTATTTTTAATTCTCAGGATGTTACAAAGTTTCCAACAAGAAATAATTAAACTAAGAACTGAAATTAATTCAGACAATAAAAGTCAGAAAATACATGCACTTACCTAGCGTGCAGTGTTCTAGTGTTGTGCACTGTATCGCACGCGTGAGGACTGAAGGCTATGACTTATCTAACCTCTCCATGTGTCGAAGAACCGGGCGCTGCTGGCAGATGATTGATAGGTGAACGTTGTTCTTGTATGGGTGAAAACCAGGTGTAAGGAATACCAGAGTTGGTGGAGATGCACTGCGGCAAGGAAAACCGGCCCTCCGTATGTGCCCGTTCGCTTGAAGTTGTCTGTGACCGGGCGAAGTAGTCGGCGCAGCTACGATGAGAAGGACTGGCAGGAGAAAAATCGGCACTGGCTCAGCGAGAGGAATGGTGAGCGATGGGACTTCTCTATGAAAAACCAGCGGCGACGGAAGACTTAGAGGTATCAGGCGGTGCTATAGAAAAGGAAATTTATGGATAAAAGTGAACTCAAATTTTCATTGAAGTGAGTTGGTAGAAACCCTAGGAATACAAGGCATTTTATAAGTAGTTCAAAAACTACAAAAGGCCCATGTATTTTTTCCCATAGACTCGAAAATACAGACATGGGCTCAATAGGTAAAATCGTAAAATCCAAACTAACGGTAGTTTTTCTTGACACGAATCTTTCGTAGCATCTACGGCTTCGCTTTAGGACTGTTTGATCTTGATCTACCAGGTTTAAGATGAAACCATCAAAGCCTATAAAAATCTTGACACGTGTGACCAATCCCGCGATCTCGACCGCCAGCAAGTCTCTCCAGCTCTCGATCCCTTGAGCTATCTTATCATTTGCACTAGCATCCCTTTCACTTGACTTGGTCAACATGTTAACTCGATCATCCGATGTCCATGTCTTGCTTCATCTCAACGTGTATGTCTGAGATAATCCTCAACTTCTCCTGGGCTCCTTGATCGTCCGGCACCAAGCTCCCCTGTAGGACCGAAAGTAGCGACCAAAAGGGGGTGAATGGACGCCTAAAAATTTCTCGCTAAACTATGACCTAATCCCAACACCCAAACGAACTTAACCATACAAATAATATTAGCAAAGCAAATCACAGGAACTAAGGTTGTCTAGCCTAACAATGACCGGTGTCCTAATTAAAATGATATTAAATATAAACTAAATAGAAATACTGCAGTAAATAAAAACACCTAGATATATCATGAAATATTTATTTTGTAGTCTAGAAACAAAATACTAATCAAATGAATAAAACATGGATCATTCAAAACTTAATTCAGAAATAAGCCTAAAATATTGCACGTAAAAACTAGAATAAAAATATTACTACGACTAATAAATTTTTATTTTTATATGAGCAGATTAAAAACAGTTAAACAAATAATACGAGATAAGTAATAAAAATTTAACAGATTAAAAATTAACTATGAGATTATTTTTTATGCTAATTAAAACTAGATAACTATTGATTTGATTAACTAGCTGAAAAATAGGAGATAAAAAAACTACTTACCTGCATTGCCGATGACATCGCCGCGCGCGCACTTCTTTCTGACGTGCGCCTTGCCGTCGTGTGGAACACCGCCCGCTGCAACGCGTTGAGTTGACGCAACCAGTCGCTGCTACAGCGAAAAGCCGCGCCGAGTCTTGGTCACCGCGAGCCTGGCCGAAAAGATTCTGTCGCCGAGTCCTTGTCGCCGCGCAATGATGCAGCTAGTTGACACTGGCTGCTGCTGCCAAACACTTTTGTCGTGCAAATCAATCTCGTCGTGGCTTCTCGTTGCAGCAAAAAGCTGATCGTACGTCGGCGCCCTGGTTATCTGCTGCCTGTGGCTATCTACTGCTACTCGAACAGCACGCAAAGATCAGCTTGAATCCCCGCTGCAGACATCACGTGCCCCTGTAGCTAGCTGCTCGCTGCACTAGGCCTGCGACGTCAGAGAGAAAAAACTTTGCCTGCTGCGTTGGCTACCAGCGCCAAAAACCGTGCCTCCGATTAACCGGCGGACCCCACACGCTGCCTCGCAGGGAAGTGCTGCTTCGGCTTGCGAGAAGAGTTGTTTCAGCCGGTGAGAAGTTGCGCAGATGGAAACAACGGAGAGAAACAGATGAGCCGACAGCGAATTTTCGGACTGTAGATTGATTATTGAAAAACAGTCACCCTATCCCTAGGGGAGTAGGGGCCTATTTATAGGCGACCCATAATACATGAAAAAGACTAATTTACCCCTATGGTAAATTACACTAACTCTAAAATAAAATCCGAAATTACTAAAATACCCTTAGAAAAATCAACTGACTCAAATAAAAATATTCTCGATTTAAAAACTAAATATTAATATCCTAAAAACAAAATAATCATCGGTAGTCAGTTTTTCACCGAAACTGACAAAGCGTCCACCTTCTTCGTACCGGGTACCTGGATTGGGCTTACCCGAACCCGTAGCTTCCTCAGCCCGACAATCGCTTGCCGCCCGTGTACCTGAGTCAAACCTGGTCAACAGACCGGTGGATCCTCTGCCACTCCTAGCCCATGTACTCGAATTGGGCCAGCCCGACTCCGCGGCTCCTCTGTCTAGCTGCCGCTCGCTGCCCGTGTACCTGAGTCACACGCGCCTCAGACACGACATGTCTTCATGTCTCTTATTTGACTTCCGTTGACAATCACTCATCACATCTGGAGTATAAAACCCATTTTCTTTAACATGGTTTCTCATCCCCGCTCGTCCCTAATCACCCATGATTGATAGTTGACTAGCATCCCAATCCTGCACACCATGAGACAAGCAAACACGTTTCTCCACACACACCGAACCCTTCGGTGAACTGATCATGCAATCATCAATCCAAACACTGAACCTAGCAAGATTTTCAATCACTCATCACTTAGACAAAACCAAGGCACATATCTAGTTGGTTTCTCAATCTCCCCCTTGATGAGTGCATGGACAACTCTCATAAGAATCATGATGAATATTGAAATTCAGCGAACATGTGACCATAAAAACTCACAAAAGAGCCAAAAACATGTCACTTGATTTAAAAATTATCCCCCTTGATAAAAGATTATCCCTTTGGTAGAAGCATGAAATGAATTCTCTCCCTTTGGCAATGCAAGCATCAAGGTGACAAAAATGATGCAAAAAGAGGTGTGAGGGTGAATGTATATGCAAGCTTCTGAAACATGATTAGTAGAAATTACAATACAACACAAACATTTGCATTGAAAATTGTCTAAAAGTATTGTATGATAAGCTCAAGTGAATATTGTCCAATCAAAAGCATGAGCAAGCATTTTTCAGATTTGGCAAACAAAAGCATCACCACTAAGACTAGCATACTAGGCATGGGAAAACATGAATTGCAAAAGCTAGCAAATACTACTCAGATATGAATGTCCAAAAACATGGAGCTTCATCAAACTTATTATGCAATATTTTCAATCTTTTGTTTCTTTTTTATTTTTGAATTTAGTGATAGGGGTAATTTGCTTGTCGACCTTATATTGACCAACCAAGCTAAGCCTAGGTCAAGTAAACACCATCTGAAGCTTAAAACATTGGTCTTGGCATACACTGCATTGTCCTAGTTCATACGAAAATATTATGGTAAGCAGTCTAGAACAAAGTAGAGTGATAAAGCAAACCCATCTAGATCTTTTCAATTTTAGCACAAAAGGCATGGATATCAATTTCATGTTTTTTTAATATTTTTTTAGAAAAAGATTTCCATGAAAAGCATTTAAATGTTCAAGTTGCATGTTTGCATCCAAGTGAAAAGGACTCAGCTACCAGGTATGTAAAAGATAGCAAAAGTAATCGGCCTACTCATGCTAGTTACCAGACAAAGCAGTGATCATGTTTTAAATTTTCATATATAAAATTCATGCTCATGACAAATATTAGATGTATTCAATAGAGAAAAATCAACATGATCATAGACAATAATTTAAAGGCATATAAAATCATGTGCATGTAAAAGGAGTTGATCATATGATAGAAGCTTATGCAATAACACACAACTCTCCTCACAAAATGCCATAAGGATGACAAACACCAAGTTCCCCTCTCAAAAATGCAAATCGAGAAGTATCATGAGGCTTGGTAAAAATATCAGCAAGTTGGTTCTGACTATCAATATATCTAAACTCAATATCAACATTCTCATTGTGGTCTCTAAAAAAAGTTGTAACACACATCAATGTGTTTGGCTCTAGAATGTTGTCTTTGGTTGTTTGCTAAGCTAATGACACTAATGTTATCACAAAGAAGTGGAACACGCTTAAAATCCAACCCAAAATCCCGCAGAGTAGAAACCATCCACAAAATTTGTGAGCAACAGCTACATATTCAACCTCAGTAGTAGACTGTGCAACACTAGACTATTTGTGAGAATACCAACAAACAAGAGAAGAACCCAGAAAATGACAAGTACCGGAGGTACTTTTCCTATAAATTCTACAACCAGTAAAATCTGCATCAGAAAATCCTCTAAGTCATAAAGATGATGAAGCAGGAAACCAAATGTCGAATTCTAAAGTGTGTTTGAGATACCATAGTATGTGCTTAACCGCTTGATGATGTGAAGACCTCATGTTGACACGAAAATGTGCCCCCGCACTTGGGTCAGTTCGACGATCCAAAAGTCTATGGATACTTAGGGACAATCCTAAGCGTAACACAACACCAACGTAAGTCAAAAAACCGAGCGGATCCTGACTGATTCGAAGTATAGTGCGAAGGGTGTCGCCGAAGGGTACCTTCAGCGTTTGGTGCAAAGTGTCCCGTCGAAGGGTACCTTTAGCGTTCGGACTGATCTGACTGAAGATGAACTGCGAACGAATCTGGATGCGACAATCACCTCCGAACAACGGGGTTTAGTGCGAAGTCTCTGATATAGTAAGATATAGAATAATGACTTAGGCGCAATGCACGAGCACGACTTCGTCCGGAGTGGAGTACGAGCGTGCCGAATGCTATTGTGACGAAGTCTGTTGGCGAAGCGTGTTGGCATGCGGTGGAAGCGGCAGTCTCACTAAAGGGTGTTCTGGCAACCTCCAAAACTGATCTCTCAGTTCCTAACACCTCCGACGAAGTACCTCCGAACGTGGAAACCTACAACGAAGTAGATTCAAAGTACCAATTCGGCCTGAGGAACGAATTCTACTAATTGTTGCACTAGTGGTGAAGATAGCAATCAGTTACAAAGATTAGCGGATACTTCATAGGCGAAGTAACAAGGTGATAGCAATCTATTACGTAGATTAACGTATACTTCACAGGCGAAGTAACAAGGCGATAGCAATCTATTACATAGATTAATGGATACTTCACAGGCGAAGTAACAAGGATTACACCTGTTCCGAAGTGGCCATCGAAGGTCTTCCAAGAAAACCCACGAAGAGTACATAAAAGTAAAGATAAAGAAAATATGATTCAAAGCTAGGGCTTTGTGGTTGATTTGTGTTGGGGGGCTCTAAACCAGCCTCACCCCTATATTTATTGGGGCTAGACTTCTAATCTCTAAGCCTAATTAGGTGGAATTCTGTTTGATTACGCGTAAAAGACTTAGTCAAACACCGGACTCAATCTCTAACTCTTGCCCGAAGTGGGCCTTCGGCTAGGCCCGCCAAAGCCTGCTCCTCGGGCCGAAGCTTCAGCGGAGTGGACCTCCGAAAGCCTCCGGGCCAAAGGCTGTCGGCTAACAAGAAACTTCCGAAGCCCATGGCCTAGTGGTCCTTCGGCCTTGTAGGGCTTCGGCCTAACCCGAGACATGTGCATTTTTGGCCCAAATTACAAAAAATGATATTTTGACAATCTTAACCATTAAAGCCATTTTTTGCTATCAACACATGCCCCCCTGCATTTTAGTGAACTAAAAGCATAACAGGCTAAAGACAATACCTTCCATATCGGCCTTTCGACATCTTTTAAGCTGTTTGCCACACACTTGGGAAATACATTTTCAAGTATCTACCATTCAAAGCTCTTCGAAACCGCTCTCCTTGTATAGATTCTAACACATATGCATTGCTAGGAGCGATTTTGGCTATTTTGAAAGGGTCTTCCCAACTAGGCGACCATTTACCAAATTTGGGACTCTTAGTGCCCAAGGGTAAAATCGTCTTCCAAACCAAGTCACCTACTTGAAACGATTTTGGTTTAACCTTTTTATTGTAGGCTTTAGCTACTCTCCTCTTGTCTATTTCTATGGCTTCTAAAGCCTTCAATCTCTTATCGACCACTTCTTCTAGATTGTCTTTCAAAAGAGTTTCATACTCGTCGACCGATAAGCCATCTTGCTTTAACACTCTTAGAGAGCCAAGATCTATTTTTACAGGTAGAACGACTTCTTGTCCATATACCAACTCATATGGACTAACTTTGGTAGCACCGTGCTTTGCAATTCTAGAAGCCCATAGCCCCTCGGAGAGCACTTCATGCCACCTTTTAGGGAACTCTTCAATTTTCTTCTTAATGAGTGTTGGCGTAAAAGATTACGCTAATAGGTTTCTAGAGATTAGAAACTAACAAACGAAGTATTTGTGAAGTAAACTATTTCAAGCCTTCGAAGTGGATAATATCTCAACATAGTTCGAAGATGTGTATTGAATAACTCAGTATTCGATCCCCTTTACAAGGTGAAACGGGGGTATTTATAGGCCAAAACCTTAAGGAAAAGACCCTTTTACCCCTCTGTTACAACCGACATAGTGGAAACTATCCGGTACCCTTAATTGGGCTAAAACGGTAAAAGACTAATCTAATGAGAAAGAAGATAAGTCTTCCATCTTAGCTAGCAAAGAGGCTCTCTGAAGGGTCAATGTTCGAAGATATACTCCGAACTAGAGTCCACCTCTATCCTTCGAACTTGATCCAGTATACTTCCAGAGTTAGATGCTGGAAACATTCGATTAAATCACCTGCCTTTGACTTGTTGCAGCAATAGCCCTGAGGAAGAAGTATTTTCTCCCAACAGCAGCCCCTCGAATACGCTTCTCCGCTAGATCTGTAACGTTAGGAGAGCAGTATACGCAAGAAAAATAATCATGTGTAGGGGTTAATAGATTTAATCAACCTCCGAAGTATACGAAGATTTAAAACTTCGAATCGACTTCTAAGAAAGTTACATTCGAACTATCTTGGAATTAACTTAAAGAGCCAGAAAGCTTTTTAGACTTGGAAGAAATAGCCGTTGGCTTTTTCCTTCCAGCAGAAGTTACACGGTGCGTTAATTTCGCAAGGGGTAACAGTCAAGAATGCGAAAAGGCAAATGTAAACGGTAAAAAATCGTGGGCCTAGGCTATAAATAGAGGACCCAGACACTTCTCGAATACCCTTCTCACCGTCTTTGCGCAACCAAGCCCTAGCCTCTAGATTTCTGCTTTAGCAACCAGTGCGAGTTCATGGCGAAGACCAGCTTCAAGGTCCCTGGGGCGGCTTCGGCCCTAGCCCGGTAGTAGGATGCGGCCGCGGCAGCGGCAGCAACAGCAGCGGCATCAACAATTGTGGTGGCTCCAACTGCGGTGGTAGCAGCACTAGTGGCGGCGCCAGCAAGGAATCCCCAAAATGTCGGTCCTCACAATCTCCTCCCGGCATCTTTGAAGTATTCGGACCAGTCTTATCAACTGGGGCCATCTACCTGCAAGAGGGAGTCGATCGCAGCAATAGTGGAGGGAAAGATTAGCTCGGAGGTCATAATTCGGAAACCTAGAAAGGAGGCCATCCCTTCACCAAGGCATGGAGAAGTTGTGGTCTTCGACGTTTTCTTCAAAGCGGGGTTGGGACTCCTAGCAGTCGACTTCCTATCGGAGGTACTGGATTTATTTCATGTCACCCTTGCTCAACTATCTCCGAACGCAATAGCGCACTTGGCCATCTTCGAATGGGCGCTGCGAGATGAGGGCTATGAAGGAAGAGCAGAGATTTTCGAAGCACTGCACAGAGCATCATGCCAACCAAAGACTTACCTAGGCCCCGGAGGAGAGAAGATTGTAGTAGCCTTCGACAGCATCAACTTCCGACTTCGGGACGAATTTCAACTAAGATTTCTAGCGAAGGCCATCAATGCCAGATGGTACACATATTGGATCCTCCGGTGGTTCTATGCCGAAGTTGGGGCAGGCAGTCGCCTGGCCGGACCTCTACAGGACATACACTTCCGAAGGGAAGCCCTAGTTCACCCAGATCCCGGCCAACTCGAAGCTCGCCTCAGCCTGCTCCAAAGGATTAGTCGCCGCATGAGCATGCGGGACTTAGTGGAGGAGTTCATCGGACTCCAAATTCCACCTCTGATGGCCAACTGGCCTATCACATTCGAAGAGGATCTAGAGGGTGGACTCTGAAAAATCTCTTCGAACTTGAGCCATGTAGGTAGCTTTCAAAACAACATGTTCTATATATATTTGTTTGATGAAATGACTAATGCCAACTTATCTTTCAGCTTCTCAAGCCCCCATGACTTCGGAGCTAGTTGTTTGAGCTTTGGAGAAGATTCTGGGAGTTCCAACTTCGGCCGAGAAGGAGTGGAGAACAAATCTAGTGGGTCCTTGGGAGCGGCTCAACCGAGTATGGGGTGTACTCAGAGTTGCCCCCCCTCTTCTTCTGGACTGGGTACCTTCAGAGCAAGGACCGAAGAAAAGGAAGGCGGGTGCCGGGACTTCAGCTCCTGTTAAGACCCCGACAAAAAAGGTAGCCCAAAAGCCAAAGACTGTGGCGCCTTCAAGTCCGGTGGCTTCGGTCTCCGATTCCTCTGAAGATGAGGGAAGAGTCCTCATCGACTTGATCACCGAAGATGAAACCCGGCAGAAGTAAACACTGGCACCGCCGCAAGCGCGCTAGATGCTCCAGGCAGTTCCGAACAAGCCGGAACTTCAAATGTCCAGCTGGACTTGCCGCATGAAGAAGCCCCTATGACTAAAGGTGGAGTCAAAGTCACTGCTAGGAAAGCTTCGATTCCAGACGAAGTGGTGGCTGTAGCTCCAAGAGAGGCTTCAACAGTCAACCCTTCGGTTCTAGGCTTCGAGTCCGATGAAGACTTCGAAGTAGCCTTTGACCCTCCAAGTAGCCTCGTACTCACCCGCCGACAGGACTTCGGAGGTAAACTTCACATGAACTATTTTTTCCTTTTCCCTACAAAGTTATGCAATATATAATACCTTTGTCTCGGTAGGGTCCGCTCCCATGGAAGTAGCTCCTCCCGAAGATATGGCTCCTGGGACCTCAACATCTCTGGGGCCGATTCCAGAAGTTGCACAGATGGGACCTGGAAAGGTAAAGGCAAAATGGACCCCTTTCCTGCTCCGAATCCAGGATTAACTCCGTCTGAATCAACAGACGGAGGTTAATCTGTGGAGGGGGCCAGTCTACCGATGTTTCTGAAGATGCAGCACAGCGCTCCGACCCCTCGCCAAACGAAGATGATCAGAGGGCTCTGTCCATGCTCCCCCTCCTAGCTCCTTTCTTGGAGCGAAGGACCAGACTTCAGACCCTGCTCGAGCCTTTGGATCAAGCTAACCACGAAGTAGGGGAGACGAACTTAGTGGCCATCCTTAGCGAAGCTGAGGGCTCGGAGATCAATGCAGTCTTGGAACGGGTAGCATACCAAGTACGAAGTACCTACAAAACAAGATTAATTTCAACTTACAAATAATCTCTCACCTTGCTTTTTCCCTTCACAACAAATAGTTTTGGCTCGAGCTGCAGCTGTCTTGAACGAGCGCGGAAGTCTTCGTCTTCAGGAGAAGGTTACTGCTCTCTAGAGGAGTCTTAACGTCTCTGAAGTTCGAGTTTCTAGCTTAGACGAAATGGTTGCAGGGGATAGGAGGGCTAGACAACATCTAGATGTTGCGAATAAAAAACTCGAAGCCGAACAAATCGTGCACTGAGCCGAGATAGAGAAAATGCGGGCAGAACGCGCCACGGTGGGGGCTGAGCTAGTTAAGCTTCAAGAGGAGAAAGCTAAAGCCACGGAGGAAGCTAGCAACTTTCTTAGCTAGAAGAGTTCTCTAGCTACGGAGGCAGCTAGGCTATACGCTGTGATAGATGAGCTGACTTCGTCAAAGGATGCTTTGATTGAAGATAAGGTGAAGTCAGAGAAGGTAGCCGCGGAGGTCATGAACAATCTGTTAGGTGTTCTAGAGTACTTCGGTACTCTTTGGACACTACCTTCGAGTGGCAACATCCCCCTGCTGTGATGGCTGAAGATGATCCAAGGAGCTGCGAAGATGATGAAGACAGCAGGCATTCGGTATGGAGAGATCTCCGGCCAAGTGGCTGCTCTCGGAATACTTTGCTACTACGAAGATCTAGGGCTATCGATAGCACCAGATTCGGGGGCAGCTCCCATTACCTTCGACGACAACCAACTGCTCAACCCTTCCGAAGATGTGGCCGCAGCTTGGCAAGCCTTCCAAACTTCATGGAGAGCCGAAGGTCAATCAGCGATCAAGGCTTGGATCGATGAAGGGCATCGCCAAAAGCAAGCTCGGTCTCAAGCTTCGAGCAGCCAGCCTCCGCCGAACCCGCAGGTTTAGCTTTGTTTTAGGAGCCTGACTATGTAAAAATTATGCTTTCATACATTATGAATGAAAATTTACTTATCATGTTTTTAGGCTTCTCCACCTCATATGGATGATGTCGAAATATTAAACGTTACCGAAGAACTCCGCCTGCTATGGGCTACCTTCGATCTTTTAAAACTTCATAAACGACCTCGATTTTTGATTCCTCGAGAAAGCTCCGGTGCAATTGCGCCTGAAATATGTAAAGATATATTATCTTATATTAAAGAGGAAGAAAAAGAAGTTAACTTGGAAACATCGTCTTCTGAATACGTTGCATGGTCTGAAGACAAGGATATTGCTGACGAACAAGGAAAGAAGCATGAAGAACTTTGAAGCTGGGAAAGAAGTCCCGAGCGACTTCGAACTTGGGCTGAACTTCAACAGGAACAAAAAGATTTTCGAGCTTCGAAGCGAGGGAGAAGAATTAAACGTAAAGTTATCAGGACTCCCGACTCTGGAACTAGTCGCTCCGGCTTTAGTAATAGCTCTAGAAATCGAAGGGGTCTTCGATTCCTTCTTGGAATAGATACAGATTTTTCATGATGAAATGTAATTTGTTTGAATATAAAAGATTGATTTTTAAAATTGTCTCCCTACTTCCTAGCCCCTGTTTGGGCACAAGAAACTTCGAAGTGTACTCGAAGATGGTTAGGCGCAAAGAAAGACTTAGGAGCACAATTTTGGAGGCTCGGAGCCCCTCAGTAATTTAAAGATTGATTAAAATCTTATAAAATGTCTGACTGCTTGGAGTCATAAAACTGGTAACTTAGTACCTTTTGTTTGAAAGAAGTCACTTTGGACAAACTTCCCGGACACTTTAGTGTCCCAAACGATTGGTCACTTTGGACTCTTTTCACAGATATTCAAAGCTTATCAGCTCAAACTCTGTTTTGCTTTGGCCTCCTTTGGTTCTTTTTGTGAATGCTATCAAACCGGTGGGTTGGAATTCGCAGTGGTCTCCTTGGACTCTTTTTACGGATGCTTTCAAGCCGAAGCTTGGAATCCACATTATTTGGTCTCCTTTGACTCTTTTTACGGATGCTTTCAAGCCGGTGGCTTGGAATCCATTTTTTAGTGACTTTCCCACCTCGTCGGAAGCTTCAAACCAGTGGTTCTAAGTCCGAAAAATTGGTTCAAATTAATGACACTTCCCTCCCAGCCAACTTCATTCTTCCAGTGCGTCCACTAGAAATAGGAAGTGTTTGAGAGGTAGGCATTATCTGAACCATAAGCTTTATTAATTTAGAAGGTGTTTACAAATGATTACAAGGAGCCCCTATGTGAAATATCGCTTTAAGTGCTCCGCATGCCATGTATGCGTTAACTCTTCACCTTCTAAATTAGCTAGCTTGAAAGAACAAGGTCGTCCTGAACGGAGAATTATGTATGGACATTCCCATTTATTCCCTAGTTTCCCTGGTGCTATAATGCTTCGCAAAACAAGATGACCCGACTTAAGTTCGTTAAGGTTAACCTTCGGGTCAAACCAAGTCTTCATCTGCTGATGATACTTTGATAAGTTGGCGACAACTCGAAGTCTTGTTTCTTCTGTTAAATCAAGCGAAGTTTGCCTTTCTGCTTCTATTTCTGGCTCGGTGCTGCGAAGGGATCCTCCTTTAAGCTCCGTTGGCATCATAGCTTCGTCTCCGAATAATAGTCTGAAAGGAGTAAAACCCGTGGACCTTGTTTGAGTGGTCCGAATGGACCATAGAATCTTCGGGAGCTCCTCGGTCCACAATCCTTTTGCCAGTCCCACTATTCTTCGATTCAGCCTTGACAAGATATTACCATTGGCTCTTTCTACAGCTCTGTTAGACTGAGGATGTCGCACTGCAGCAAAGCATAATTGTATGCCAAGATCTTCAGAAAATTTTCTGAAGGGCTCTGCATCAAATTGTGTCCCATTGTCAACTGTGAGTTGCCGAGGCACTCCGAACCGGCATATAATATTTTTCCAGAAACATTTTTGTACATTATTCGAGGTGATAAATATTAGGGGTTCTGCTTCGACCCACTTGGAAAAAAACTCAATTGCTACCACTGCGAATTTCAAATTTCCTTTTGCTACTGGGAAGGGGCCAATAAGGTCCATGCCCCATCTGGCCATGGGCCATACTGGGGCAATGACTTGAAGAGTTGTTGGCGGATGATGACTTCTTCTTCCCCTCCATTGACAACCCTGGCAAGTGCGGACTAAGCTCTCCGCATCAGCTACTATTGTAGGCCAATAAAGCTCCTGGCGAAGTGTTTTTCCCGCCAAAGCTCGAGGGGCCAGATGGCTACCACAAAGTCCTTCATGAATTCCTCGAAGAATCTCTTGACCTTCGGCTTGAGATATACATCGGAGCAGAGGGGAACATACTCCGGCCTTGTACAAAATACCATTGATTATATGATAATTTCGGATTCTGAGCTTCAACCTCGAAAGCTGTGGCCCTTCAGAAAAATTTGCTTCTCCTTGCAACAATTCCATAATTGAACTTCGCCAATCTGTACTTGGAATGCAAAGGACTTCCGCAGAAGGGATCTATGTCACCGAAGGTGCACTGAGCTCTTCGTAAAAAGCTTCTTCTGGAATGTCCATCGCTCCGGCTGCATCTTTCGCCAAGATATCAGCTTGCGTATTTTCAGCTCTGGGTATACTTCGAATGGAAATCCCTTTAAATGTTGCTTCAATCTTACGGATCTCTTCCAAATATTTTGCAAGCTGTGGATGTCGAACTTGAAAACTCTTATATACGTGCCCTGCTACAATTTGAGAATCCGTCTAAATAACAACTCTTGTAGCTCCCAAAGCACGTGCCTTTCGAAGTCCTAACAAAATTCCTTCATACTCCGCTGTATTATTGGTAGACTTAAAGTTGAGTCTTGCGTAGTACATTGCCTTTTGCCCTGAAGGCGAAATTATTACTGCTCTGACACCTGCTCTAGATGCTTGGAAAGCTCCATCAGAGTATATGGTCCAAATTCCTTCGCTTGGCATCTCTGGAGCCCATGCTGCAGGGGGAGTCCATTCTGCCACGAAGTCCGCCAACACTTGTGACTTAATTGCTGTCCTTGCCACGAAGGAGATGCCGAAGGGTGCTAATTCAACAGCCCACTTCCCAATTCTTCCTGTGGAATCCTTACTTCAGACCATATCTCCCAAGGGATATGAAGTTGGTACAATCACATTATGTGCTAGGAAATAATGCCTCAACTTCCTCGAAGCCATTATTAGAGCATAGGTGAACTTTTTAAGCTCGGAATATCTTGTTTTTGCTCCGGGCAATGCTTCGGCTACAAAATAGACTGGATTATGTACCAACTTCCCATTGAAATCAACTTCTCTAACAAGGACTGCACTGACAGCGGAGCTAGAAGCCGCAAGGTAAAGGAGTAGGGTTTCGTCCGCAATAGGCACCGTGAGTGTAGCGAGGTTACTGAGATAATTCTTAATATCGTCAAAGCTTTTTTGACACTCCGGTGTCCATGCAAAATCTTCGAACCCCTTCAATGCTTTGAAAATGGGCAAACCTGTCTCCGCGGACCTTGCCAAGAATCTGCTAAGTGCTACAAGACGACCAATCAACTTTTGCACTGTCTTCAAATTTTCCGGAGGAGCCATCCTTTGCAACACAGTTATTTGAGTGGGGCTAGCTTCGATCCCTCTGCTAGAAACTAGATACCCTAACATTTTTCTAGCCTGAGCCCCGAAGATACATTTTTCAGGGTTAAGACGGATTCCACATGCCCGAAGGCTATTGAATGTTTCTGCTAAGTCTAGTCTATGTTGGTGCTTTAAAGCACTCTTTATTACAATGTCATCCACATAAGCTTCTTTATTGCGGCCTATTTGATGACCTAGAGCCTTAGCAATTAACCTCGAAAAAGTTGCCCCGGCATTTCTCAAACCAAAGGGCATTCTTACATAGCAGAAGACTCCCGAAGGAGTTACAAAGCTTGTTTTGATTTCATCTTCGCGCTTCAGCCATATTTGATGATAGCCGGAATACGCGTCAAGGAAGCTTAATAACTCCGAACTAGCAGTGGAGTCAACCAATTGATCAATTCGGGCATGGGATAGGGGTCACGGGGGCATGCTTTATTCAAAGATGTAAAATCAATACACATGCGCCACTTCTCGGAAGATTTCTTCCTAACGAAGACTGGGTTGGCTAGCCACTCCATATGAGCTACTTCTCTGATAATCCCAGCCTTCAGCAACTTTTCCACTTCATATTTAGCAAGGATAGCCCTCTCCGTATATAGATTTCGGAGTCCTTGTCGGACATGCCGAACCTTCGGGTTCACAAGTAAACTATTCTCAATAATATCCCGACTGCCTCCGGTAATGTCCACATCTGTAGGACCGAAAGTAGCGACCAGAGGGGGGGTGAATGGGCGCCTTAAAAATTCTTTCGAATCAATGGCCTGTTCCCAATACCCAACGCACCTCAGAACAACTACGCAGCAGAAAATAAACAGAAAGCCTAAGTCTAAAGGTTTCTAACCTAGAGGCAATTGATTATAAACAGTGTAGATCTAAAGCAGTGCAACTAGGCAGAAGAACAAGATGAAACAGGCCTAAACTTCTCAATGAAATGATCTAAGAATGTATGAGATGAAAAGAGAAGTTACTGTCCAAAGTTGTCTCCTGTTCGGGACTAGGCGAAGCCCCCTTCGCACGACGAAGTCTGCTTCGGAGGATGGTGACGGAGTCTGTCCGAAATGCCGAAGGTGACACTGTCTAGCCTAGTTCGAAGTGGTAAGAAGAGAAGTGTACTTCGGAGCGAAGTAAAACAGTGTCGAAGCCTGGTTCGAAGTGTGAACTTCGAAGACAGGACTTCGAACACAGATTCGAATCAAGAGCTTCGGAGCAAAGTGACAAAGTTGGAGCCTGCTTCGAAGTGAGGACTTCGAAGACAAAACTTCAAACACACTTTGAACCGAGTGCTTCGAAGCACAACCTTCGAACAGAAAGCTTCGAACACAACGCACAAACAGACAACCTTCGAACAAAGAAGTGAAGCCTGTTACGCGACAGAAAAGCAAGTCCGAAGCCAATGCTCTACCTTCGAAAAGAGCAAACTCCGAAAAGAGAGGCGAAGGGTGACGCGTTACACAGAAGACAGTGCGAAGCCAAACGGAGCTACAAGCTTCGAACCCAACTTCGAAACTTGTCGAAGTGTGGACTTTGAACAGATAGGGTCGAAGCCCCTTCGCACTAAGGTTCGAAGTATGCAATGTTGTCAATCAGAAAACTGCTTCGAAACTTAGCAACACAGAGCACAAAACAAAGTTCGAAGACTGAGGCGAAGTCTTCAAGAATGGTTAGATCGAAGCCTACCTCACGGAGCTGAGGGACTTCGAACAAAGGAAAATGACTTCACAGATACAGTCAAAAAGGCATTTACTCCATGCTGCTTCGATCAAAAAGGCAGTACAGTAGAAGGTAAAAAGCAGGCAGCAAGTACTGTAGCTACAGAAAAGTAGTACTACTTGCAGCAGCAAGAACTAGTACTCAGTTTGTGAAGAACGGAAGCAACAGAAGAAGCTTCTCCTCAAGAACTAAATACAGTAGCCCGAATCCAGCGCAATAACTCCCCAAACCGAACAAAATGCAACCAATAAATTCACCAGGGACCAAAGCATTAAAGCATCCAAAAGATTTGAGCCAAAATAATGCAAGAACAGGGAGAGGCAACCCCTGGCGGCGCACACAGGAGAGAGAAGACAGGGAAAAAGTGACCCAATGGGAGGATTTGATTTCAGCACAAAAGGGTTGTCCAAACCCTAGGGATTGGGGTGCTATTTATAGGCAGCCCAACACTAGGAATATTCTACCAGCCCCTTAGGGTTTTTACAGACTCAAAAATACAGAAAAAGACTCTACTGCCCTTAGGAATTTTTACAGACATAACTGACTGACTGTGGGCCTAGAGTAACAGATGACATATCCTGAAGCTACTCTTCTGGACAGTCGGATACAGAATCAACGGTTGTCAGTTTTACGCTGAAACTGACAAAGCCTCCACCAGCTTTGCACCAGGTACCCGGATTGGGCCGGCCCGACTCCGCAGCTCTCTCAGCCCGGCAATCGCTCACCGCCCGTGTACCTGAGTCAGTCCTGGTCAACAGCCCAGTGGGTCTTCTACTGCTTCTGGCCCATGCACCCGGATTGGGCCAGCCCGACTTCGCAGCCTCCTCTGCCCGACAGTCGCTCGCTGCCCGTGTACCTGAGTCACACGCGGCCCATGAAACAGCAGATCTCCTCTTCTTCAGTCCTCTTTGACTATCGTTGACAATGCCTCATCACTTCTGGAGCCATGAGGCCCACGCTATTCAGCATGGCTCCTCAATCTCCCCCTTGATGAGTGCATTGTCAACACTCCTCAATTCTCAGCTCTTCAGCACCTGTGAACAAATGTGGAAACACGAAAACAAAACACAAGGAAACAAAGAAGAAGAAGAAAAATAAGGTAAAAGTTTAACCCTAATGACCAAAAACCAACCAAAAGCAAGAAACGGTCATTATGGTTAACCAAAACGTAAAAGCTCAAAATGAGTGCGATTGCAGAACAACAAGGATATCAATAGAGTAAGAACTCCCCCTTAAACTCTGATCCCAAATTTTCTCCCCCTTGTTGACAAGTGAACTCATCAAGCACTCAAAAAGAGATACAGACTCCACCTGAAAAGTAACTCCCCCTCAAAATATGTAGTGAATGCAACTGGGGTGCAGGTGGAGTGAAGAAAGCATGCTTCTCAGATATGATTGACTGCAAATACAGTATCTAACAGGTATAGCAAAAGAGATACTGTCTAAGACACATGGCATGATCAGTGCAAGAGATGATATCTAAGGAAAGTCATTTTAGCACGCATTTTTCAGTTTTTGCAAACAAAAGCATCACCACATTTTCTAGTAAACAAGCAGGGTAAAGCATAAGATGCAGAAGCTAGCTGATATCTACCAAGATAAGCGTTGGTCAAAACAAAGTGCTTCAGCAAGCTTGTTATCCTTTTAAAGTTCAGGATTTTTTTTGTCATTTTCCTTTGTCATTTGTGCCAAGGGTTATTTGCATGTCAAACCTTATGCTAACCGACCAAGTCAAGCCTAGGCCAGAACTGGACCATCAAAAGCTTAAGACATTGGTCTTGGCATACACTACACTGTCCTAGTTCATACCAAAGTGCTATGGTAAGCAGTCCAGAACAATATAATGCGACAAAGCAAACCCACTTGGATCTTTTCAACTTAAGCATAAAAAGGCATGGAATTTTCATTCATTTTTGATTTATAGCACATTTGCCATGTTAAAGCATAAAGATGTCCAAGTTGCATATCTGCATCTATGTGATGAACTGGCTACAAGGCATGTAACAGATAGCAGAAGCACTCAGCCTACACATGCTAGTTACCAGAAGCAATGGTGATCATTTTTCAAGTTGAAAGCGTAAAAGCCATGCATATGACAGATATCAGGTATATCATTTGAACTGAAGCAAAGCATGATCATCGACAAGTAGTCAAAAGCATGTACAAGCTAGAATAAGTAAAGTAGTTCAATCATATAACAGAAGCAGGCTCAAAAGTGTGATATGTGAATATGTATGATATGAACACACACAAAAAGACTCAAGAAAAGAGTAAAGCAGAAAGAAAAACTGACGCAAAATATCCTAGAAAGGATACACAACACCCAAATCCCCTCTCAAACGCTCAAAAGTAGACTGATCTAGGGGTTTGGTGAAAATGTCAGCCAACTGATGATGGGTATCAACATGAATAAGGTCAATGACACCTTTCTCATATTGATCCCGCAAGAAGTGAAAGCGCACATCAATATGTTTGGTTTTTGAATGAAGACACGGGTTTTTCCCTACACTAATAGCACTAGTGCTGTCGCAAAATAATGGAACCCTGGTAGGAAAGAATAACCCAAAGTCTCGTAGAGTGGAAATCATCCAAACCAACTGTGAGCAGCAGCTAGCAGCAGCTACGTACTCAGCCTCTGTGGTCGAAAGAGCAACTCCAGATTGCTTTCGAGAAGACCAAGATACACGGGAAGAACCAAGAAACTGGCAAGTACCGGAAGTCGACTTGCGATCCAACCGGCACCCCCCAAAGTCGGCGTCCGAAAAACCAGATAAATCAAGAGATGATGATGCTGAATAATAAAGACCAAGATCAGGCGCATAGGTAAGATACCTAAAAATACGCTTGACAGCTTGCCGATGAGACGCGCGTGGTGAAGACTGAAAACATGCGCACAGACCTACGGCGAACTGTATGTCCGGTCTTGTTGCCGTTAAGTACAACAGCGAACCGATCATCCCTCGAAACTCCCTTTCATTGACCTTGACACCGCTCTCATCCTTGTCCAGACCCCCAGAAGTGCCCATCGGGGTCATCTGCGGCTTCAATTCACCACCAAAGTCAAATTTCTTAAGCATGTCACGAGTATACTTACCTTGGTGGATGAAGGTGCCGTCCTTGGTCTGCTTGATCTGGAGCCCTAGAAAATACTTAAGCTCACCCATGAGGCTCATCTCAAACTCGCTGTGCATCTGTTCAGAAAACTTGGACACAAGAGAATCAGTAGTACCGCCAAAGATAATGTCGTCCACGTAAATCTGAGCAACCAAAAGATCTGAAGCATCTCTGAGCAAGAAAAGAGTTTTGTCCACAGAACCCATCACAAAGCCTTTCCCCAACAAAAATTGCTTTAACCGGTCATACCAAGCCCTGGGAGCTTGCTTCAACCCGTATAAAGCTTTGTGCAACTTAAAAACATGTCGAGGAAACTTAGGGTTCTCAAAACCGGGGGGTTGCCTAACATATACCTCCTCCTCTATGAACCCGTTCAGAAAAGCACTCTTAACGTCCATTTGAAAAAGCTTAAAACCCTTTGAAACGGCAAAAGCTAGAAGGATACGAATGGACTCAAGACGGGCCACAGGAGCGAAGGTTTCTTCAAAGTCAATACCTTCCTTCTGGCAATAACCCTGGGCGACTAGTCGAGCCTTGTTGCGTACCACAACCCCATCTTCACCTTGTTTGTTCTTGAATACCCACTTGGTGCCTATGGGGTTGCATCCAGGTGGCGGCTCAACTAGTGTCCAAACCCGATTGCGGACAAAATTCTCAAGCTCTTCTTGCATAGCATTAATCCAATTAGAATCAGAAAGAGCATGAGAAACGTCTCTGGGCTCAAAAGATGCAACAAACGCAGATTCAGCAAACACAGCGAGAGAGGCAGAAGAACGCAAAGTCCTCTCAGTCAAATTACCTATGATGAGCTCTGAGGGATGGTCACGCTGAACTGCTCGGGTTCCCTGGTGATCTGAAGTCACCTAACAGGAGTCAGCAGCAGGCACCTCTGGACTCGACTGAGGGGGCTCGATCGAAGTGGAAGAAGTGATCAGAGGTCCGCCCTCATCATCAGTCGAAATCTCAGAAGGTGTGGGCTCTGCGGGGGATGCAGAAGGCCCGCCCTCAACAGCAGCTGGAGTATCCTCATCTTCCTCGAAGATGGACTCTCCGAGCTCATCATCACCAGAAAGCTCAAAAGAAGGAGTCAAAGAAGGCAAGGACTCATCAAAAGAAACCTCACAAGTCTCTACAAGCAGCTGGGATTCGAGGTTCCAAACACGGAAGCCTCGAGAATGCAATGCATAACCAAGAAAAACACCATCCCAGCAACGAGACTCAAATTTGTCCAAATGCCCTCCCTTCTTGAGCACAAAGCACTTGCAGCCAAACGCTCGCAAGTGGCTCACCTTGGGCTGTCTGCCAAACCGCAACTCATATGATGTCTTACCAATGTAAGCTCTAAGAAAAATGCGGTTGGCCAGATAGCAAGCCGTGTTCATGGCTTCAGCCCAAAAACGCCTAGGAGTCCTGTGCTCATCGAGCATCGTCCTGGCCATCTCAACTAGCGTGCGGTTCTTTCGTTCCACAACGCCGTTCTGTGGAGGAGTGTAAGGAGAGGAAAACTGATGGTCCAGACCCTGATCACTACAGAAACTGACGAACTGAGAGTTCTTGAACTCAGAGCCGTTGTCGGAGCGAATTGCTCGCATCCGACCATTGTTCTCATTCTTCAGCTTCAAAATCAGGTCATGGACAAATTGAAAAGTTTCATCCTTAGACTCCAAAAAGAAAACCCACGAGAATCGAGAAAAGTCGTCAACAATCACAAGTGCATACCACTTTCCACCGACTGAGCGTACCCGAGCTGGACCTACAGTGTCCAAATGTAAAAGCTCGCCTGGATACGAAGTCATCACCTGAGTCACAGGTGAGTGAGAAGCGGCAACCATTTTCCCATGACGACAGGGATGACAAACTAGATCCTTCTCCATCTTCAGCTTGGGCAATCCTCGGATGAGGTCCATAGAGCTTAACCTGACTAGCAGATCAAAACTCAAATGACCTAATCTCCTAT
Source organism: Zizania palustris (assembly GCA_019279435.1). NCBI lineage: Eukaryota > Viridiplantae > Streptophyta > Magnoliopsida > Poales > Poaceae > Zizania > Zizania palustris. The sequence continues at coordinate 10,782,595 of JAAALK010000286.1, forward strand.
GCCACTTCCAGAGCTCAGAAGAAGATCCAGCAATCAAACAGCGAGAAGGGCCAAAAGAACTAGAGAAGTCAATTCGAAAAACTTTACCGAATGGTAAAATCTGACAAACCAAAGACCCTCTAGAATCAACCACAGAAGAATTGCCCTTCTTAAAACGCACTTCCAAACCATCCTCAAGAAGTTGCGACACAGAGATTAAATTAAAGTTCAGATTTTTAACCAAAGCAACATTCTTTAAAGAAAAATGGTCTGAGATGCTGATTGAGCCTATGCCACTTACTTTCCCTTGACCGCTGTTCCCGAACGTGATATATTCTTTGGAGCTCGGGGGAGTGAGACTGGAGAACCATCTGCGATGTCCCGTCATGTGGCGAGAGCATCCTGAGTCCATGATCCAAACATCCTCCAGTCCCCGGTCCTGCACAATCAATGTCTGTAAGTGGGAGCAAATGGTTCGGCACCAGGTTTAGCAAAAGAGCTAAACCAGTGTCGAGCCATCTGCTCAAAAGATGGAAAGCGAAAACCATCAAAAGAGTTCGGACCAAAACGCGGCTCAAAACGCGGTCCACGGTTCTTCCTAACCCTACGGCCACGAGGTCCAGAACCGTAGCCAACTCGGTCTGGAACTCTGCCGGAACGAACACCACCAACTGGAGCACGGGTACGAAAACCGTCTCCTCTACCACCACCTACACGACGCGGCCTGGCCTCCAGCCTCTCCCCGCGCCGAGGAACACGCAGTCTACCACCCTGCTGGTAGAACTGCTCCTGATCACTACGAGCCCTCTCTGCTCTCTCAACCCGCTTCCTCCTGAAGCAAAACTCCGCAAGATGCCCATCTCTCTGACAATACTCACAATGATAGGTAGGCTTCTTGGGATGTGGTTGAGGCTTGGGGTTCTTGGGCTTGGTAGTGTTTAGGGTGGTCTTCTTGGGCTGAGAGGGTCCAGGAAGAGAGTCTAGAGAAGAGTGGAGGTGTTTGGGCTTAGGAACCCAGATAGGCTTCTTGGGTGGAGCTTTGGGTGGTTCAAAGATTACTCCATCCTTGGGCTGACAAGCCTGGGAAGACTCAGTGGAGTGAGTCTTGGGATATCTCTGCTCTGGAGTCATTTTACTCCACTCCACTGCCCGGCTGATGGCACTCTCAAAGTCAGCCTTGGTGTAGGTGTAACCTACCCCAAACCCATCCTGCCTCTTGAACTGCTGGATCATCATGCCAAGCTGTGGCTCTCTGGCACTGATCCAACTCAGGATAGAACGGAGGTAAAAGTTCTCATTCTGAGAATCTGCTAGCTCCTCTCTCAAGGAAGCTAGAACCTCCACATGAGACAAGCAGGTCTCGCACTCACTCTCTACTTGGACAGACTTCTCGGCTTTCAGCTTAATTAATTCCATTCTAAGAGACAGGCAGTTCTCACAGACAGTGGGTGGAACTGACATTGTCTCAAGCTCTAGCCTAGTCTGCGCAAGCTCAGCTCTCAACCTCTCTAAATCACCCAAATGTTTATCGCCCTTGGATTTCAGCTCAGCTAGGGTAGCTAGATGAGATGGGCAATCAACACAGGGTGCAATGACAGTGGCTTGAGCATTTTTCAGCTCCTGCTGAGCGCTTTCAAGCTCAGTGGCCAAAGCGTCCCTCTCATCAACCCTTTCTGTGTACCTGGACTTCAGAGTCGACAGGTCACACAGAAGCACCTCACACTTCGGGCACTCACTGCTATCACCCAAGCAAGGGGAAGAAGATAGACTTTCTATTCTACCGTTGGCTACGGCAAGCTCACTTTCTAACTCGTCTATCCTTTTCTTAGCCCCCCTAAGCAGTTTCTCCCGATACTTCAACTCCTGACGATTGCTCTCAAGTAAATCTACAATTTCACGCTCATAGGATGATACCTTGCTATCGTCGTCGTCGGAGTCGTCGGAGGAGCTCTTTTCTTCTCTATCCCCAAGAGCCATGGAGCAGAAGCTCTTGCGGGATCTTCGGTGCTGGTGTGAACGACTCTTCGGCTTGTCTCCGAAGGCCATGAAGCAGAGGCCCGCCGGATCATCCTTGTCCTTCCCCTTCTTGATGGTGATCTCCTCATCACTTGAGCTCGATGAAGAGGACGAAGACGTGGATCTCTTGGAGTAGCTCTTCTTCATTTCGGCGAAGAAGGCCTTGTCGCGCTTCTTGTTCTCTCGCCGGTAGTCCTTCAGGGCCTTCTTGAAGAACCGGGTCTTCGACTTGCCCTTGTTGAAGGAGGGGCTCTCATGCTTGCCGGAGTCGTGGAAGCTGCTGCCGGCGCCCTTCTTGTATCCACTGCGCTTGGGGCAGTCGGCGATGAAGTGTCCTGGATCACCACATTCAAAGCATCCGGATTTTGTGCCGTGTCTTTTGAACATTCTCTTATCATAGACACGACGCACCCGGTTGTTAAAGAGACACAAATCATCATCTCCCAACAACTCAAGCTGGTCCTCAGTGATAGACATCAAAGAGAACCCAGCACAGCTCACAGCAGAGGGATCAACAGAAGGTGTAGCAAGGGCCAGGGATTTTGATCCAGAGCCAGTGAGATTTGATCTCAACTGGATATCTACCTCAGTGGCCTTCAGCTTGCTAAATAACTCAGAAATGGTCAAGGTATCGTAAGAAGTACTCTCAACGATAGATGATACCTTGATCTCCCAGATCTTTGGGTCCAAGGTATGAAGAACCTTGAGCGCCTGCTTGTGATCTGAGACTAACTGAGTACCCTCAGCCTTGTTGTCCCGAAGCTTGTTAATGATCGACTGAAAGCGACCAAACAAAGCCTCAACAGATTCAACCGGCTTCTGTGTGAAATTCTCATATTCACGCCGGTAGGTCTGATAGAGCCGAGCCTTGACCTGTGCTGTTCCCTCATGGTGTGCCTTGAGGGTAGCCCAGATCTCTCTCGCAGTGGAGAGATGACTCACTCGCTCAAATTCAGTGGGACCTAAACCAGAAAATAAAATGTTCACAGCCTTACTGTTGCTCAGATGCTGAGCAATGATACCAGCAGTACCTTGCTCAGTAACTGGCAGAATGACAAATGTGGTGTGAACGCAAATGTCCCATATGTCCGAACCCTGGCTCATGAGATAGGCTCGCATGCGAGTCTTCCAATAATTATAGCCATAGGCTTCCAAGGACGGGACCTTGCCAGGAGACGTCATAGTCACTACTGGGGTTTAGAACTGGTTAAGGTATAGAAAAACCCTAACCTTGCTCTGATACCACTTGTAGGACCGAAAGTAGCGACCAGAGGGGGGGTGAATGGGCGCCTTAAAAATTCTTTCGAATCAATGGCCTGTTCCCAATACCCAACGCACCTCAGAACAACTACGCAGCAGAAAATAAACAGAAAGCCTAAGTCTAAAGGTTTCTAACCTAGAGGCAATTGATTATAAACAGTGTAGATCTAAAGCAGTGCAACTAGGCAGAAGAACAAGATGAAACAGGCCTAAACTTCTCAATGAAATGATCTAAGAATGTATGAGATGAAAAGAGAAGTTACTGTCCAAAGTTGTCTCCTGTTCGGGACTAGGCGAAGCCCCCTTCGCACGACGAAGTCTGCTTCGGAGGATGGTGACGGAGTCTGTCCGAAATGCCGAAGGTGACACTGTCTAGCCTAGTTCGAAGTGGTAAGAAGAGAAGTGTACTTCGGAGCGAAGTAAAACAGTGTCGAAGCCTGGTTCGAAGTGTGAACTTCGAAGACAGGACTTCGAACACAGATTCGAATCAAGAGCTTCGGAGCAAAGTGACAAAGTTGGAGCCTGCTTCGAAGTGAGGACTTCGAAGACAAAACTTCGAACACACTTTGAACCGAGAGCTTCGAAGCACAACCTTCGAACAGAAAGCTTCGAACACAACGCACAAACAGACAACCTTCGAACAAAGAAGTGAAGCCTGTTACGCGACAGAAAAGCAAGTCCGAAGCCAATGCTCTACCTTCGAAAAGAGCAAACTCCGAAAAGAGAGGCGAAGGGTGACGCGTTACACAGAAGACAGTGCGAAGCCAAACGGAGTGTTGGGGGAAAATATCCCATCTTCGGGGTTATTGCCAAAGCAACATGAAGACAGTCAACCAGTTCGAAGATAGTCCGAAGGTCATCTTCGAAGACGGCTTGGAACCTCGTCAGGAGTCCGAAGACTTGCATTGGTTCGAAGTATATCTTCGAACCAAAGCCTTCCGAGATCTTTTCTGCCAGCTAAGATGGAAGACTTATCTTCTATCCTATTAGATTAGTCTTTTACCATTTTAGCCCTATTAAGGAAACCGAATAGTTTCCTTA
>JAAALK010000286.1:10787890-10908251 GCA_019279435.1 Zizania palustris
ACCCTGCTCATGAGATAGGCTCGCATGCGAGTCTTCCAATAATTATAGCCATAGGCTTCCAAGGACGGGACCTTGCCAGGAGACGTCATAGTCACTACTGGGGTTTAGAACTGGTTAAGGTATAGAAAAACCCTAACCTTGCTCTGATACCACTTGTAGGACCGAAAGTAGCGACCAGAGGGGGGGTGAATGGGCGCCTTAAAAATTCTTTCGAATCAATGGCCTGTTCCCAATACCCAACGCACCTCAGAACAACTACGCAGCAGAAAATAAACAGAAAGCCTAAGTCTAAAGGTTTCTAACCTAGAGGCAATTGATTATAAACAGTGTAGATCTAAAGCAGTGCAACTAGGCAGAAGAACAAGATGAAACAGGCCTAAACTTCTCAATGAAATGATCTAAGAATGTATGAGATGAAAAGAGAAGTTACTGTCCAAAGTTGTCTCCTGTTCGGGACTAGGCGAAGCCCCCTTCGCACGACGAAGTCTGCTTCGGAGGATGGTGACGGAGTCTGTCCGAAATGCCGAAGGTGACACTGTCTAGCCTAGTTCGAAGTGGTAAGAAGAGAAGTGTACTTCGGAGCGAAGTAAAACAGTGTCGAAGCCTGGTTCGAAGTGTGAACTTCGAAGACAGGACTTCGAACACAGATTCGAATCAAGAGCTTCGGAGCAAAGTGACAAAGTTGGAGCCTGCTTCGAAGTGAGGACTTCGAAGACAAAACTTCGAACACACTTTGAACCGAGAGCTTCGAAGCACAACCTTCGAACAGAAAGCTTCGAACACAACGCACAAACAGACAACCTTCGAACAAAGAAGTGAAGCCTGTTACGCGACAGAAAAGCAAGTCCGAAGCCAATGCTCTACCTTCGAAAAGAGCAAACTCCGAAAAGAGAGGCGAAGGGTGACGCGTTACACAGAAGACAGTGCGAAGCCAAACGGAGTGTTGGGGGAAAATATCCCATCTTCGGGGTTATTGCCAAAGCAACATGAAGACAGTCAACCAGTTCGAAGATAGTCCGAAGGTCATCTTCGAAGACGGCTTGGAACCTCGTCAGGAGTCCGAAGACTTGCATTGGTTCGAAGTATATCTTCGAACCAAAGCCTTCCGAGATCTTTTCTGCCAGCTAAGATGGAAGACTTATCTTCTATCCTATTAGATTAGTCTTTTACCATTTTAGCCCTATTAAGGAAACCGAATAGTTTCCTTAATGTCGGTTGTAATAGAGGGGTAAATAGGTCTTTTCCTTAATATTTGGGCCTATAAATACCCCCCATTTTACCCTGTAATAAGGACCGATTTACAAGTGAATCAATACACACTTTCGAACTATTCTAAGCTATTATCCTTTCGGAGGCTTAGAACAGTTTGCTTCACAAACACTTCGTTTGTTAGTTTCTTTTCTACAGAAACCTGTTAGCGTAATCTTTTACGCCAACAGTTGGCGCCGTCCGTGGGGAACTTAGTCCAAAAAACTTCGTTCTCTACCAACCTCTTGCATCATGCCTCCTAAGCGGAGTGCACCTCGCAATCCCACTCGGAGGTCCTCTCGGATCTCTGGAGAGATACCCTTCGACACAGTTGAAGTCGGAGGGTCTTCGACTATCCCTCCACCTCAAACTCCGCAAGGGGCTTCTATCCCTCGAGGATACGAGACCTCTCCACCAACCCCTTCTACACTCCGACCGCCCGGAGCCACTCTGCCACCCTCTATTCCGATCGGAACTGATCATACCAGTTCTCAAGACCCGGAAGGTCCTTCCGGAGGAGATGAAGATAGCCTTGGAGACATGGCCACTCAAATGGCCAATCTTCAAGCCGAGGTAGCAAGGTGGCGGCAAGAGGCTGCGAACAGGCTTCGTCCTCAAGCCACCCCAGCTATCCCCGAAGTGCACGAAGACGACGATCTTGACTATCCCGAAGCCCCGGAGAACGCCTCTTACGACGATGAATCTCCGTTGCATCCCGAGCTTCAGAAGATTCGCTTCAATCCGAAGTTTAAAACTTCGAAGCTCTGCAAGTATGCTGGAGACGAAGATCCCAGTGAGTTTGTGCGTTCTTATGCCCTAGCAATCGAAGCTAGTGGCGGAGACAGAGATACTATGGCGAAGTGCTTCCCGTTAGCCCTTGAAGGAGTGGCGTTGAGATGGTTCTGGTCTCTAAAACCAGGATCAATCACGTCATGGGTGCAGTTAAAGAAGAAGTTCATAAGTAACTTCCAAGGTACCTTCGTGCCCCCCATGTCGACAGGAAGCCTTTTCCAAGTGAAACAGCTCCCCGGAGAAACATTGAGGCAGTACTTCAAGCGCTTCGCTCACACGAAGTCGCAAATTCGGGGGCTGTCCACATCCTCGGTGGTTGATGCGGCTCGGGAAGGCGTCAGTCATAAAGGCCTTCTGGATAAATTGCATCGGAAGAGCATCACCACAGTATCACAGTTGATGTCGTACTTCGAGGAGTACTCGAAGTCAGAAGAAGGTTGGCTTCGGAGGACTACTGCTACTTCGACAGTGTTGACAGAAGTTAAAGCAGAGGTGAAGACTTCGGCCTCGCCGCAAGAGCCAGTCCCCGAAGTACAACATGATAGAAGAAGAGGGCAAAAGCACCCTCGTTCTGAGGTCTTAAACATTGCACCCCCGCAGAAGTTTGCACCAAGAGCTCCGCAGCCTGCAGGGAACAAGTCCGGCGGCTGGAGGCCGCCAGGGAAAACGGCTGGCAAAGGCCAGACCCTTTTTTGCTGTATTCACGGAGAGAACCGAAGCCATGCAACTGACACCTGCAAGGCTATTCTTACCCTTCGGGGAGAATACTTGGAGAGAACTTCGGGTCGAGGTAGTACCGACCGAAGTCCAGCAGCAGCAGTGCGCTCGGAGCCGGTCCAGGCTGTAGCGCGGATAGAAAATCTTGATGCTGCAAGGAATCCTCCGGTGGCCAACGTTATGCCACCTCCGAAGCAAGAAGAAGGGCAAGATAGAGGAAAGAGAGTAGTTCTCCCTATCTCCGGAGGAGGTACCCTCGGAAGCATGTCCAAGAGACAGCGAAGAGAGTACGTTCGAGAAGTAGGCCACATTGGGACTTCGTCATCTGCAGCTGCAATGCCGGAGTGGTCTCATGTTCCAATATCTTTCTCTGCGGAGGATGCAGCTGGTATCAAGTTCCCGCATGCAGATCCATTGGTTATCACTGCTGATATTGCCGGAACTGAAGTCCGAAGGGTGCTAATCGACGGAGGTAGCTCGGCAGATATCATATTTGTACAAGCCTTCGATCAGTTATGCATTTCCCGGAAGCATCTTCTCCCAGCGGCTCGTCCTCTGCAAGGCTTTGCAGGACCTCCGCTAGATGCACTTGGCCAGATAGGCCTGGAAGTAACCTTCGGAGAAGGTTTACTAGCCCGAACTGAAGAAGTTATCTTTGATGTGGTGGATGCCCCGTATGCTTATAATGTTATCTTTGGCCGAGGCATGTTGAATCAGTTCGGAGCTGTGGCGCATCACAATTACTTGTGCATGAAGATGCCCACACAATCAGGAGTTCTGACAGTCTTCGGAGATCAAGCCATAGCTCGGAGAGCAGAATATGGTCATGGTCCTCCTCTAGATCCGAGGCAAGTAAACAGTGTCCAAGAAAATGGAGAAATTTTTTCAGCCTCCTCCGAAGCTTCGAAGAAATCGTTTCCAAGACCAAGTCCCGAAGGAGAGATTGCAACGAAGATCATTGTCAAAGATGGTAAAGAATACACTTTTCAGTTTGGTAAAGATTTACCTCCCGAAGTTGCAACTTCCTTGGAAAAGGTTGTAGGAGAAAATTTGGATGTCTTCGCCTGGTCTGACGAAGATATCACCGGAGTCGATCGGGATATTATTGAGCACAGCTTGCTTGTAAACCCGAAGGCCCGGCCTGTTCGACAAGGGCTCCGGAAGATGTCCGCAGAGAGAGCTGCTCTAGCTAAGGACGAAGTTGAAAAACTGTTGAAGGCTGGGATTATCAGAGAAGTGGCCCATACTGAATGGTTAGCCAACCCAGTCTTCGTCAGGAAGAAGTCCTCCGGAAAGTGGCGCATGTGCATTGATTTCACATCCTTGAATAAAGCATGCCCACGTGACCCCTACCCCATGCCCCGAATTGATCAACTAGTTGACTCCACTGCAGGTTCGGAGTTACTAAGCTTCCTCGACGCGTATTCCGGATATCATCAAATATGGTTGAAGCGCGAAGATGAAATCAGAACGAGCTTTGTAACTCCTTCGGGAGTCTTTTGCTATGTAAGAATGCCCTTTGGCCTAAGAAATGCCGGGGCTACTTTTTCAAGATTAGTTGCTAAGGCTCTAGGTCATCAACTAGGTCGCAATGTAGAGGCCTATATGGATGATATTGTAATAAAGAGTGCTTTAAAGCACCAACATAGCCTAGACTTAGCAGAAACATTCAATAGCCTTCGGGCATGTGGCATCCGCCTTAACCCCGAAAAATGTATATTCGGAGCTAAGGCTGGAAAGTTGTTAGGGTACTTAGTTTCAAGCAGGGGAATTGAAGCTAGCCCTACTCAAATAACTGCGCTGCAGAAGATGGCTCCTCCGGAGAATATAAAGCAAGTGCAAAAGCTGACCGGACGTCTGGCCGCACTTAGCAGGTTTTTATCAAGGTCTGCGGAGAGAAGCTTGCCAATCTTTAAAGCTTTGAAAGGGTCCGAAGATTTTGCATGGACACCGGAGTGTCAGAAAAGCTTCGAAGATATTAAAGATTATCTCAGCAATCTTGCTACACTTACGGTGCCTATTGCGGACGAAACCCTACTTCTATATCTTGCAGCCACAGGCTCAGCAGTCAGCGCAGTCCTTGTCAGAGAAGCTGATATCAATGGGAAGTTGGTTCAAAATCCTGTCTATTTTGTTTCCGAAGCATTGTCAGGAGCGAAGACAAGATACTCCGAACTTGAGAAGTTCGTTTATGCTCTGATAATGGCTTCGAGGAAGCTAAGACATTATTTTTTGGCTCACAATGTAATTGTACCAACTTCGTATCCTTTAGGAGATATGCTCCGAAGCAAAGATTCCACTGGAAGAATTGGAAAGTGGGCAGTAGAACTAGCACCCTTCGGCATATCTTTCCTGGCAAGGACAGCTATCAAATCTCAAGTCCTGGCAGACTTCGTAGCAGAGTGGACTCCACCTGCGAAGTTGACTCCGGAGAAATCAGATGACGGAGTCTGGACTGTTTACTCCGATGGAGCTTTCCAAGCATCCGGAGCAGGCATTGGGGCAGTATTAATTTCTCCATCAGGACAAAGAGCAATGTACTCCGCAAGACTCAACTTTAAGTCTACCAATAATATAGCGGAGTACGAAGGAATATTATTGGGACTCCGGAAAGCACGTGCTCTAGGGGCTACAAGGATAATTATAAAAACAGATTCTCAGATAGTAGCAGGGCACGTAGACAAGAGTTTTCAAGTCCGACATCCACAGCTCGCAAAGTACTTAGAAGAAATTCGCAAGATCGAAGCACATTTCAAGGGTATTTCCATTCGGAGTATACCAAGAGCTGAAAACGTGCAAGCGGACATTTTAGCGAAGGCTGCTGCCGGAGCTGTGGATGTGCCTGACAAAGCTTTCTATGAGGAGCTCAATATGCCTTCGGTGCCACAAGTTGCTTCTGCAGAGATTCTCTGCATTCCTAGTGCAGATTGGAAAGATTCAATCATAGAACTCTTGCAAGGAGGAACGAATTTGCCCGAAGAGCCCCAATTGTCAAGGTTAAAGCTCAGAGCAAGAAACTATCAGTTAATCAACGGTATATTATACAAGGCCGGAGTATGTTCCCCTCTACTCCGATGTATATCTCAAGCCGAAGGCCAAGAAATTCTTCGAGAAATTCACGAAGGCCTTTGTGGAAGCCATTTAGCCCCTAGAGCTCTGGCAGGAAAAACACTTCGCCAGGGGCTTTATTGGCCCACAATAACAGCTGATGCGGAGAGCTTGGTCCGCACTTGCCAAGGATGTCAGTGGATGGGTCGACGGAGTCATCGCCCACCAACAGCTCTTCAAGTCATTGCTCCAGTATGGCCTATGGCCAGATGGGGTATGGATCTAATTGGTCCCTTTCCGTTAGCAAAGGGAAATCTGAAGTTCGCAGTGGTAGCCATTGAATATTTTTCTAAGTGGGTCGAAGCAGAGCCCTTAACAGCTATCACTTCGAATAATGTACAGAAATTCTTCTGGAAAAACATTATTTGTCGGTTCGGAGTGCCTAGATATCTCACAGTTGATAATGGAACACAGTTCGACGCAGAACCCTTCAGGAAGTTTTGCGAAGACTTAGGCATTCAACTATGTTTTGCTGCAGTGAGACATCCTCAGTCGAATGGAGCCGTTGAGCGAGCCAATGGAAATATATTATCAGGGCTAAATCGCAGAATAGTAGGATTATCAAAGGGACTGTGGACCGAAGAGCTTCCGAAGATTCTGTGGTCCATTCGGACTACGCAAACAAGGTCCACAGGTTTTACTCCGTTCAGACTACTATTCGGAGATGAAGCTATGACTCCAACGGAGCTCAAAGGGGGCTCACTTCGCAGCACCGAACCAGACGTCGAAGAAGAAAGACAAGCTTCGTTAGATTTGTCAGAAGAAACAAGGCTTCGAGCTGTAGCCAATTTATCTAAGTATCATCAGCAGACGAAGACTTGGTATGACCCGAAGGTTAAGCTCAGCGAGTTAAGACCGGGTCATCTTGTTCTACGAAGCATTATAGCACCAGGGAAGTTAGGCAATAAATGGGAAGGTCCATATCTAATTGTCCGCTCCGGGCGCCCTGGTTCATTTAAATTAGCTAATTTAGAAGGTGAAGAGTTAGCGCATACTTGGCATGCGGAGCACCTAAAGCGATACTTCGCATAAGGGCTCCTTGTAATTCGTTTGTAATCACCTCTAAATTAATAAAGCATACACCCTGATAGTTGCCTTCCCCTTGACACTCCTAGTTTCCCGAGCGGACGCGCTGGGACGGAAGTCGATCGAGAGGGAAGTGTCATTAAGCTGGGCTGTATTTCCGGACTTCGTACCCTTAAAGTCGAAGCCTCCGGTGTGGTGGCTGAAATCCATCCGGAGCCCAAGCTGATACCTTGTAGGCATCCGTAAAAGAGCCAATACCACATTCTACGGAGTCCAAGCTTCGGCTGGTAGACTTCCGTAAAAAGAGCCGAAGGTGGCCAAAATCTGCGGAGTCCAAGCTGCAGCTTGTCAGACTTCCGTAAAAAGAGCCGAAGGTGGCCAAATTCTGCGAAGTCCAAGCTCCGGCTGGTAGACTTCTGCAAAAAGAGCCGAAGGTGGCCAAATTCTGCGAAGTCCAAGCTCCGGCTGGTAGACTTCTGCAAAAAAGAGCCCAAGTGGCCAAATTCTGCGAAGTCCAAGCTCCGGCTGGTAGACTTCTGCAAAAATAGCCGAAGGTGGCTACAATTTCTGCGAAATCCAAGCTCCGGCTGGTAGATTTCTGCACAAAACAGCCGAAGGTGGCTAAAGCAAAACAGCATTTAAGCCATGAGCTTCGAATGACTGTTCATATGCGTCCAAAAGTGACAAAAATTTTTAAGACACTAAAGTGTCCTCGAAGTTATCTCAATTGATTTCTTTCGTGAAATAAACAAAGGTATCAAGTTACCATTCTTCTGACTACAAATAGTCGAAGACATCTCATAAAGATTTCAAAAGATCTTTACAAATGACAGAGGGGCTCCGAACCCCCAAAAAATTGTACTCCGAAGTTTTTTCTTTGCGCATAACCATCTTCGAATAAAGTTCGAAGTTGCTTATACCCAAAGAGGGGCTAGTAAATATGGAGACAATTTTAAATCGGCATTCATTATCAAAACAAATGTATTTACAAATTACATCATGAAAAATTGGTATCTATACCAAGAAGGAATCGGAGACCTCTTCGGTCCCGAGAGCTAGGGGTGGAACGACTAGTTCCAACATCGGAAGTTCTAAGAACTTTACGTTTAACTCTCTTCCTCCCCTTCGAAGCTCTAAAATCCTTCTGCTCTTGTTGAAGCTCGGCCCAAGTTCGAAGCCGTTCGGGGCTTCTCTCCCAGCTTCTAAGATCTTCAGATCTCTTATTTTGGGCTTCACCTTCGTCTTCGGACCACTTAGTGTCTTCAGAAGACGAGGTGTTTGCGTCGCTTTCTTTATCTTCCTCTTTAATATAAGACATTATGTCTTTGATTACTTCGGGCGCAATAACGCCGGAGTCATCACGAGGGATAAGGAATCGAGGACGTTTATAACTCTTGAGAAGTTCGAAGGTGTTCCATAGTGAGCGAAGTTCGCTATTAAGTTCTAACACTTCGACATCCTCCACAAGAGGTAAAGCCTAAAAATATGACAAACAAGATTTTCATTGATAAAAATTTACAAACATCAACTTTACATAATCAAAAAAATCCTAAAAAATCCTAAACCTGCGGATTCGGAGGAGGCTGACTGCTCGAAGCTTGACTCCGAACTTGCTTTTGGCGTTGGCCTTCGTCAATCCAAGCCTTGATCGCAGATCGACCTTCGGCTCTCCATGAAGTCTGGAAGGCTCGCCAAGCAACAGCTACACTTTCGGAAGGCTTTAAAAGTCGGTCGTCGTCGAAGATGATGGAGCCCTGTGCGCTCGGAGTGATTGATCGGCCCAAATCCTCGTAGTAGCGAAGTATTCCAAGGGCAGACACTTGTCCGGAGAGTTCTCCGTAACGTATGCCTGCCGTCTTCATTTGCTTCGCTGCTCCTTGAATTCTTTTTAGCCGGCGCAGCAGAGTTACATTGTCATCCGAAGGTAGTGATCCAGTAGTACCGAAGTACTCCAAGACACCTAACATTTGTTCGATGACCTCCGAAGCCACCTTCTCAGACTTAACCTTTTCTTCGATAAGCACATCCTTGGCCGAAGTCGTTTCAGCTAAAACTCCGGAGATTCTAGCGTTCTCCGTAGCCAAAGCATTCTTTTGAGTTAGGAGCTGGCCAGCCTCTTCTTGCAGCCTTACAAGTGCGGAGCCCTTCGCAGCATCCTCCGTCCGCAGTCTTTCAATCTCCGCTCGAAGCACAACTCTTTCTGCTTCGAGCTCTTTTCTTGCAGCTTCCAAGCTCTGCCTAGCCCTTCGCTCTGCTGTTATTACATTGTCCATTTGGGATACTCGACCTTCGGAGAAGCTAAGATTTCTTTGAAGAGTTTCGTTCTCTTCCCGAAGTTGAGCAATTTCATTTTCATTCGACAAAGCTGCAGCGCGGACTAAGACTGCTTGCTAAGAAAAAGAAAAAACGAGAATAAGAAATTATTCATATATAATTCATTATTTAGTTCGAAGATGCTTTATACCTGATAAGCTGCTCTTTCCACAGCAAGGTTAAGCTCCGAACCCTTCACTCTGCTTAAGCGGGCCACCAGTTCTGTTTCCCCGACTTGGCGACTGGCTGCACCCAAAGGTTTAACCAAAGTCCCAAGTCCGGTTTTCTCCTCCAAAAAAGGAGTTATGAGAGGAAGCATTTTTGCAGCTTTCTGGTCAGCCCTGCTTAGCGAAGGTCCGGAGGTCTCTTCCGAGGCCCTTGGAACTTCAGAAGATGGCCCCCCCTCAGTCGATTCACTTTCGTCCGTTGATTCAGACGAAGTCGATCCTTGAGCTGGGAGGGGCTCGATGTGTCTTTTCCCTCTTCCAGGCCCTGGTAGAGCAACTCCCGGTTGCGGCCCCGAAGCTGTCGAAGGTCTTAGAGTTGTATCTTCGAGGGATACTTCGACAGCAGGAGGCTCTGGAAAAACCAAAAATATTACACATTGTATAATTTTGCAGAAATTAATAAGAATTAAGCAAAATTTACCTTCGATATTCTCTGGAATATCAAGCACCGGGCTGATCGGAGGATCATAAGTATAGTCCTCATCCGAATCAGCCGTTAAATCTTGGGCTACAGGAGCATCGTCCTGAAGAGCCCTTGTTACTTCTTCGAGAATCGAAGCCATAGTGACTTCGACTCCCTCTTCATCCGCAGGCACTCCGGCCTGAGTTGTGTCTTCGTGAACTACCGAAGTCATTGGTTGATCAGCATTGTCTCCTGACTCCGGTATGTTCGCGGGCACTTCGGCCTCATCCACACCCATAGGGGCTTCGATTTGCTCTCCCTGGGTATCCGGAGCTCTTGCTTCTTCGATGTTGGCTTGAGACTCCGGAATACCTGCAATATCTTCAATGAGAATACTTCGTTGAGCTGCATCTTCGTCAATTAATCTTACTAGTAAAATACCTTCGTCTTCTTTAGGGCTAGAAACCGAAGCTCTTGAGCTCGAAGGTGCGAGGTTTTTCGGCTTCCGAGCCACCTTCTTCGTCGGAGTCCTTGCGGAGCTGGATGCTCCAGCTTCGGCTACTCTCTTCTTGGGTCCTTTCTCTTGAGGCACCCAGTCCATCAGAGGGGGCGGAGTTAACTCCAACATTCCCCATACTCTGTTAAAACGCTCCCAACTTCCGACTAATTTGATTCGCCATTCTTTTTCTGACGGAGTTGGAGCACCCAAGATCTTCTCCGAAGCCCTTATAATTTGCTCCGAAGTAATAGGGGCTGAAGAAGCTATAAAAAAAATAACTCAAGTTAATCTTTCTTCGAAGTAAATATGTATTATGCATGTTGGTTTCGAAGTTACCTGCAGGACTCGAAGTATAGTTTATCTTGCGGAGACCGCCTTCCGAGTCATCTTCGAAGGCGATAGGCCAGTTGGCCATCAACGGAGAAATTTGAAGTCCGATGAACTCTTCGGCTAAATCTCGCATGCTCAACCTTTTGCTGATTTTCTGAAGCAAATTGAGGCGAGCTTCGAGTTGGCCTTCGTCAGGTTGCACTAAGGCTTCTTTTCGGAACTGAATTTCGCTGAGGGGACCGGCCAGAGGATTACCCACTCCAACTTCGGCATAAAACCACCTTAGCACCCAATCGGTGTACCATCTGGCATTGGTGGCCTTAGCAGGAAACTGAAGGGCGTATTCATCTCGGAGCCTAAAGTTGATGCTACCGAAGGATACCACTACTTTTTCACCTCCAGGGCCTACGAAGGTTTTTGGTTGGCATGTAGCCCTATGTAATGCAGCGAAGATCTCTGCCCTTCCTTCACACCCTTCGGCCCTCAGCGCCCATTCGAAGATAGTCAGTCTAGCTACCGCATTCGGAGATAATTGGGGGAGGGTTACGTGGAACAGATTCAGTACCTCCGCCAGGAAGTCCACTGCAGGAAGGCCCAAGCCAGCTTCGAAGAAGGCTTCGAATACCACTACCTCTCCGGGCCTTGGCGCTGGAATCATCTCTTTGCCTGGCTTCCGAATCATAACTCCATTACTGATTCTTCCTCCCACTGCGATTGCCAGTGACTCTCTTTTGCAGGTAGAAGCCCCCAACTGGAAAGACTGATCCAAATACTTTGTCGATGGCGGGCACAGACCTTGGTCTTCGGCGATTTGGGGATTTCTTCCCCCTGCCGCCATGGACATTGCCGCCTGCCTCGAAGATGTCGCCGCCAATGTTGCCGCCGCTGCTGCTGCGGCTGCCTGCTGCTGAGCCAAGGTCGAAGGCGGCGCGGATCCTTTGGTCTTCACCATCGCGATTGCCGGATCAACTTGAGAGAACGGGAACTAGGGCTCAAGAACTCGAGAACTAGGGCTCAAGAACTCAAGAACTCAAAAGGCTTTTTACTGGGAGCGAGCGGTGAAAAGGTAATCGAGTAAGTTCCAGAGTTCTTTATTTATAACCCAAAACTTTCCGTTTGTTACCGTTTGGGCTCTGCCCTTTCGCATTCCCGCTTGTTATTTTCCTCCGAAAATGACGCCTCATATAACTCCGTTAGAAACAGAAACTAACGGTTATATTTTCTAAGTCTAAAAAGACTTTCGAACTTCCTGAGTCAGTTCTAAGATAGTTCGAAAAGTAATTACCTTATGACTGATTCGAAGTTCATATCTTCATGTATTTCGGAGATAAAACAAAAATCAATAACCCCTATGATTGGTTATCTTTTCTTTTCGTATACTGCTCTCCTAACGTTACAGGTCGAACGGAGAAGCGTATTCGAGGGGCTACTGTTGGGGGAAAATATCCCATCTTCGGGGTTATTGCCAAAGCAACATGAAGACAGTCAACCAGTTCGAAGATAGTCCGAAGGTCATCTTCGAAGACGGCTTGGAACCTCGTCAGGAGTCCGAAGACTTGCATTGGTTCGAAGTATATCTTCGAACCAAAGCCTTCCGAGATCTTTTCTGCCAGCTAAGATGGAAGACTTATCTTCTATCCTATTAGATTAGTCTTTTACCATTTTAGCCCTATTAAGGAAACCGAATAGTTTCCTTAATGTCGGTTGTAATAGAGGGGTAAATAGGTCTTTTCCTTAATATTTGGGCCTATAAATACCCCCCATTTTACCCTGTAATAAGGACCGATTTACAAGTGAATCAATACACACTTTCGAACTATTCTAAGCTATTATCCTTTCGGAGGCTTAGAACAGTTTGCTTCACAAACACTTCGTTTGTTAGTTTCTTTTCTACAGAAACCTGTTAGCGTAATCTTTTACGCCAACACGGAGCTACAAGCTTCGAACCCAACTTCGAAACTTGTCGAAGTGTGGACTTCGAACAGATAGGGCCGAAGCCCCTTCGCACTAAGGTTCGAAGTATGCAATGCTGTCAATCAGAAAACTGCTTCGAAACTTAGCAACACAGAGCACAAAACAAAGTTCGAAGACTGAGGCGAAGTCTTCAAGAATGGTTAGATCGAAGCCTACCTCACGGAGCTGAGGGACTTCGGACAAAGGAAAATGACTTCACAGATACAGTCAAAAAGGCATTTACTCCATGCTGCTTCGATCAAAAAGGCAGTACAGTAGAAGGTAAAAAGCAGGCAGCAAGTACTGTAGCTACAGAAAAGTAGTACTACTTGCAGCAGCAAGAACTAGTACTCAGTTTGTGAAGAACGGAAGCAACAGAAGAAGCTTCTCCTCAAGAACTAAATACAGCAGCCCGAATCCAGCGCAATAACTCCCCAAACCGAACAAAATGCAACCAATAAATTCACCAGGGACCAAAGCATTAAAGCATCCAAAAGATTTGAGCCAAAATAATGCAAGAACAGGGAGAGGCAACCCCTGGCGGCGCACACAGGAGAGAGAAGACAGGGAAAAAGTGACCCAATGGGAGGATTTGATTTCAGCACAAAAGGGTTGTCCAAACCCTAGGGATTGGGGTGCTATTTATAGGCAGCCCAACACTAGGAATATTCTACCAGCCCCTTAGGGTTTTTACAGACTCAAAAATACAGAAAAAGACTCTACTGCCCTTAGGAATTTTTACAGACATAACTGACTGACTGTGGGCCTAGAGTAACAGATGACATATCCTGAAGCTACTCTTCTGGACAGTCGGATACAGAATCAACGGTTGTCAGTTTTACGCTGAAACTGACAAAGCCTCCACCAGCTTTGCACCAGGTACCCGGATTGGGCCGGCCCGACTCCGCAGCTCTCTCAGCCCGGCAATCGCTCACCGCCCGTGTACCTGAGTCAGTCCTGGTCAACAGCCCAGTGGGTCTTCTACTTCTTCTGGCCCATGCACCCGGATTGGGCCAGCCCGACTTCGCAGCCTCCTCTGCCCGACAGTCGCTCGCTGCCCGTGTACCTGAGTCACACGCGGCCCATGAAACAGCAGATCTCCTCTTCTTCAGTCCTCTTTGACTATCGTTGACAATGCCTCATCACTTCTGGAGCCATGAGGCCCACGCTATTCAGCATGGCTCCTCAACATCAGACCAAGCAAAGACATCTAAATTCTCTTCAACTACTTTTTCTAATGAAGTAGCGACTTCTGGAGGCAAATCCTTGCCAAACTGAAATGAATAGTCTTTGCCATCTTTGACAATAACCTTCGTTATAATCTCCCCTTCAGGGCTTGGCCTTGGGAAGGACTTCTTCGAAGGTTCGCCTGAAGCAGAAAAATCCTCCAGGTTGCCTTGCATGCTGTTCACCTGTCTCGAGTCAAGAGGAGGGCCATGACCATATTCCGCTCTTCGCGCAGTGGCCTGATCTCCAAAAATAGTGAGCACTCCCGCTTGTGTGGGCATCTTCATACACAGATAATTATGATGCGCCACAGCTCCGAATTGATTAAACATGCGCCTTCCGAAGATAACATTGTATGCATATGGAGCATCCACAACATCAAAAATCACTTCCTCCGTCCTGGCCAGTAGCCCCTCTCCGAAAGTGACCTCTAGGCCTATTTGACCCAGGGCATCAAGAGGGGGTCCTGCGAAGCCTTGCAAAGGACGAGCTGCTGGGAGAAGATGCTTCCTGGAGATACAGAGTTGGTTGAAGGCTTGGACGAAGATAATATTCACTGAACTCCCTCCGTCGATCAATACTCTCCGGACTTCACTCCCTATTATGTCGGCAGTGATGACAAGTGGGTCTGCATGTGGAAACTTTATGCCAGCTGCATCATCTGCAGAAAAAGATATCGACACATGGGACCATTCAGGCATAGCAGCTGTGGACGAAGAAGTTCCAATATGGCCCACTTCTCTGCCTCTTCGACATACTTCCGAGGGTCCCTCCTCCGGAAATGGGGAGGACTACTCTTTTCCCTCGATCCTGACCATCTTCCTGCTTCGGAGGTGGCATAATATTGACCACCTGAGGCCATCTTTGCAGGGTCAAAGTTATCTATACGCGCCACAGCCTGGACAGGCTCCGGACGCACCTTGGTCGGAACTCGGTCGGTAGTGCCTCGACCCGAAGTTCTTTCAAGGTACTCGCCTCTTAAAGCGAGTATAGACTTACATGCATCAGTTGCATGACTTCGATTCTCACCATGGACACAGCAGAAGAAGGTCTGGGCTTTGCCAGCCGACTTCCCTAGTGGCCTCCAGCCGCTGGTCTTGCTTCCTGAAGGTTGCAAAGTCCTAGGGGCAAATTTCTGCGAAGGTGCAATGTTCAAGACTTTTGAACGAGGATGCTATTGCCCCCGACGCCTGTCATGCTGAGCTTCGAAGCTAGGCCCCTGTGACTGTGTTGAAGTCTTTACTTCTAGTTTGACTTCTTGCAGGATTGATGGAGTTGCATCAGTTCTCCGAAGCCACCCTTCTTCTGACCTTGCATACTCTTCGAAATAAGACATCAGCTAAGCAACAGAAGATATCTACTTCCGGTGAAGTTTATCAAGGAGGACCGCATGGGTAACTCCCTCTCGAGCTGCATCAACTACAGAGGATGTAGTCAACCCTCGAATTTGCGATTTCGTATGGGTGAAGCGCTTGAAAAATTGTCTTAGAGTCGCTCCGCGCAGCTGCTTCACTTGGAAAAGACTTCTTGTAGACATTGGGGGTACGAAGTTACCCTGAAAATTACTTATGAACTTCTTCCTTAATTGGTCCCGGGTTCTAATTGACCCTGGCTTCAAGGACCAAAACCACCACAGAGCCACCCCTTCGAGAGCTAGATGGAAACATTTGGCCAAGGTGTCTTGCACTCCTCCACCGGCTTCAATTGCCAATGCATAAGAACGGGAGAACTCCCCGGGGTCCTCGTCTCCAGAATATTTGCAGAGCTTCGAAGTTTTAAATTTAGGATCGAAGCGCACTTTCTGTAGCTCGGGATGCAGCGGAGACTCGCTGTCGAAGGAAGCATTCTCCGGGGCTTCGGGATAAGGAAGTTCGTCATCCTAGGGCACTTCGGGGATGACCGGGGTGGCCTGAGAACGAAGCCTATCTGCAGCTTCTTGTCGCCACCTCGCCACTTCAGCTTGGAGACTAGCCATTTACACTGCCATGTCACCAAGACCATCTTCATCTCCTCCGGAAGGACCTTCCAGGTCTTGGGAACTGTACGCATCAGTCCGAAGTGGAATCTGTGGTGGAAGAGGGACTCCGGTTGGCCGAAGTATGGATGGAGTTGGGGGAGGAACTCCGTGAGCTCGAGGAAGGGGAATCCCTTCCGGGGTCTGAGGTGGAGAAAAAGCCGAAGGTCGTCCGACCTCAACTGTGTCCGAAGATCTAACTCCGGAGGTCCGAGGGGACCTTCGAGTAGGACTACCACCTGAACTCCGCTTGGGAGGCATGGTTTGAGAACATGGTAGAGAACGAAGTTTTTTGGACTAGGTTCCCCACGGACGGCACCAACTGTTGGCGTAAATGATTACGCTAACAGGTTTCTAGAGATTAGAAACTAACAAACGAAGTATTTGTGAAGTAAACTATTTCAAGCCTCCGAAGTGGATAATAGCTCAAAACAGTTTGAAGATGTCTATTGAATAACTCAGTATTCGATCCCCTTTACAAGGTGAAACGGAGGGTATTTATAGGCCAAAACCTTAAGGAAAAGACCCTTTTACCCCTCTGTTACAACCGACATAGTGGAAACTATTTGGTACCATTAATAGGGCTAAAACGGTAAAAGACTAATCTAATGAGAAAGAAGATAAGTCTTCCATCTTAGCTGGCAAAGAGGCTCTCTCAAGGGTCAATGTTCGAAGATATACTCTGAACTAGAGTCCGCCTCTATCCTTCGAACTTGATCCAGTATACTTCCGGAGTTAGATGCTGGAAACCTTCGATTAAATCACCTGCCTTTGTCTTGTTGCAGCAATAGCCCTGAGGATGAAGTAATTCCCCCCAACAATGAGCTTAATCACGGTTTTATTACTAGACTCGGCCTGACCATTGGCCTGAGCATAGTAGGGCGAAGAGTTTATCAACTTAATACAATAATATTCGGCAAAGTCCCTTACTTCTTTAGAAACAAATGAACTACCTTGATCTGTAGTGAGAGTTCGAGGAATACCAAATGTATGCATGATGTGCTTCAAGATAAAGTCAAGTACCTCGATGTGATTCATGTTCTTGAGAGGTACGGCCTCGGTCCACTTTATGAAGTAATCCATCGCCATCAACACGAACCGATGCCCTTTTGAGGAAGGATGGTGAATTTGGCCGATGAAGTCTAAACCCCAACCTCGGAACGGCCATGGCTTGACAATAGGGTTAAGTAATGAAGCAGGAGCTAATTGAATATTGCCAAACTTTTGACATGCTTAACACCCTCTATAATACGTAAAACAATCCTCGGTAATAGTCAGCTAGTAAAAACCCGCTCTTTTGAGCATCCAACTCATTTTCTGGGCCGACTGATGAGTGCCACAAAGCCCTTCATGGACTTCTCCCGTAGCCACTTGGGATTGTTCATGGTCTAGACACTTTAACAGTACTCCGTCAATGGTTCGGCGATACAGTGTGTCGTCTAGCAACACAAATTTAAACGCTTGTCGCCGAACTTTCCGATCAACCCTTTGGCTAGGGTCTCTCAAATATTGGACGATTGGAGTTCTACAATCGCCCTTATGGACTTCTGAGGGTTTCGCTAGCTCACTCCCTAAAAAATGTCTAGGCTACTGATTTCGGGGTGTCCCCGAGCCCTTCTTGTTTCTGCCAAAGCCTGGCCGGACTAGCTGCACGGAGCGCATCAGGCCGAAGCCCCCTGCCGGAGGGTCCGGGCTCCCGGAAGCCCTTACTGTCCCGAGGACTTCGGCTCGTGGGCTCTGGCATGCCAGACCATTCGGTGGGCGGAGTACTCTAGTCCCAGGACCTTGGCACGCGGTAGTCTCCGGTAGTCGGAGGGCTCCAACCCGGAGGGTGCGCCTGTCCGAAGTTATTGGCTTCAGAAGTGAGACCAAACATCGGCTTCTCCCGTACAAAAAATCTTCCTCTCCTGACTAGGTAACCAGATGCTTGCTGAGCCAAATCATTTGCAACTGAATTGGCCTCTCTTGACACATGAGAAATTTTGAAGTCATCAAAAGTAGAAACTATGTCTAGGCACTTATCCAAGTAGTTGTTTAGCAAGACATTAAAACATTGAGCACTCTTAGCCACTTGTTGCACCACTAACAGGGTATCACCATGTGCATGAACATATTTAACACCCATGGATTCCAACAATTCAAGCCATAGTAGTAAAGCCTCGTATTCAGCTTGGTTATTAGTAGAAGGAAACTCTAAATGAGCCGAGGTTTCAAAGTGCACTCCGCTAGGTGATATGAGAACCACTCCAATACCTTGGACATTTTTGCAAGCTGAACCATCAAAGTAAAGTTTCCACGGCATTACCTCAATCAAAGCAACATTGTCGCTCCAAGTGACGTCTATGTGGTGATCAACTATAAAGTAGGCTACGATATGGCCTTTCATAGCTCCTAGGGTTTCATAGGACAAATCATATTCAATCAAAGCGTAAGCCCACTTTCCGATTCTTCCACTTAGAATCGGATTTTGTAACATGTGTTTTATAACATCAGTTTGGCAAACGACAACACATGTAGTAGGGAGAAGATAGTGGCACAACTTGGTACACACATAGTAAAGTGATAAACATAAAGGTTCCACAAACACATACCTCGTCTCGGCGTCCAGCAGGCGGCGGCTCAAGAACGTGATGATGTACTCTTTTCCTTATACCTCCTGGGTTAGCATGGCCCCGATCACGCTATCTTTAGCAGCGATGTACAACCGAAATGGAATCTCGGCTTTTGGTCCTCTCACCATGGGCGGCGATGACAAGCACTCCTTGATTTTCTCAAAGGCGCTTTGCTGGCTTGCCCCCTAAGTGAACTCGGCCTCGTTCTTTAGCCAGAGTATGGGGACAAAGGCATCAATCTTGCTAGACAAGTTAGATATAAAGTGACGCAAATAATTCATCTTGCCTAGCAACTTTTGCACATCTTTTGTGCATGTCTGCGCCGTAACGTTTCTTATTTTCTCAAGCCTCTTAGGATCAATCTCTATGCCCCTTTCATCGATCATGAAACCTAAGAACTTACTCGCCGACACGCCAAAAGCACATTTGAGTGGGTTCATTTTTAAGCCATATTGTCGCATCCTATCAAAATCAACCTTCAAATCGTCTAAATGGTTTCCCATAGCGTCTGATTTGACTACAACATCACCAATGTAAACTTCTAACATAACTCCCAGCAAGTCATGAAAGATCAAGTTCATAGCACGCTGATATGTGGCACCGACATTCTTCAAACCAAAAGTGATAACGACCCACTCGAATAAACTGACAAAACTAGGGAATTGGAAGGCTGTCTTGTAGATGTCCTCTTCAGCCATAAAAATTTTATTATAACCAGCATTGCTATCAAGAAAACTTAGTACCTTGTATCCTGAAGCATCGTTGATTAGCATGTCGGCTATCGGCATCGGATACTCATCCTTCGGAGTGGCCTTGATCAGATCCCTGAAATCAATACATACTCGTATCTTGCCGCTCCCTTTCTTCTCTACAAGCACAATGTTAGCGACCCATTCTGCGTACCTGCATGGCCTAATAAATCCAGCTTTGAGCTGTCGCTCTACTTCTTCTTTAACTCGGTCATAGATGGCCAAGTTAAAGCGATGAGGAGGCTGTTTATAAGGCCTAAATCCAAACTTGATAGGTAGCTGATGCTATACGAGCTCGCGGCTTAGTCCCGTCATCTCGCTATACTCCCATGCAAAACAATCGACATACGATCGAAGCAACTTTATTACTTTGGCCCTATATTAGGTCGTAAATGTTGGTTTAAAAAATCGGCCTTGGGATGCTACCATCACCTATGTCAACTTCTTCTAAGGGATTGACCAACGCAAAACCTTGTCCTAATTTCTCTACTTTGCTACAGTCCTCGATGGCTTCGGCGATACTGTCTTTAGTAGACTGATACTGCTCTACACGAGACTTTAGCCAATCCAGATTACTCTTGCTAGACATGACTACTAATATAAAAACAACCGTGCTACGCTAGCCGGCTTTACAGACATTGGTACAAAACATCCTCCGGACACGCTAACAAAATCGTAATCCGAAAGATCTCTACGTGATAGGCACTCTACCTTGTTGTGAACGGTGTCAACTGACACATCGGCCAATGCCACTTGGGCCGAAGTGTCTACGGGTATGACTTCCACTTCATCGCCGTCGCACTGAATTAGGCATTGGTGCAGAGTAGGAGGAATGCAGCAATTTGCGTGAATCCATTCGCACCCAAGTAGTACGCTGTAGTTACCTTGTACATCGACGACGAAGAATGTTGTTGGCAATGTCTTGTTGCCTACTGTCAACTCCATGGAGAACATGCCTATGGCCTCGGAACTCTCGCCGTTGAAGCCATTGAGCATCAAGTTAGTCTTCTTCATATCATCCTCATCCCTACCAAGTTCCTTCAACAGCGAGTAAGGCATTAAGTTAACAGTGGCGCTACCGTCAACAAGCATCCGGGAGATTGGCTTTCCGTCAATGTGACCCCTGATGTAGAGAGGCTTTAGATGGCGAGCCGAGTCCTCGGGTTTCTTAAAGATAGCATTGTGCGGGCCGAGGTTCAACTGAGCGACATTGGCCTCATCTTGTGGCATGGAAACTCGGCGGGCAGCGTGACAACGTTGATGTCCATAGCCTGGGGTGCGGGCCCCTCGGAGACGGGCGAGTAGTCGTCGTCGAGCATGTCGTCTTCGTCGTCGCTCGCACTAGGAGTCGGGTTGGTTGTCTCAACCGGCTTCATCCTCCATACTTGTCTCGTTGTTGGCCCCGGGAGAATTTCTTCAAAAAATAGAGTCTCGCTCGTCCTCGACCTTCTTCTCGCACATCTCCTGCACCCGTAGTAGTTGTAGACGCCTCTTTTGTGATTTGGACATACTTGGAGGTGCCCAAGATGGCTCTGGCTTGGTGCCAAGTGCTACTGCCGGGTTCCTATTAACTCTAGCCGAAGTGGTATTGCCCACCTCGGCCTCGTGCACTCTGCAATCGGACCAGCCTTGTTCGCCCGATCGGACCAGGCTCCGGCACGGGCTTTAGCTGAAGCAGGAGACTTACTTCCGTCAGACTTCGGTGAAAGGGCTTTCAGGATTGGGACTTCCTAAGACCCTACTCTGACTGTGATAGCTTCGGACTCCCTGTCTTGTGCCTCTTTGCACTAGTATTCTTCGACTTCGCTCTGTGCGAGCTGATTCGGAGGTACCATGGACAACCTGTGGACGATGCCTCCCTCTTCTACGTCTGTTTGTCCCTGCTATTCATGATACCCCGAAGGAAAACAAGGCATAGAGTTAAGTTGTGGAGGGTACTCTGGCTACGATACGTATGGAGCCCACGGAGTCCCCGTCCAGTTGTACGGCAGAGGCATCGGCGGCTCCAGTGGCTTCACCCACTGTGAGCCGAACCCGTTACCCGGAGGGGGGTTCGGCAGAGTCGATGGTGTCTCGGACCATATCAGTGAGGGGTCCTACCAGGCCGGAGGTATGTTCGGCCACTGTGGGCCGAAGCCTCCTGTCGAAGGGTTCGTCCAGAGTGGTGTGGGGTTCGGCCATTGGGGGCCGAACTCGCTCCGCATGGGGTTCGGCCATTGGGGTCCGAAGTTACTGTACGGGGGGTTCGACCACTAAAGTCTGAAGCCACTACTCGGAGTGTTAGGTCACTGTGGCCCGAAGTCACCATGCGGAGGGTTCGACCATTGCAGTCTGAAGCCATCATGAGGAGGGCTCATCCACTGCGGTCTGAAACCACCCTCCGGATGACTTGGGCCCTTTGGCTGACTTAGTTTCTTAGTGCGGGGCCTGTTTCCTTTGCTTTTCTTTGGTGCTTGTTTAACAACCTCTTATATGTTACTTTTGGCTTCTTGCGAGCCTTAGCCGAAGGAATGCTAACGTTTTGCTTCCACACTCCCACCTCAGGGTTCTTAGGTATGAGTGTGCGTGTGCGCGGCTTTCCAACAATTACTGCCTTCCCGTTAGTCAACTCGGTCTGTTCTGGCCAAACCAACACCTTCTTCTCATCGAGGTCGACGGCGTTGACGGGGAAGGGATCTTTGTCCAACTTCATCTTTGGATTGTGGTCTATTTTCAATCGTCCTTCTTCTACGGCCGATTGAACCTGCCGCCAAAAAACATTGCAGTCATTAGTATTATGTGAAAGCGAGTCAGGCCACTTATAGTATGGATGTTTCTTCAACTCATCGGCAGATGGAATGACTTGGCCTTTAGGCAACCTGAGAAGCTGGTTCTTTAACAGAAAATCAAATATTTTATCACACTTAGTTATGTCAAATGAGTACTTGACCTCACTAGGCCGATTCTTCGTGGGAGACGGTCGTAACTCAGACGGTCGTAACAAATTGCTATCCTTTTTATTGGTATTTATTCCCTTACCTGGCAATTCGGCCCTCCAGCCGAATTGTGTTTGATCTCTTATTGTTTTTATAGATCAATTGCTGTCCCAAACATCTCTACAAAGTTTGGAGGCGATTGGGGATTATTTGCTAAGGTTACCAGGTCTAACAGATCGGATCTGTTACTTCGGTCTGACCGGCGTTGAGGTACCGGTCTAACCGGAGTCCTTCATCAGGTTGTTGTTGGCAACGGCCGGTCAGACTGAGGGCAACACACTGGTCTGACCGGGATACTTCGCACTGTGCCAAAGCCCTTTGCCAAAGTCCTTCGCTGGAGCCTTACGCATCGGAGCCCGTGCCCTCCGAAGTCTACTCCATCGGTATGACTGGGGAGGCTTCATCGGTCCGACCGGAGCTCTCCGCACCGTGCCGGAGCCACCTCGCAGCGACCTTCGGGACTTCGCTCAGAGCCCCTTCAAGAACCCCGGTCTGACTGAGGTTGTGCCTCCGGTCTGACCGGGATTGAGGCCGAAGGTGTCCCAAGGACCCTTCGGACCAGTATCTGCTGTAACTCCGAATCGGCCTCCGAATTGGCCGATTCCAGGTATTTTGGTCATTTTGGTTACTGTCCATATTGTTACTAATACTTTTCGGCCAATTGGATTAAAATATTAATTATTTATCTGATTGCCTAGCGACTCCAAATCCCTTGTCACTATCCAGGCTAGTGGGAACGCGACGTCGGTATCGTTACGATACTTTTGGACGTCGAACCGGCCCAAGTGTGGGGCGCATTTCTGCGTCAACACACTTTCTGGTCACTCCGCTGGGGACAACGCCAATCATGACTACTACCTCTACATCGGCGGTGGGTACATCTACTACATCTGCTACCACTACATCGCCAATGAACATTATGGGGAGCGCGGACATCAACGACCACAACATTATGACACCAACCATGGTGGACATATCTGAGGAAGACCGAGCAAAGATCGAAGCAAAAAAGAAGGAACTCGAAGAACTAATGCTCAGACATTGCATAAAGACGCGCTCGGGCTTCGTCATGCGCGACAACCTCAACTTGACCCAAGTACGCCCGTCATCACCCCCTTTATCTGCCTCACAAGTCGACCCTAGGATAGCTGCGTCTATTGATCAAGCGGTTAGCGCCACACTAGCCAATAAACTAGAACCCGCAGTTGTCTCGCAAGTGGCGGCAGTGTTTAGAAGATTCACCAGCACCAATTACTAGTATTCCGCCAGCACAACATATTTATAGCAGAACCGACGACAATACTAGAAAGACCGTCACGTTTTCAGCTACTTCCTCCACAACCGAACAAACATAACTACGCTTATGGCTAGGCAAACACCAGGAATAAATGTTTTAGCCTAAACATATCGGAAAGGGACCTAGCAGATCTAGCATGCAATGGCCTACGGGCAGAAATTAAGGAGCGTATGGACAATCAAAACCTCTTGGACGTTAACCAGGTATTGCAATAGGCTCTGGTCCAGGAAGGCCGGGCCAAAGATAGAAAATTCGTTAAAACTTTTAATAAACCAAGGGCTGAGATCCACACTATGGAGCACTCCGACGATGGAGAATCCGAAGAGGAAGAAGATCCGGCCGATACGTACATGGTCGAATGGACTTGGAGCATGAAGTCCAAGCCCGTCACCTGCTCCGAATTGCGGTCGTCTCCCTCTAAGAGTCGGCCTAATGAAGTTAGATATTCGTTCGATGTAACTAAATGTGATAAGATATTTGATTTCCTGTTAAAAAACCAACTTCTACGGCTACCGAAAGGGAAAGTCATGCCATCCGTCGATGAGTTAAAAAAGCAACCCTACTGCAAGTGGCATGATTCACATTCTCACTACATTAACGAATGCAATGTTTTTCGTCAGCAGGTACAATCGGCCATAGAGGAAGGACGATTGAAAATAGAAGCAAATCCAAAGATGAAATTAGACAGAGACCCTTTCCCCATGAACAACGTTGAGCTAGAAGGGAAGAAGGTGTTGATTCGGCCAGAGCAGGCCGAGTCAGCTAAGGGAAAGGCAATTGTCATAGGAGACACTCGCACACACACACTTGTACCAAAGAATCCAGAGGTAGGGGTGTGGAAAGAAAACATTAAGTCATCCTCTTCGGCCAAACATCGCAGAAGGCCGAATGTGACGTACAAAATGCTCTTGGAAAAGCACCAGCGAAGGTCCGAAAGAAGAGGTGTTCTCCCAAGAACTCCGGGACGGTCGAAGCCCCCTAGGAGGGCGAGCCTCTGAGTGATGGGTTCGGACCTCAAGGTCCGAACACCCCTTCGGAGTGGATCCAGCCTACGGCAGGGTTCAGGCCTTAGTGGCCGAACCTGATGAGGACATCACTTCACATGATACACACATGGAGCCTCCACCTACAATTCAAATACAAGGACCAATCACACGCGCCCGTGCCGGTCGCTTGAACCATGAGGTTAATTCTTTCCTTAACAACTATGTTAATATTTGTTTGGATGGGATGCTACTGAATACTAGTGATATTTTTTTGCTTAGGAACATGGGAGATGGAATAGAAGAGTTGGAGTTGAAGACAGAGTCGCACAGATGATTTGAAGTCAAGAATTCGCTGGTTCGGACTACATCGACCACCATGCACCAAAATGGGCATAACTTCCTCATACGAAGTCCGATTGGCGTGTTCTTGGACTTTTTGGAAAGCTAAGGAGAAGATGGATCTTTTGGCATTGGTTTCTCCTCATTTGGAGTCTCGAGCCGTCCTGTGTGTTTAAAACAGTCCTGCGCGACAGAATTGGGCCGTGTTGGCCCATAGTCCGAGTCTGTACGTCTTCTAGCCCATAGTCCGAGTTTGTACGTCTTCTAGCCCATAGTCCGAGTCTGTACGCCTAATACAGGCTGTCCACGTCTAATATACTCACGCCAGCCGCCTTTAGGGTTAGGTTTTGCTTTGTTTGCATCTACACTTGTGTGTTTAGATCCCGCTCCTGCACCGGACCGATTGGCTGCTGCATCAGCGTTTGTGAAACCTCTCCTTTTCATAGTTTATCTGTGATTTGGCTATCGACTTGTATCCTTCCTATTCTTGCTTGTGTTCTTGGGTTCGCTTGCAGGAATTAGCCTTCGTGGCGAGGTCAATCGTCCCCTGCGTGGTTGATAACCAACGGAGACGGTGGTGTAGCGATTGCAAGGTTTTGATCCACCGGACCGGAGCCTTGGATCGTCAACGTCGAGATTCTCCCCCAATCCAAGTTATCCTTTACCTAGCGGAAGATCAGGACCAATCCCCCATTAGTTGGTATCAGAGCTCAGATTTCCCGTTAGGTAACCTCGATCTTCGTTTGTTTTACCTAGAGTCCAGAAAACCCTCACAAAAAAATCCCCACCGAAAACCCCTTTGTGCCTTGCGATTTTAATTGTAGTTTTTAACCTTGTTGAGTTTGTGTTCTTGGTCGAGTCTTGTTGCTGGTTTAGTAATTCTTTTGTGCCATTTGAGTAGTAGTTGGTCTTGTGTCTCAAAAAATTCCCCACCCGAAACCCCCCCCCTCCACAGCCCTACTCGTTTTACACATCGAGTCTTTGTGACCCCCCTTCGGTAAAACAGGCATAACTTTTCGCTCATTTGGCAGAAAAATCTGAAATTTTTTGAGCATATTCTTGACCCAATTTGGAGCATACCCTGTTAGCCTTCATTTGAATCTCCAAAAAAAATCAGGAAGATAAAGAAAAAAATTGGTCAAAGTTTTTGCTCGCCGTTCAGCGAACTTGTTGAATTTCTGTGAACCACATCCCACCTCAGTTGCAGGTGCCAATTTTTGTGGTTTCATCTCTTGTCATCCTTGTTCAAAAAAAAATAGAGTGAAAAAAAAGAAAAAAAAGAGAACCGGTCATGTCGATTGCTTGTCCGATCTCTTGTCCGATCACTTTTCCGATCAGCGGCAGCGGCATATTATGCTTGTCTGATCCCTTGTCCGATCAGCGGCAGCGGCAGAGAGCTGAATTTGGCCTATTATTGCCTCCACTTGAGCTTTGGGCACATAGATTCCCTCTATTGCTTGAATTTTCACATTGGGAGCACTAAGGCCAGCAACTTTGACGAGTACTAGGGAACACTTATTGAACTTGGTTTAACTGTTATTACTATCGCTAATCCTTGCTACTCACTTTGCCTTCCAAGCTACACCTTTCTCTTGGTCAGGACAGGTTCATTTCTTGCAATTGCCACCACCCTCCACTTGGTTCATCACCTGTAGGCCGGTGACCTCACTGCGGCGTGGTAAGAACACTTGCAAACGTGGGTAAGGCGCTTGACGGATTGCTTCCACCACACACCCACCACCCCACCTAGTTGCTTTCCATAAGGATTATTCTTTGTTGTTTTGTCTTTTTCACTAACATGGCAGATAACAGCGGTACCCCTCCATCTGATTTTAATGACTGTGTCTCACGACGTGCTCTACTAGAGTCTCAACGGAAGACCCAACATTCCATCGAACGTCTCGCGCATACTGTGGCTGACATAGTGGACCAGATGACTGCCCTAGAGACACGCTTGCCTACTGCACAAGCCGGCGATGACCATGTTGAGGAGGAAGACGACCATATTGAAGAGGAAGACGACCTATCCTATGCCGGGAACAATGGCATTGACCCTGTCGAGGCTGCACGTCATCCTTTTCAGTTCAATCATCAAGGTATGGGCGGCCACCGCAACCGCCATCCACGAGGTAACAATGGCAACCGCGGGAACAATGATCCCTACTCCAAGGTAAAATTTTCAGTACCTCATTTTGCTGGCACCTATGATCCAGATGCATATTTAGATTTGGAGATGTCAGTCGAACAAAAATTTAATGCCCACATGCTTCCTGCTATCCACCGCGTGCGCTTAGCTACTAGTGACTTAACTGGATATGCTCTTCGTTGGTGGACTGAAATAGTTCAGGTTGGCAATGAACCACAAAATTGGGGTATGTTAAAATGGCAAATGCGTGGTAGATGGGTTCCTCTTTCATATAAACATGATTTGAGAAAAAAATTGCAGCGCCTAAACCAAGGAAATAAATCGGTAGAGGAGTATTATCAGGAGTTGCAAATAGGTTGCATGCGTGCTGAAATTGAGGAGGACAATGAGGATAAAATGGCCCGTTTTTATGGTGGTTTAAGACGCGAAATTCAAGATATCATTGATTATAAAGAATACAATACTATCACTTGCATTTTCCACCTTGCTATGCTTGCAGAAAAAGAATTGCAGGGTCGCCAACAACTACAACGCAGCATGAGGACCAATATTGGTGGTGCCACTTCACGCTCAAGTGGGCAGCAGCAACGACCACCACCACCTTCTCGACCGGCGGCTACATCAGCACCTTCTACATCTACAGCCTAGGCTGAGAGCTCCAAGGCTACAGCATCCAAGGCGCCAGCCAAGCCCACCTCCTCGGCGGCCTCCACTGCACGTTCTGCAGCGATCCAGTGTCACCGAAGCAAAGGATTCGGCCAAGCTATGAAGGACTGCCCTAGCCAGCGGGCTTATATTGCTACGGAAGACGGTGGCTACGTAAGTGCTAGTGATGTTGAAGATGAATATGCACTTGCTGCTAACATTGCAGGAGATGACGATGCATCCGACGATGACGCTGTTTTTGCACCGGATGCCTCTGCCGACCATGAAGCACTTATTGTACAACGTGTTTTAAGCACTCACATGGAGCAGGACGACCGGGCACAACGGAACAATCTGTTTCAGACCTTCTTCATCGTCAATGACCGCCGTGTACATGTCATCATCGACAGCGGTAGTTGCAACAATTTGGTGAGCCACGACATGGTAACTAAGCTTCAACTTCCCACACGTGCGCATCCACACCCTTACCACGTGCAATGGTTCAACAATAGCGGTAAGGTCAAGGTAACACAAACTGCTCATATCAAATTTTCCATTGGTACATACTTCGGAGTTGCTGATTTTGATGTAGTACCAATGCAAGCATGTTCTCTGTTACTTGGTAGACCTTGGGAGTATGATACTGATGCTACACACCATGGTAGGAGCAATAAGTACACATTTATGTATAAAGGAAAGAAAGTTACATTGCTTCCTATGACTCCTGCTGAAATTGTGAAATTTGAACAAGAAAAGCATGCTAGGGACGCACAAAAGAGTCAACAACCTTCTGAAAATCAGCAAGTAGCTAAAACACTTTCGAGGCAACAAAAAGATAAAGTTGCTTCTCCTTCTTCATCACAAGTTATTAATCTGAAAGTACGTGTCATGCTTGCAACTAAAACTATCACACAGGTACGTAGTTTTCATGGTCTTGCAGGTTTCTACCGGCATTTTATGAAAGATTTCAGCACCATAGCTGGTCCTTTGCATGAGTTGACCAAGAAGGGAGTTACTTTTACTTGGGAGCCAGCACAAGAACAAGCTTTTGCCACACTCAAGGATCGCCTTACACATGCACCTCTACTTCAGCTACCCGACTTCAGTAAGCCTTTTGCGTTAGAATGTGATGCTAGTGGCTTTGGAATAGGAGGTGTGATGCTACAAGGAGGTAAACCCGTGGCCTATTTTAGTGAGAAATTACATGGTCCACAGTTGAATTATTCTACCTATGATAAGGAATTATATGCCTTAGTGCGTGTGCTTGAAACTTGGTAACATTACCTTTTGCCTAAGGAATTTATTATTCACTCGGATCATGAAGCATTGAAGCATATACATAGTCAAGCAAATCTGAATAAACGACATGCTAAATGGGTAGAATTTATTGAGACTTTTCCATATATCATTAAGCATAAGAAAGGGAAAGATAATGTGATTGTCAATGCTTTATCTAGACGTTATACATTGCTTTCTCAACTTGATTATAAGATCTTTGGTTTAGAAACATTGAAGGACATGTGTGCTACTGATTTGGACTTCAAAGATGCTTTTGCAAATTGTACAAATGACCGTGCTTGGAACAAATATGTGCTGAATAATGAATATCTTTTTCGTGCTAACAAGTTATGTGTGCCGGCTAGCTCTCTTCGCTTGTTGTTATTGCAGGAAGCACATGGTGGTGGTTTGATGGGTCATTTTGGATCAAAGAAAACCGAAGATGTGCTATCCACACACTTCTATTGGCCTAGGATGAGACGAGATGTTAAGGGCTATGTGGCACGATGCACTACTTGCAATAAAGCTAAGCCCCGTCTAAACCCACATGGTCTTTATATGGCTCTGCCCGTTCCTAGTGTACCTTGGGAGGATATTTCTATGGATTTTGTGTTAGGATTACCTAGAACTAGGAGGGAGAGGGATAGTATTTTTGTGGTGGTAGATCGGTTCTCTAAAATGGCGCATTTTATACCTCGTCACAAGAGCGACGACGCTACCAATGTTGCTGATTTGTTTTTCAGAGAGGTCGTACGCTTGCATGGAGTTTCCAATACCATCGTTTCAGATCGTGATGCTAAATTTTTAAGTCATTTTTGGAGGACGTTGTGGCATAAGTTGGGGACGAAGCTGCTGTTTTCTACTACTTGTCACCCCCAAACGGATGGGAAAATGGAGGTCGTCAACCGTACATTGTCCACCATGCTGAGGGCTGTTTTGAAGACCAACTTGAAGCTCTAGGAAGAGTGTCTACCTCATATTGAGTTTGCATATAATAGGTCAGTACACTCCACTACTAAGGTAAGTCCGTTTCAAGTGGTCTATGGCTTTAATCTGGGTGCGCCTATTGATTTGCTACCATTGCCACCATCTGAAACATTGAATTTTGATGTTACTACACGTGCTGAATTATTGCTTAAAATGCATGAAACTACTAAAGCAAACATAAAGAAAATGAATGAGAAATATCGTGCTTATGGTAGTAAGGGTAGAAAAGAGATAACATTTGAACCAGGTGATCTTGTTTGGTTGCACTTGCGCAAGGATCGTTTTCCTGATTTGAGAAAGTCCAAATTGATGCCCCGTGCTGATGGTCCTTTCCGTGTGCTTGAGAAGATAAATGATAATCCATATAAACTTGAGTTGCCTGCAGCTTTTGGGGTTAGTCCCACATTTAACATTTCAGATTTAAAGCCCTATTTTGGAGATGACGATGAGCTTGAGTCGAGGACGACTCCAATTCAAGAGGGGGAGGATGATGAGGACATCACTTCACATGATACACACATGGAGCCTCCACCTACAATTCAATTACAAGGACCAATCACACGTGCCCGTGCCCGTCGCTTGAACCATGAGGTTAATTCTTTCCTTAGCAACTATGTTAATATTTGTTTGGACGGGATGCTACTGAATACTAGTTAATTTGTTTTGCTTAGGAACATGGGAGATGGAATAGAAGAGTTGGAGTTGAAGACGGAGTCGCACGGATGATTTGAATTCAAGAATTCGTTGGTTCGGACTACATCGACCACCATGCACCAAAATGGGCATAACTTCCTCATACGAAGTCCGATTGGCGCGTTCTTGGACTTTTTCGAAAGCTAAGGAGAAGATGGATCTTTTGGCATTGGTTTCGCCTCATTTGGAGTCTCGAGCCGTCC
The DNA here is from genome assembly GCA_019279435.1 of Zizania palustris. Taxonomy (NCBI): domain Eukaryota; kingdom Viridiplantae; phylum Streptophyta; class Magnoliopsida; order Poales; family Poaceae; genus Zizania; species Zizania palustris. The sequence goes on from JAAALK010000286.1 coordinate 10,818,658, forward strand.
TGTGTGTTTAAAACAGTCCTGCGTGACAGAATTGGGCCGTGTTGGCCCATAGTCCGAGTCTGTACGTCTTCTAGCCCATAGTCCGAGTCTGTACGCCTTCTACAGGCTGTCCACGCCTTATATAATCATGCCAGCCGCCTTTAGGGTTAGGTTTTGCTTTGTTTGCATCTACACTTGTGTGTTTATATCCCGCTCCTGCACCGGACCGATTGGCTGCTGCATCAGCGTTTGTGAAACCTCTCCTTTTCATAGTTTATCTGTGATTTGGCTATCGACTTGTATCCTTCCTGTTCTTGCTTGTGTTCTTGGGTTCGCTTGCAGGAATTAGCCTTCGTGGCGAGGTCAATCGCGCCCTGCGTGGTTGATAACCAATGGAGACGGTGGTGTAGCGATTGCAAGGTTTTTATCCGCCGGACCGGAGCCTTGGATTGTCAACGTCGAGATTCTCCCCCAATCCAAGTTATCATTTACCTAGCGGAAGATCGGGACCAATCCCCCATTAGAACCCCCCTCCGGGTTGGTCCCAACCTCCGGCAGGGTTCGGACCTCATTGGCCAAACCCTCTGCCGGCTTGGCCCCTGTTTCCAGGAAGCTTCGAGCCTCAGTGGCCGAACCCGCCTCCGCCATGGGCTAACTTGCCTCTGGCTTGGCAGGACCCTTCGTTGGTCTGGTCCGAGGTACCATCGATGTGGCCGGGCTTCCAACAAGCCAACGAGTTTGGCACTTAGTGGGCGGGGCCACTGGATCCTCTGATACCGCCACCCTACTACGGGACGATGGCTCCGGCTTGGCCTCCATCACCGGAGAACTTCGTGCAATGTTTAGCTACTAACACTTACACTCCTTCAAGTGTCTCCGAGTGGCAGGTTCGGCGGCCGGCACATGATAACAATATTGTTCACCGCCTGTCCGTAGTGCCTCAGAACCAGACTCCACAAGTTGCCACCAGAGGAGATGAACGTCGAGACACCTCAGAGGTTATAGTCATCAGGGTTGGATCCCAAGAGGTCCCTGTCCTAAAGGATGCCCCGATGGGACTACGTGAAGACTCGACCAAAGCTCGGTCTGACCAGCCTACTGTGGCCGGTTCGACCCACCTTACGACTGTTTTCAGCACAGACCGGTCCGACGAGCCCACTACGGCCGGTCCGACCGACCAAGAGCAGGAGGCCTCTCATGGCAAATGCAATATATCCAAGGCCAATACAAGCATGTCCCCTTCGGCCAAAAATGTTAGAAGCAAGACCGTGGCACCCGACACCTGTCCTCAGCCATCATGGGCGCCCTCGGGGATGTCCAAGTCACAAAAGAGGAGGTTGCAGTGCTTGCGGGCATAGGAGATACGAGATGAGAAGGCCGAGGAGGCACGGGACACACTTTTTGAGGAAATCCGTCCTCGTCCCACCTTAAAGAAAGTCTGGAGACCCAGGCTGGTCATGGTCGATGACTCGACCTCTGTTGTTAGCTCCGACGAAGACAAATTGCTCGACGATGACTACACTCCCGTCTCCGAGGGGTCTGCTCCTCAGGCGATGGACGTCGGCATCGTCATGTTGCCTTTTATGTTCTCTCAACTGCAGGAGTAGGCTGGGGTCACTTAGCTAGACCTCGGTCTGTGGGACGCCGTATTCGAGAAGCCCGGAGACACGAACTATCACCTGAGACCCCTCTACATAAGGGGCACATCGATGGGAGGCCTATCTCAAGGATGCTTGTAGATGGCGGTGCCACCGTGAACCTAATGTCGTACTCCCTTCTAAGGAAGCTCGACAAAGATGACGATGACCTGAAGAAGACCAACATCACCCTCAACAGCTTCAACGGTGACACAACGGAAGCCAAAGGGGTACTGTCCCTGGAACTGATGGTGGGAAACAAGACACTACCACCGCTTTCTTCATCATCGACGTATAAGGAAATTATAATGTATTGCTTGGGCGTGACTAGATCCATGCAAATCAGTGTGTGCCATCCACCTTGCATCAGCACCTAATACAATGGGATGGCGACAAAGTTGAGATAGTGTACGCCGATACATCGGCCCATGTTAGTTTGGTCGATGCGTCTGGCGATGCCGCCCATGATGAGATAGAGTGCTTGTCGGTATGGGACCTCTTATGACTTTGTTAGTGTATCAGAAGGGAGGTTCATTCATATTTCCGTGAAGCCAGCCGGTGTGGCTCGGTTGTGTCTAAGATAGGAGAATGTCTAGCGCTAATCTTGATTGGCTAAAATCTCGCGGGGAGCAATATCGGTCTTCTCAAGACGGTATCGCCGAAGCCATTGAAGATTTTAGCGAGGTAGAAAAATTAGGTCAAGGCTTGTCATCGGCCGACCCTTTTGAACAAGTAGACATAGGAGATGGTAGTGTTCCGAGGCCGACATTTGTAAATTAGAATCTGAATAATGATGTAAAGGCCGAAGTAATAAAATTGCTTCGATCGTATGTTGATTGCTTCACATGGGATTACAGCGAGATGCCTGGGCTAAGACGAGAGCTTGTTGAGCATCGGCTCCCCATAAAACCCGGGTTTAGGCCTTATAATCAGCCGCTGCACCGCTTCAATTCGGCCATCTATGACCAAGTTAAAGAGGAGGTTGAACGTCTATTAACAGTAGGTTTTAATAGGCCATGCAAGTACGCGTAATGGGTCACTAACATCGTGCCTGTCGAGAAGGAGAGTGGCAATATCCACATCTGCGTCGACTTCAGGGATTTGAACAAGGCTACTCTGAAAGATGAATATCCCAAGTCGATAGCCGACATGTTGATCAACGATGCCTCGGGACATAAGGTACTAAGTTTTCTTGACGGCAACGTTGGTTATAACCAAATTTTTATGGCCTAAGAAGACTTTTTAGAATGGATTTTCGCTTCCTGGGTTTTGTCGGCTTGTTTGAGTGGGTAGTAATGACGTTTGGTTTAAAGAATGTTAGCGCCACATACCAATGCGCCATGAACTTAATCTTTCATGAGTTGCTAGGGGTTATGCTAGAAGTTTATATAGACGATGTTGAGGTCAAATCAGATGCTATGGAAAACCACTTAGCCGATTTGAGAGTTGCTTTCAAAAGAATGCGCCAGTATGGCTTAAAAATGAACCCGCTCAAGTGTGCTTTTGGTGTGTCGGCAGGTAAGTTCTTGGGATTCATGATTCACGAAAGAGGAATTGAAATTGATCCTAATAGGCTTGAGAAAATTAGAAGATGTGTAGCGCCGACATGTAAGAAAGATGTGCAGAAACTGCTAGGCAAGGTTAATTATTTGCGACACTTTATATCTAACTTGTCTGGAAAAATTGATGCTTTTGTCCCGATACTCTGGCTAAAAAATGAAGTCGAGTACACTTGGGGGGCAAGCCAGCAACACGCATTCGAGAATATCAAAGAGTGCTTATCGACATCGCCAGTGGTAAGTGCACCGAAGGCCGGGATTCCGTTTTGGCTTTATATTGCCACGGAGGAGAGTGTGATTGGAGCCGTGTTGACTCAAGACATTGAAGGAAGAGAGTACATCATCACCTTTTTGAGTCGTCGACTTATAGACGCTGAGACAAGGTACGTGTTTGTGGAGCATTTGTGTTTATCCCTATATTATGCGTGTACCAAACTACGTCACTATCTTCTCCCTAGCACAGGTATTGTCACTTGCCAAACGGATGTCATAAAATACATGTTGCAAAAGCCGATTCTAAGTGGTAGAATCGGCAAGTGGGCGCATGCGTTAATCGAATATGATTTGGCTTATGAACCATTGAAAGCTATGAAAGGCCAAGTCGTTCCTAATTTTATAGTGGATCACCACGTAGATGTCAATTGGGGCGATGAAGTCGCTTTGATTGAAGTATTACCATGGAAACTGTACTTCGATGGTTCGGCTTGCAAAAATGGCCAAGGTGTTCGAGTGGTACTCGTATCACCAAGTGGTATGCACTTTGAAACCTCGGTCCATTTGGAATTTCATTCAACTAATAATCAAGCCGAATACGAAGCCCTATTGCTAGGTCTTGAGTTGTTAAACTCCATGGGTGTGAAATATGTTCATGCATACGGTGATTCTTTATTAGTCGTGCAACAAGTAGTCAAGTTTGCTCAATGTTTTAACGGTTTGCTAAATAACTATTTGGACAAGTGTTTAGACTTAATTTCGACCTTTAATAATTTTGACATTACTCATGTGTCTAGAGAGGCCAACTCACTTGCAAATGACTTGGCTCAACAAGCATCAGGCTATCAAATTAGGAGGGGCAAATTCTACACACGGGAAAGGCCGATGTTTGAAGATAATGTAACACCCGAGGGTACTACTGTCGGTCTGACCAGATTTGTGAGCACACTCCAACCGCCCTTGCGTACCCGGTCTGACCGGCCATGTCAGGACGGTTAGACCGAATTGTGCCAGACAACTGGCAATAGCCGATTGAACCGGGCCAACATGGTCGGTCCGACCGACCGTTGTTAGGAAGGTTTAGTGCTCGGGGGTAGGTCCAAATGGTAAACCTTGAGGCCAGTTCTAGTGGGAATTTGGTTGTTACTCCTTTGGTTAGTAAGGATGATTGGAGGGTCCCAATCGTCCAATATTTGAGAAATCCAAGCCAAAAGGTTGATCAGAAGGTTCGGCGACAGGCTTTCAAATTTTTTTGCTCGACAATGTGTTGTATCGCCGAACTATTGATGGAGTGCTTTTGAAGTGTTTGGACCCCGATCAAGCTAGAGTTGCTGCAGGCGAAGTACATGAAGGGCTTTGTGGTACTCATCAGTCGGCCCCGAAGATGAGTTGGATGCTCAAAAGAGCAGGTTTTTACTGGCCGACTATGACTGAAGACTGTTTTAGATACTATAGATGATGCGAAGCTTGTCAAAAGTTTGGAAATATTCAGCTAGCCCCCGCGTCAGTGCTTAATCCTATTATCGAACCATGGCCATTCCGAGGTTGGAGTCTAGACTTCATCGGCCAAATTCATCATCCATCTTCGAAGGGGCATCGGTTCGTGTTGATGGCAACAGACTACACCAAATGGACCGAGGTCGTGCCGCTCAAGAACATGACTCATAACGAGGTAATTGATTTCATCTTGAAACACATTATACACAAATTTGGCATTCCCCAAACCCTCACTACGGACCAAGGTACTTCATTTGTTGCTAAAGAGGTGAGGGACTTTGCCGAATACTATGGGGTCAAATTGGTAAACTCTTCCCCATATTATGCTCAAGCCAATGGTCAGGCCGAGTCTAGTAACAAAACCGTGATTAAATTAATCAAGAAAAAGATTGAAGAGTTTCCAAAAAGGTGGCATGAGGTACTTTCCGAAGCTCTATGGGCTAGTAGAGTTGCAAACACGGTGCCACTAAAGTCAGTCCATATGAGTTAGTATATGGACAAGAAGTCGTTCTACCGGTAGAGGTGGATCTTGGCTTACTTAGATTTCTTAAGCAAGATGGCTTATTGGTCGACGAATATGAGACACTTCTAAAGGATAATTTAGAAGAGGTGACTGATAAGAGGTTGAAGGCTCTAGAGGCAATAGAGAGATAAAAGAAGAGTAGCAAGGGCCTACAACAAGAAGGTCAAGGCAAAATCATTACAAATCAATGATTTGGTGTGGAAGAAGATTTTTCCATTAGGCACTAGGAGTCCAAAATTCAGTAAATGGTCACCTAGTTGGCAAGGACCTTTTAAGGTAGTCAGAATCGCTCTAGGCAATGCATATGTCCTAGAATCTTTACAAGGAGAGCGATTTCAAAGGGCTTTGAATGGTAGATATTTAAAAAAGTACTTCCCAAGTGTGTGGCAAAACACTTGAAGTGTTGAAAGGCCGATATAGCAGGTATCGCCCAAGGCCCATCGTGCTTTTAGCTCACTAAGTTTGCTAAAAGGCAGGGGCATGTGTTTATAGCAATAAATGGCATTAAAGGTCAAACTAGGCAAATACTGAAAATAGTATTTTTGGACCGAAAATATGTCAACCTGGCAAAGGCCGGTCTGACCGGCTATGGTAGGCCGGTCTAACCGGCCAAGTCCGGTCAGACCAGACCCATGGGCTCGGTCAGACTGGCCAGGGTCCAGATTGTGGATCCGAGTAGGATTCGAGGTATTTTCGCCCAAAACTTATCTCTACAGGGTTTTGGACGCATCTAACTCTATCTCTAGCTAGGGATAACCAGCCCACTCCCTATAAATACTAGGGGCAAGGCCGATTCAAGGGCTGGCTCCAACACACCAATCCAAAGCCCTAGCTTTGAATCGTATTTATTTTCTTTACTTTTCCGCATCTTCGTGGGTTTGCTTGAAAGCCCTCCATCTGCCGTGCCCGTAATCATGGTAACCATTGCTGGTTCGCTTGTGAACCTCCCATTAATCCACGTATCGGATTGCTATCCTTTTTATCAGTTTTTATTCCCCTACCTGGCAATTCAGCACTCCGGCCGAATTATGTTTGATCTCTTATTGTTTTTACAGATCAATTATTGTCCCAAACATCTCTGCAAAGTTTGGAGGCAATTGGGGATTATTTGCTAAGGTTACCAGGTCAAACAGATCGGATCTATTACTTCGGTCCGACCGGCGGTGAGGTACCGGTCTGACCGGAGCCCTTCGTCAGGCTGTTGTCGGCAACGGCAGGTCAGACTAAGGGCAACACACCGATCTGTCCAAGAAACTTCGCACTGCGCCGAAGCACTTCGCCAAAGTCCTTCGCCGGAGCCTTACGCGTCGGAGCCCGTGCCCTCCAAAGTCTACTTCGTCGGTCTGACCAGGGAGGCTTCGTCGTTCTGACCGGGGAGGCTTCGTCGGTCCGACCGGAGCTCTCCGCACCGTGCCGGAGCCACCTCGCAGCGACCTTCAGGACTTCGCTCGGAGCCCCTTCATGAACTCCGGTCTGACCGAGGTTGTGCCTCTGGTCTAACCGGGATTGAGGCCGAAGGTGTCCCAAGGACCCTTCGGACCAGTATCTGCTGTAACTCCGAATCAGCCTCCGAATTGGCCGATTCTAGGTATTTTGGTCATTTTGTTTACTGTCCATATTGTTACTAATACTTTTTGGCCAATTGGATTAAAATATTAATTATTTATCTGATTGCCTGGCGACTCCAAATCCCTTGTCACTTTCAAGGGTAGTCAGAACACGACGTCGGTATCATTGCGATACTTTTGGACGTCGAACCGACCCAGGTGCGGGGGCGCATTTCTGTGTCAACACTCATATGCCCTAGTCTCCTATGCCACATCTAGAGCTCAGAAGAAGATTTAACAATTAAGCAATGACAACAACCAAATGACTAGGAAAAATTAGCTCCAAAGACCCTATTATGGAAATCTTGCAAACAAAAGAGCTAGAAGAATCGAGAACTTATGAAGTATCACATTTGAAAAGCACTTCCAAGCCGTCATCAAGAAGCTGAGATACACATAGAAAATTGTATCCTAAATGCTCAACCAAAGCAACATCTTTGATAGTGAAATTTTCATTAATTCTTACCATGCCTTTACCTTTTAATCTACTTCTTCGATTGTTGCTGAAGGTGATGTACTCGCATTGCTGGGTCGAGGTGAGGCTGGAGAACAATGATGAGTTCCCGGTCATATGGCACAAACAACCGAAATTCAAGATCCACTTGTTCTCTAGGCCTCCATTTGCCACCTACGTATGAAGAAAATGTCTCGAGTGCTCGGTGCTGGGTAAGTGAAAAACTTCCTAGGAATCCAGCATTGAGAAACTCATGGGACAGAAGTAAAAGCAGTAGACTACACATCAGTGGAATGCAAATCATGATAAAAACATGTGGTCTAACACCATAATGAAAACCAGAACCAACACAAGGTCTCTCAACCTATCGAGGATCAAATCCTCTTATACGAGATCTAGTACCATATGAGTCATGGTAAGATCTATGCTAGGCAAAGACTCTGTCATAAAAACTTGGAGCCTCTCTAAAGTGTGAAAGAGAATGAGAGACATTCTCATTTATACCAATAGGTAGATGATACATGTCATGGGCACTCAACTCCCAAGAACGTCACTTATCCTTCACGCGACGAAAGCAAAAACCAATCAAATGACCCACCCTTTGACAATATGAGCAATGAAATATCTTCCTGGGGGCTGGGGCATTGGTAAGTTGGGTTCTCCTAACATGCTCTCTTGGTTTTGGCTCAGGAACTTTCTTGGGTAGAGGCGGAACTTTCATTGGATGTTGGATGGGTTTCTTGGTTATTTATGGAGTGTCTAACTTGGCTCTTTCTTCGTCAAGGGTAGTAGGTGAAGTGAACACTATTTTGCCCTTACTATTTGGTGTGGTTCTCTTAAAACCCAACCCTAGAGCTAGCATAGCCTTGTCAGCACACATCTTGGTGTTGGCCATGAGCAAATCCATCGTACCCTTTCCCTCATTGCACTTGTTAACCACATAAAGAAGGTATTCATTCTCAGTCATGAGATTCTCGAATTTCCATCTAGCAAATCTAAGTTTGTCCTTGAGGATAGTGCAGGTGGAACATTCAGGCTGCACATCCTTATAACTCTCAGCACTCTCCAATCTAGCCTCTAGTTCCTTAACATGCTTGTCCCTTAATTCAATATTTTCAATAAGTAATGGGCAATTTGAACAAGAATCAGAAATAAGAGCACTAGACTCCACCTTAGTGAGTTTTTTCTATACAATCTCAAGCTCATTGATAGTTTGAGCATGCATAGAACATAGCTCGGCAAGCTCACTCATGACAACTAAACAAGAGTCACATTCAACATTATTTAATTTAGACTTAAGCATGTCATATTCAGTTGAGACAGATTCATTCCTAAGTCTAAGTTTATTCAATTGTAGAGAGAATAAAAGCATTGTCTGATTACGCTACCTCCCTATTGACCATGAACAAATCGCGATGAAACCGGAGATGAGTAGCGGCGGCGAGGAAGAATGCTCTAGGAAAAGAACACCAAAAAGTGATCCAATCTCTTTGATTAGAAAAGTAATTTCAGAAAGGGTAACCCTAACCCTAGGGATTGGGGCCCTATTTATAGGCAGCCCAATAGCCTAGGAAAATACCAAAATACCCTTAGGGTTTTTACAGACACTGAAATAAAATGGAAAAGACCAAAATGCCCTTAGGATATTTTTACAGACTCGACTGACAGACTGTGGGCCTAAAGGCAAAATAGTAAACTCCTAATTACAGATAACTTATCCTGAAGCGAATCTTTCGTAACGACTACGGCTTCACCTCAGAACTGTCTGATCCGAGATCAGCGATTGTCAGTTTTTCGCCGAAACTGACAAAGCGTCCACCGACTTTGCACCAGGTACCCGGATTGGGCCGGCCCGATTCCGCAGCTCTCTCAGCCTGGCAATCGTTCACCGCCTGTGTACCTGAGTCAATCCTGGTTAACAGCCTAGTGGATCCTCTGCTGCTCCTAGCCCATGTACCCGGATTGGGCCAGCCCGACTTCGCGGCCCCTCTGCCCGATAGTCGCTCGCTGCCCGTGTACCTGAGTCAATCCTGGTCAATAGCCCAGTGGATCCTCTGCTGCTCCTAGCCCATGTACCCGGATTGGGCCAGCCTGACTTCACAGCCCCTCTGCCCGACAGTCGCTCGCTGCCCGTGTACCTGAGTGACATGCGGCCCAGACACAGCAGGCCTTCTCTTCTCTTTAGTCCTCTTTGACTTCCGTTGACAATCACTCATCACATATGGAGCCATGAGGTTCATACTCTTCACACAATTGATGGCATACTTCGAGCAGTATGCCAAATCAGAAGAAGGGTGTCTTCGGAGGACTACTTCATCCACACCAACCTCCCCCAAGAAGTCAAGATGGAGTCAAGGGCTCCGAGTCCTCCGCAGGCCCCCTTCGATAATCGTTCTCATGATCAGAGAAGGGGAAGGAAGCACCCTCGCTCCAAAGTATTGAATATTGCCCCCTCCACTTCAAAGATGTCTTCCAACTATCAATAGACTCGTGGCAACAAAAATAGTGGCTCGAGACCACCAAGGAAGCCAGCTGGCCAAAGCCAAACTTTCCTGTGTTGTGTGCATGGTGAAAACAGAAGCCGCGCCACCAAGGATTGCAAGTCCATACTGGCTCTTGGGAGCGAGTATCTTGAGAGAAGCTCGGATCTAAGCACTGCAGACCGAGCACCTCTGACAGCACAACCGGAGCCCATGCAAGCCGTCGGACATGCAGGCAACCTCGAAGCCCCTATGCAACCTCTGGTGGCCAACATTATGCCACCACTGAAGCAAGAAGACCTTCAAGATCGTGGCAAGCGAGTGGTCTACCCATCTCCGGAGGGGGAACCTTGGCAATATGTCGAAGTGTCAACGAAGAGATTACGTTCATGAAGTAGGACATATTGGGACTTCGAACTCGTCTTTAGAAATGCCCGAGTAGTCGCATGTGCCCATATCATTCTCTGCCAATGATGGTGCAGGGGTAAAGTTCTGCCATGCAGACCCCCTCATCATTTCGGCTAACATGGTAGGGGTGGAAGTCTGAAGTGTGCTAGTGAGGAGCCATGCTGAATAGCGTGGGCCTCATGGCTCTAGAAGTGATGAGTCATTGTCAACGATAGTCAAAGAGGACAGAAGAAGAGAGGAGATCTGCTGTTTCATGGGCCGCGTGTGACTCAAGTACACGAACAGCAAGCGACTGTCGGGCAGAGGAGGCTGCGAAGTCGGGCTGGCCCAATCCGGGTACATGGGCCAGAAGCAGTAGAAGACCCACTGGGCTGTTGACCAGGACTGACTCAGGTACACGGGCGGTGAGCGATTGCCGGGCTGAGAGAGCTGCGGAGTCGGGCCGGCCCAATCCGGGTACCTGGTGCAAAGCCGGTGGAGGCTTTGTCAGTTTCGGCGCAAAACTGACAACCGTTGATCTTGTATCCGACTGTCCAGAAGAGAAGCCGTAGTCACTACGAAAGCTGAGCTTCCGGATAAGTCATCTGTAACTCTAGGCCCACAGTCAGTCAGTCGTGTCTGTAAAAATAGCTAAGGGCAGTAGAGTCTTTTCCTTTATTATTGCGTCTGTAAAAACCCTAAGGGGCAGGTGGAATGTTCCTAGTGTTGGGAGACTATAAATAGGACCCCAATCCCTAGGGTTTGCACACCCTTTTGGCTGAATTCAATACTACTCCTTTGGGTCACTTTTTGTCTCTTGCCTTCCCTCTCTCCTCTCCTATTCTTGCTTGCGCCGCCAGGGAGATTTTCTCCTGTTGTTGTTGTTTTGCATTTATTGTTGAAGTGAAGTTTCTATTCTCAAATCAGTTGCAGCAACATCAGAGTTTTAATGGCTACATTTCATTTGCACAACAAGTTTTCCCTTGATTTTTGAGACTTCGGTAGCTTCGGCTGGGTTTGTTCTTCATGCAAGTAGTACTAGTTCTTGCTGTTGCAAGTAGTACTGTTACTGTAGCTACAGTGCTCTGTGCCAGCTTTTCAGTTTCTACAGTACAGCTTTTTGATCGAAGTTGACAGGCTCTAGAAACTTTTCTGTCTGCTTTCTGGCGAAGCCATCCTCTCTGTTCGAAGCCCCTCAGCTCCGTGAGGCAGGCTTCGATCCGACCATACTCGAAGGCTTCGTTTCGATCTTCGAACTTTGTTTTGTGTTCTGTGTTGCTAGCTTCGAAGTACTCTTTGAACGGACAGCATTACATACTTCGAACGACAGTGCGAAGGTACTTCGGCTCTAGCTGTTCGAAGTCAACACTTTGATAGGTTTCGAAGTTGGCTTCGAAGCTTGTCGTCCTGCTAGGCTTCGCGTTGTTTTCTGCGTGGCGTGTCAGCCTTCGCCTTTCTTTACGAAGCTTACTCTTTTCGAAGGTAGAGTGTAGGCTTCGAATCTAGTGCCTCTGTCGTGGGACCGGCCTCGCTTCTTTGTTCGAAGGTAGTTCGTCAGTGTGTTGCATTCGGAGTTTTCTGTTCGAAGGTTTAAGTTCGAAGCACTTGCTTCGAAGCTGTGTCCGAAGCCTTGCCTTCGAAGTACATACTTCGAAGCAGGCTCCGGCATTGTCATACTTCACTTCGAATCAGACTTCGCTTCTTTCCACTTCGAACTAGACTAGACCCAAACACCTTCGGCATCTTCACACCACCTTCGACAGACTTTGTTGGAACAATTGCGTTAGTTCTAGCAGGTTTTCCTGTGATGGTGTATGATGTGAAGAATGAACCTCGATGGGTTCTCTCAGAGGGAGATGGAGTTTATACTGGTTCGGGCCTCCCCTAGGGGATAATAGCCCTACGTCCAGTTTGAGGTGGATTTGGCATGGTATGCCTTAGTGTGGAGGAGAGAACTACAGGGTCTCATGGCCCCCTGGGGTGTGTCCTACTACAAGGGCTTGACCCTGCTTTTATAGGCGCGCAGGCCAAAGGAAAAGACTGGGATGCCCCCTATGAGCCCTAGGCTCATAGGGGCAGAGAGGGGAAAAGGAGCTAGCTACGGTACAAAAAGTGCCAGACAACTTTACAGCTTTACTGACATGTCAGGCTACGCCAGGCTTTGACCAGCTAAAAGATACGCCGAAGGTGGAGGCTGGGGAGAAGGCTTCGGAGTGCGCCCCGGAGGGGAGCTTCGAAGCATGCTCCGGAGGGCAGCCTCCGGACAGGACTCCGGAGGGCGGCCTCCGGACATGGCTCTCGGAGGGTGGCCTCCGGGCTGGACTCCGGAGGGTGGCCTCTGAACTGGACTTCGGAGGACGGCCCCCGGACTTGGCTCTCGAAGGGTGGCCTCCGGACTGGATTCCGGAGGGTGGCCTCCGAACTGGACTCCGGAGGACGGCCTCTGGACTTGGCTCTCGGAGGGTGGCCTCCGGGCTGGACTCCGGAGGGCGGCCTCCGAACTGGACTCCGGAGGGCGGCCTCCGAACTGGACTCCGGAGGACGGCCCCCGGACTTGGCTCTCGGAGGGTGGCCTCCGGACTGGATTCCAGAGGGTGGCCTCCGAACTGGACTCCGGAGGGCGGCCCCCGGGCTTGGCTCCGGAGGGCGACCTCCGGACTTGGCTCCGGAGGGCGACCTCCGGACATGGCTCCAAAGGGCGGCCTCCGGCCTCCTGCGCCCGGGGGGTGGCCCCCGGCGCCCTGCGCTAGGGCCCGAATTGGGGCCCCGGGCCGGACCTCCTGGTCTGAGGGCTCCGAAGCTACGGGCCCCGAAAGGCACCTTGGGACCTGGAAACAACACTTAGAGAGAAAACAGGCTCCGACAGTACCTGGCTCTGGGCCGAAGGCTGCCGGAGGCTGACGTCATTTGGCCCCTGTTTAAGGGAAATATATTTCCCCAACAGTAGCCCCTCGCGTGTAGGCCTTCGGGACGAAGGGGTGCACGCGCCTTTAGGACAAATGACCTGAAAACATGACTTCAGAGGAAACATACCTTCGGAGCCTGGACCGGAGGTGACCTCGATATCCGGGGGTAATAAATGCCCGCGCTAGTCGGCGGAACGGCCTCGGGGAGGCCGAACGGCTCCGCAACGGTCAAGAAAGTTACCGTTACCTTGATCTGGGCCGGTTCGCCTTCGCTGGAGGCCCACCTGGCGGTGGGTTCGGCCCACGACGGTTGGAATTCTTACCGTGCCTATAAATAGGGACTTACCGCGTGCGGCTTCGACACACCTTCATTTGCTTTCTTCTCGCTGCCTTGCAACCTTCGCTCTGTTTTTCTTCTAGCTTCGCTCCAAGCTCCCTTCGCTAGTTTTAGCTCTTCGCGCCGAAGTCCCATCAACATGCCGAAGAAGGCGGTGGCGAAGCCTCTTGCTTTGGGCTCGAGCTCGAGCTCCGCCCAGGTGCAGGCAGCGGCGGCTGCGGCGGCGAAGACTGCGCCCAGGCGGATGGGGCCGAGGGACCTTCGGACGCCCTCCGACAAGTTCGAGCAGACCCTGGAGATGAGGGCCTCGATTTCCACGGAGGAGTCGGTCCGGAGGGCCTGCGAAGGGAGGATTGCGGCGAAGATCCAACTTCGGGTCCCGGAGAAGTCGGAGTCTGAGCCGAGGCCTCGTGCTGACGAGGTGGTGGTGTTCGAGGCTTTCTTCGAAGCCGGCCTCGGACTGCCTGCAGTGGGGATGCTGAGTGAAGTCCTCAAGGCTTACAACCTCGAGCTCCCTCAGCTTTCGCCCAACGCCGTGGCGAGGTTAGCCGTCTTTGAGTGGGCCATGAGGGCCGAGGGCTGCGAGGGCCGCGCGGACGTCTTCGTCGCCCTCCACGACGCCAACTGCCAACCGAAGCCGCGGGAGGGGACGGACCGCATCAAGAGGGCGCTGGCCTTCGGCAACGCCAATTTCCAGCTCCGGAAGGAGTACCAGGACGCCTTCCCGGTGAGGGCCATGAACAACAAGTGGTACTCGAGGTGGGACCAAGAGTGGTTCTATGCCTCCGTCGGCGTGAACTCTCCCCTTCGGAGTACCAACGCCCATATTTTGTACCGGCGCGAAGGGGTGGTGAAGACCAGCGAAGACATCCTTCGCTCGAGGATCTCGCTGCTCCGGAGAGTGGCGGCGAAGATGAGCATGAGGGACCTCGCGCAGGAGTTCATCACCCTCCAGCTCAGCCCCCTTGCGCGCTACTGGCCGGAGGGCCTCTTCCAGGCTTCGGGCCGAGGTGAACTCAGCGAGCTGGCCTTCGACCGCTTCTGTAAGGCTTCGCAGTCTCTCTGCTTTTAATACTTCGTAGACTTCACTTCTAACTCAAACTTTCCATGAAGCCGACCTCGAAATGAGGACCCCAGAGGAGGCCATCGCGGCGGCGGATCGAGTCGTCGGGACTCCGACCCCCGAGGAGCAGAACCAGCGCCTTGCCCTGGTGGGGTCCTGGGAGCGCTGCAACAGAGTGTGGACTGCGCTTGACCTCGGAGGGCTTCCTTCTCTGCCGGACTTCGCCCACTTGACCACCTCGTCGGCCGTAGCCAAGAGGAAGAGGGGGGACGAGGACGAGCCGGATGCCTCGGGGGAGGTTGCGGAGAAGCCCGCAACTACACCGCCCTCCAAGAAGGCAGCGAAACCCCTGGCGGCGAGGCCTTCAGCGGCGGAGGCTGACGCACCCACTCCGGCTGCTAAGGAGGCCACGGGTGCTCTGGCGGAACCGGCTTCGGGCGCGGAGGTAGATGAGCCAGCTTCGCAGCGAGGGAGCTGGAGGGCGCACTTAGCCCCACCGGCCTTCCAAGAAATCTTTGATGAAGGTAAACCTTTTATGCAAGCTTTGCCCCAATATGCGGATTTTTTACTTGGCTCCTTGCAGAGGACGAGGACGATGCGAGGCCCGCCAAGGCGAAGCCGACAAGTGAGGGTGGATCGAAGTCTGCCGAGGCGAAGCCCACGGAAGCTTCGAGTAGCAGTGGCAGCAGCAGCGGCAGCGACTCGGAGTTCGAGAGTACTTCGTCCGACGACGAAGGCAGCGGAGGCCGTGAAGTCCCTCGAGGCGAAGAAGAAGTGGATGTGGTGGGCTTGAGCCCCGCCTCGCTGGAGCCCGCGGAGACGACTGTGGCCGTGATTCATCCTTTCAAGCCGAGGGGGGCGTGACGGTGGCGGCGATCCGCGATTTCCGCGAGGCTTGTGCTTCTGCGGAAGAGGGGGATTTGGTGGCCCAGCTCATCCACCGAGACCCTACGGACCTCTTCGTCAGTTCGAACGAAGTCCTCCTGCGGGTGAGCGAAGCCCTTTGCAGCTTCGAACTATACTTTGTCTCTTGGTTAATACTTATGGTTTCTTCAATTTCTGCAGGCCCTCGCACTGAACGCGGCAGCTTCGACTGCTGCCGACAGGCGGATGGAGCGCCTCGCAGAGGAGAAGGAGGCCCTTCGCCGCGAGGTCTCGGAGGAAGCTGAGAGACGGAGGCGGGCCGAGGCTTCGGCTGCTGAGGCGAGGGAAGCCTTGGCTTCGGAGACGGCTCGGCTCCACGCGGAGCTCCAGGCTTCGAAGGATGCCGAGGCCCGACAGGCGAAGGAGAACGAAGAGCTCCGCCAGCGAACTCGGGATCTTGAGAGCTTCGTCGTGGCTAATCTCGGCGAGGCCACTCAGAGTCTGACCGAGGTCCTTGAGAAAATAGGGACTGAGTGCCGGACTCCGGATTTTGGCGATCAGGACCCGATTGGGGACCGCGCCGACTTCTTGAAGACTGCAGCTTCGGTAGCGGACGAAGCGCTGACGGGCTTCGCTCTTATGGCCGGTCGCGTCGCGGGCCAAGGGGTGTTGCACCTGCTCCATGCCGCGGGGTGTAACCACCTTCGGGCAGCAACCTCCGTGACCCCAGTAGCCTTCGGGGGCCCGCACTTGGTGACGCCTCCGGCCAAAGTTCGCGGAGCCTGGCGGCGGCTGCAGGACCCCTGGAAGGAGCAAGGCTGCGAAGCAGTCCTCGACCTCCAGAAGGCCCTCCGACATCGCCGATCCAAAGCGCCTGCTGTGCCTGATCAGCCTTCGACTTCGGTACCTCCGCCTCCGAAGGTGTAGATCTCCATAGGCCTTTTGTAATACTTAGCTGCAGGCTTGTAAAACTTTATCAGTTTATTAATATGAATGCGGGGGTTTCTTATTCCTGCCCAGGCGCAGACTTCGAGCGCAGAACTCGAAGTCCTCGAGGACTCCGAAGAGCTTCAACAGCTGTGGGCAATCTACGAAGTAGCTAGGTCCGAAGGCCCCCCTCGGTTTAAGCTTCCGAGGGGGCCTAACGGCGAAGCCATCTCCGACATAGCTCAGGATTTATTAGCCGCTGTGAAGACGGAGTACCTTCAGGGTCCTTCGTCTTTGCCTTCGCGTACGGCCTTAGCAGGCGACGAAGCCTTAGACTTTTCTGCCTTCGATACAGCACCGCCTGCTTCGCTAACTTGGAGCGACCTGCAAGGTGGAAGACGGAGCTTACGGGCTTCGGAGCCTGGACGGGCTAGTCGAGGGAGAGCGGGCTCCGACGAGGCGACGTCCAGCCGAGATGGCCCTGGCCGAAGAAGGGGCAAGCGAGGGTCGGGGCCTCGCACACGGTTCTTCTTAGGCTTAGATACAGATTATACGTAGTTTTGCTTCCGAAGTATGTTTGTAACACACTTCTCAACATACAATGAATAGAGTTTGTTATCTTTGCACACTTCGTCTGTATGCTTCGTGTTGTTTGTCTTCGAATGCTTTAGCTTGTTACGCTCGTACTGCGTACTACATTCGCACACCTCGCATACATGCTTCCCCCCTTTTGCTCGTGGCAGTTAGGGACTTAGCCGTTGCTGGTGCGGGCAAAAGAATAAACGATGCGAAGGGTGCGCCTTTTGGCGGCTTCGACGTATGAATTTATTTAAGCGAAGGCCTCCTTTGGGCTCGAACGCTTTAGTTTGGTGCGAAGCAGGGCTTCGGCTGCTCGGAATTTTACTGAGCGAAGGCCTCTTTTGGGCTTCGAACGCGCTAACTTGGTGTGGAGCAAGGCTTCGGCACAACCAAGCTTAGCGGGGCATGCTTCGGCATGCTAGGATTTGGATGCTGTGTGTGAGCGAGGCTCTGAAACGCACTTAGATTATGGCGAAGTATGACTTTGAGACGCTTAGGCGTATTATACACGAGCACGCGAAGCCAGGCTTCGGAGCGTGTTTAGATAATGAAGCAAGGCTTCGGAACTTGGTCCTGTAATGAGAAGGATATTTGGTGTGGATTCACCGAACCTGTGATGGTGTGAGCCACCTTCGACTCTGAGCCACCTTCGACTCTGGGTCACCTTCGACCCTGGGATGCTTCGGGTGCGGAACCCGGAATCCCTGGGATGCTTCAGGCGCGGAGCCCGGAATCCCCGGACGCGTCGGGCCAGTGGCCCAGAGTCTTTTAAGCCCACTGCTACGGGCCCGGGGGCACTGTGTAGCCTTCGGAGGGGTACTCCGGATTTTATAAAGCGAAGCAAGGCTTCGGTTTTAAATAAGGCGAAGCATGGCTTTGGGTTCAAATAAGGCGAAGCATGGCTTCGGTTTTTAAGTAAGGCGAAGCGTGGCTTCGGTTTTTAAGTAAGGCGAAGCGTGGCTTCGGTTTTGAATAAGGCGAAGCATGGCTTCGGTTTTTGAATAAGGCGAAGCATGGCTTCGGTTTTTGAATAAGGCGAAGCATGGCTTCGGTTTTTGGATAAGGCGAAGCATGGCTTCGGTTTTTGAATAAGATAGAGCGAAAAATTGTATTCGAAGGGCGAAGCAGGGCTTCGGCTTTAAGGCGAAGCAAGACTTCGAGCTTATATTAATGTAACTGCAGATTGGTGCATCGAAGTGAGGCTTTGGGCGGTACATACCTTGTAGCCCTCGGGGCTTCGATGACCTTTGAAACGTGGAGCGGAGCCCCTTGCCGGAGAGTGGGCCCCGGTATGCGAAGGATGGAGGAAGGCGAAGGTGGCCTTCGACCTGCACCCGAAGCCCCTTGCCGGAGGGTGCGCGAAGCGAGAAAGCCTCGAAGCTCCCCCCTCGGTCGTACTTCGGGTTGCAGGCAGTGGTAGAGAACTTAGCTTCTAGGACTAAGTTCCCCACGGACGGCGCCAACTGTTGGAACAATTGCGTTAGTTCCAGCAGGTTTTCCTGTGATGGTGTATGATGTGAAGAATGAACCTCGATGGGTTCTCTCAGAGGGAGATGGAGTTTATACTGGTTCGGGCCTCCCCTAGGGGATAATAGCCCTACGTCCAGTTTGAGGTGGATTTGGCATGGTATGCCTTAGTGTGGAGGAGAGAACTACAGGGTCTCATGGCCCCCTGGGGTGTGTCCTGCTACAAGGGCTTGACCCTGCTTTTATAGGCGCGCAGGCCAAAGGAAAAGACTGGGATGCCCTAGGCTCATAGGGGCAGAGAGGGGAAAAGGAGCTAGCTACGGTACAAAAAGTGCCAGACAACTTTACAGCTTTACTGACGTGTCAGGCTACGCCAGGCTTTGACCAGCTAAAAGATACGCCGAAGGTGGAGGCTGGGGAGAAGGCTTCGGAGTGCGCCCCGGAGGGGAGCTTCGAAGCATGCTCCGGAGGGCAGCCTCCGGACGGGACTCCGGAGGGCGGCCTCCGGACTTGGCTCTCGGAGGGTGGCCTCCGGGCTGGACTCCGGAGGGTGGC
The DNA here is from genome assembly GCA_019279435.1 of Zizania palustris. Lineage (NCBI taxonomy): Eukaryota > Viridiplantae > Streptophyta > Magnoliopsida > Poales > Poaceae > Zizania > Zizania palustris. Next base: position 10,837,692 of record JAAALK010000286.1, read on the forward strand.
CTCCGAACTGGACTCCGGAGGACGGCCCCTAGACTTGGCTCTCGGAGGGTGGCCTCCGGACTGGATTCCGGAGGGTGGCCTCCGAACTGGACTCCGGAGGACGGCCTCTGGACTTGGCTCTCGGAGGGTGGCCTCCGGGCTGGACTCCGGAGGGCGGCCTCCGAACTGGACTCCGGAGGGCGGCCTCTGAACTGGACTCCAGAGGACGGCCCCCGGACTTGGCTCTCGGAGGGTGGCCTCCGGACTGGATTCCGGAGGGTGGCCTCCGAACTGGACTCCGGAGGGCGGCCCCCGGTCTTGGCTCCGGAGGGCGACCTCCGGACTTGGCTCCGGAGGGCGACCTCCGGACTTGGCTCCAGAGGGCGGCCTCCGGCCTCCTGCGCCCGGGGGGTGGCCCCCGGCGCCCTGCGCCAGGGCCCGAATTGGGGCCCCGGGCCGGACCTCCTGGTCTGAGGGCTCCGAAGCTACGGGCCCCGAAAGGCACCTTGGGACCTGGAAACAACACTTAGAGAGAAAACAGGCTCCGACAATACCTGGCTCTGGGCCGAAGGCTGCCGGAGGCTGACGTCATTTGGCCCCTATTTAAGGGAAATATATTTCCCCAACAAACTTCGACTACCACCTCCGAACCAGTCTTTGTCCTGCAAAGTGGGCCTCGACCTCCGAAGCAGGCTTCGATCTGCGAAGCAGGCTTCGACGAGTTTTGATCAGGAGACAGATTTGAAAAGGTAACTTCTCTTCTCACTCGTAGTGCACCGATGTTGCTTTAACTGAGAAGTTTGTCTTGCCTAGTCTAGTGTATACTGTTTATCTATCTTTTAGCACTGCGTTGATAGTCTTCTGTTTGTATTCAGATGCTTCTAGACTAGATACCTTTTAGACTTAGGCTATCTGTTTATTTTCTGCTGCTTGGTCTTTTGAGGTGCGTTGGGTATTGGGAACAGGCCATAGATTCGAAAGAATTTTTAAGGCGCCCATTCACCCCCCCTCTGGTCGCTACTTTCGGTCCTACAAGTGGTATCAGAGCGAGGTTAGGGTTTTCCCATACCTTAACCGGTTCTAAACCCCAGTAGTGACCATGACTTCTCCTGGCAAGGTCCCGTCCTTGGAAGCCTGTGGCTATAACTATTGGAAGACTCGCATGCGAGCCTATCTCATGAGCCAGGGTTCGGACATTTGGGACATTTGCGTTCACACCACGTTTGTCATATTGCCAGTCACTGAGCAGGGTACTGCTGGTATCATTGCTCAGCATCTGAGCAACAGTAAGGCTGTGAACATTCTTTTCTCTGGTTTAGGTCCCACTGAGTTTGAGCGTGTAAGTCATCTCTCCACTGCGAGAGAGATCTGGGCTACCCTCAAGGAACACCATGAGGGAACAGCTCAGGTCAAGGCTCGGCTCTATCAGACCTACCGGCGTGATTACGAGAACTTCACACAAAAGCCGGGTGAATCTGTTGAAGCTTTGTTTGGTCGCTTTCAATCGATCATTAACAAGCTTCAGGACAACAAGGCTGAGGGTGCTCAGTTAGTCTCAGATCACGAGCAGGCGCTCAAGGTTCTCCATACCTTGGACCCAAAGATCTGGGAGATCAAGGTATCCTCTATCGTTGAGAGCACTTCTTACGATACCTTGACCATTTCTGAGTTATTTAGCAAGCTGAAGGCCACTGAGGTAGATACCCAAGCACAATGGATACAAGAAGGGCACCGGTGGCAGCTTCCATGACTCCGGCAAGCACGAGAGCTCATCCTTCAACAAGGGCAAGCCGAAGACCCGATTCTTCAAGAAGGCCCTGAAGGACTACCGGCGAGAGAACAAGAAGCGCGACAAGGCCTTCTTCTCCGAGATGGAGAAGAGCTACTCCAAGTAGTCCACATCTTCTTCCTCTTCATCGATCTCAAGCGATGAGGAGATCGCCATCAGAAAGGGGAAGGACAAGGACGATCCGGCGGGCCTCTGCTTCATGGCCTTCGGAGACAAGCCGAAGAGCCGCTCTCACCAGCGCCGAAGATCCCGCAAGAGCTTCTGTTCAATGGCTCTTGGGGATAGGGAAGAGAAGAGCTCCTCCGATGACTCCGACGACGACGACAACAAGGTATCATCCTATGAGCGCGAAATCGTTGATTTACTTGAGAGCAATCGTCAGGAGTTGAAATATCGGGAAAAACTGCTTAGGGGGGCTAAGAAGAGGATAGATGAGTTAGAGAGTGAGCTTGTCGTGGCCAACGGCAGAATTGAGAGTCTATCTTCTTCCCCTTGCTTGGGTGATAGCAGTGAGTGCCCGAAGTGTGAGGTGCTTCTGTGTGACCTATCGACTCTGAAGTCCAGGTACACAGAAAGGGTTAATGAGAGGGACGCTTTGGCCACTGAGCTTGAAAGCGCTCAGCTGGAGCTGAAAGATGCTCAAGCCACTGTCGTCACACCCTGCGTTCATTGCCCAACTCATCTAGCTACCTTAGCTGAGCTAAAATCCAAGGGCGATGAGCATTTGGGTGATTTGGAGAGGTTGAGAGCTGAGCTTGCCCAGACTAGGCTAGAGCTTGAGACACTGTCAGTTCCACCCACTGTCTGTGAGAACTGCCTGTCTCTTAGAATGGAGTTGATTAAGCTGAAAGCCGAAAAGTCTGTCCAAGTAGAGAGTGAGTGTGAGACCTGCTTGTCTCAGGTGGAGGTTCTAGCTTCCTTGAGAGAGGAGCTAGCAGACTCTCAGAATGAGAACTTTTACCTCCGTTCTATCCTGAGTTGGATCAGTGCCAGAGAGCCACAGCTTGGCATGATGATCCAGCAGTTCAAGAGGCAGGATGGGTTTGGGGTAGGTTACACCTACACCAAGGCTGACTTTGAGAGTGCCATTAGCCGGGCAGTGGAGTGGAGTAAAATGACTCCAGAGCAGAGGTATCCCAAGACTCACTCCACTGAGTCTTCCCAGGCTTGTCAGCCCAAGGATGGAGTGATCCATGAACCACCTAAAGCTCCACCCAAGAAACCTATCTGCGTTCCTAAGCCCAAACACCTCCACTCTTCTCTAGACTCTCTTCCTGGACCTTCTCAACCCAAGAAGACTACACCTAACACCACCAAGCCCAAACATCCCAAGCCTCAACCACATCCCAAGAAGCCCACCTATCATTGTGAGTACTGTCAGAGAGACGGGCATCTTGCGGAGTTCTGCTTCAGGAGGAAGCGGGTTGAGAGAGCTAAGAGGGCTCGTAGTGATCAGGAGCAGTTCTACCAGCAGGGTGGTAGACTGCGTGTTCCTTGGCGCGGGGAGAGGCTGGAAGCTAGGCCGCGTCGTGTAGGTGGTGGTAGAGGAGACGGCGTTCTTGCCCGTGCACCAGTTGGTGGTGTCCTTTCCGGTAGAGTTCCAGACCGTGTTGGCTATGGTTCCGGACCTCGTGGCCGCAGGGTTAGGCAGAATCAAGGACCGCGTTTTGAGCCACGTTTTGGTCCAAACTCTTTTGATGGTTTTCGCTTTCCATCTTTTGAGCAGATGGCTCGACACTGGTTTAGCTCTTTTGCTAAACCTGGTGCCGGACCATTTGCTCCCACTTACAGACACTGATTGTGCAGGACCGGGGACTGGAGGATGTTTGGATCATGGACTCAGGATGCTCTCACCACATGACGGGACATCGCAGATGGTTCTCCAGTCTCACTCCCCCGAGCTCCAAAGAATACATCAAGTTCGGGAACAGCGGTCAAGGGAAAGTAAGTGGCATAGGCTCAATTCGCATTTCAGATCATTTCTCTTTGAAGAATGTTGCTTTGGTTAAGAATTTGAACTTCAATTTGATTTCTGTTTCGCAACTTCTTGAGGATGGTTTGGAAGTGCATTTTAAGAAGGGCAACTCTTCTGTGGTTGATTCTAGAGGGTCTTTGATTTGTCAGATTTTACCATTCGGCAAAGTTTTTCGAATTGACTTCTCTAGTTCTTTTGGTCCTTCTCGCTGTTTGATTGCTGGATCTTCTTCTGAGCTCTGGAAGTGGCATAGGAGGTTAGGTCACTTGAGTTTTGATCTGCTAGTCAGGTTAAGCTCTATGGACCTCATCCGAGGATTGCCCAAGCTTAAGTTGGAGAAGGATCTAGTCTGTCATCCCTGTCGTCATTGGAAAATGGTTGCCGCTTCTCACTCACCTGTGACTCAGGTGATGACTTCGTATCCGGGGGAGCTTTTACACCTGGACACTATTGGTCCAGCTCGGTACGTTCAGTCGGTGGGAAGTGGTACGCACTTGTCATAGTTGACGACTTTTCTCGTTTCTCGTGGGTTTTCTTTGTGGAGTCTAAGGATGAAACTTTTCATTTTGTTCATGACCTGATTTTGAAGCTGAAGAATGAGAACAATGGTCGGATGCGAGCAATTCACTCCGACAATGGATCTGAGTTCAAGAACTCTCAGTTCGTCAGCTTCTGTAGTGATCAGGGTCTGGACCATCAGTTTTCTTCTCCTTACACTCCCCCACAGAATGGCGTTGTGGAACGAAAAAACCGCACGCTAGTCGAGATGGCCAGGACGATGCTCGATGAGCACAGGACTCCTAGGCATTTTTGGGCTGAAGCCATGAACATGGCTTGCTATCTGGCCAACCGCATCTTTCTTAGAGCTTACCTTGGTAAGACATCATATGAACTGCGGTTTGGCAGACAGCCCAAGGTGAGTCACTTGCGAGTGTTTGGCTGCAAGTGCTTTGTGCTCAAGAAGGGAGGGCATTTGGACAAGTTTGAGTCTCGTTGCTGGGATGGTGTTTTTCTTTGTTATGCTTTGCATTCACGAGGTTTTCGTGTTTGGAACCTTGAATCCCAGTTGCTTGTCGAGACTTGTGAGGTTTCATTTGATGAGTCCTTGCCTTCTTTGACCCCTTCTTTTGAGCTTTCTGGTAATGATGAGCTCGGAGAGTCCATCTTTGAGGAAGATGAGGATACTCCAGCTGCTGATGAGGGTGGGCCTTCTACATCCCCCGCAGAGCTCACACCTTCTGAGACTTCGACTGAGGATGAGGGCGGACCTCTGATCAGTTCTTCCACTACGATCGAGCCCCCTCAGTCGAGTCCAGAGGTGCCAGCTGCTGACTCCGGTGAGGTGACTTCGGATCACCAGGGAACCCGAGCAGTTCAGCGTGATCACCCCTCAGAGCTCATCATTGGTGATTTGACTGAGAGAACTTTGCGTTCCACTGCCTCTCTTGCCGTGTTTGCTGAATCTGCGTTTGTTGCATCTTTTGAGCCAGAGATATTTCTCATGCTCTTTCTGACTCTAACTGGATTAACGCTATGCAAGAAGAGCTTGAGAATTTTGTCCGCAATCGGGTTTGGACACTAGTTGAGCCGCCACCTGGATGCAACCCCATAGGCACCAAGTGGGTATTCAAGAACAAACAAGGTGAAGATGGGGTTGTGGTGCGCAACAAGGCTCGACTAGTTGCCCAGGGTTATTGCCAGAAGGAAGGTATTGACTTTGAAGAAACCTTCGCTCTTGTTGCCCGTCTTGAGTCCATTCGTATTCTTCTAGCTTTTGCCGTTTCGAAGGGTTTTAAGCTTTTTCAAATGGATGTTAAGAGTGCTTTTCTGAACGGGTACATAGAAGAGGAGGTTTATGTTAGGCAACCCCCCGGTTTTGAGAACCCTAAGTTTCCTCGACATGTTTTTAAGTTGCACAAAGCTTTATACGGGTTGAAGCAAGCCCCCAGGGCTTGGTATGACCGGTTAAAGCAATTTTTGTTGGGGAAGGGCTTTGTGATGGGTTCTGTGGACAAAACTCTCTTTTTGCTCAGAGTCGCTTCAGACTTCTTAGTTTCTCAGATTTATGTGGACGATATTATCTTTGGCGGTACTACTGATTCTCTCGTGTCCAAGTTTTCTGAGCAGATGCACAGTGAGTTTGAGATGAGCCTCATGGGTGAGCTCAAGTACTTCTTAGGGCTCCAGATCAAGCAGACCAAGGACGGCACCTTCATCCACCAAGGTAAGTACACTCGCGACATGCTTAAGAAATTTGACTTTGGTGGTGAGTTGAAGCCGCAGATGACCCCGATGGGCACATCTGGGGGTCTGGACAAGGACGATAACGGCGTCAAGGTCAATGAAAGGGAGTTTCGAGGGATGATCGGTTCGCTGTTATACTTGACGGCAACCAGACCGGACATTCAGTTCGCCGTGGGACTGTGCGCGCGCTGCCAGTCTTCACCACGCGCGTCTCACCGGCAGGCTGTCAAGCGCATCTTCAGGTATCTCACTTATGCGCCTGATCTTGGTCTTTTCTATTCTGCATCATCTTCTCTCGATTTATCTTGATTTTCGGATGCCGATTTTGGTGGGTGCCGGTTGGATCGCAAGTCGACTTCCGGTACTTGCCAGTTTCTTGGTTCTTCTCTTGTCTCTTGGTCTTCTCGAAAGCAATCTGGAGTTGCTCTTTCAACCATAGAGGCTGAGTATGTAGCTGCTGCTAGCTGCTGCTCACAGTTGGTTTGGATGATTTCCACTCTGCGAGATTTTGGGTTGTTCTTTCCTACTAGAGTTCCCTTGTTTTGCGACAGCACCAGTGCAATTAGTGTAGGGAAAAACTCATGTCTCCATTCAAAAACCAAACACATTGATGTGCGCTTTCACTTTCTGCGGGATCAATATGAGAAAGGTGTCATTGACCTTGTTCATGTTGATACCCATCATCAGTTGGCTGACATTTTCACCAAACCCCTAGATCAGTCTACATTTGAGCGTTTACGAGGGGATTTGGGTGTTGTGTATCCTTTCTAGGATATTTTGCGTCAGTTTTCTTTCTTCTTTACTTTTTCTTGAGTCTTTTTGTGTGTGTTCATATCTTGCATATTCACATATCACACGTTTGAGCTTGCTTCTGTTATATGATTGAACTGCTTTACTCATTCTAGCTGGTACATGCTTTTGATTACTTGTCGATGATCATGCTTTGCTTCAGTTCACTTGATATGTCTGATATCTGTCATATGCATGGCTTTTTATGCTTTAAAATTGAAACATGATCACCATTGCTTCTGGTAACTAGCATGCGTAGGCTGAATATTCTTGCTATCTGTTAACATGCCTGGTAGCTAGTTCCTGACTTAGATGCAAACATGCAACTTGGACATCTTTCTGCTTTAAAACATGGAAATGTGCGTTAAAAATGATAGAAATCAAGAAAAATGTAAATTCCATGCCTCTTTATGCATAACTTGAAAAGATCCAGGTGGGTTTGCTTTGTCGCATTACATTGTTCTGGACTGCGTACCATAGCACTTTGGTATGAACTAGGACAGTATAGTGTCTGCCAAGACCAAATGTCTTAAGCTTCTGATGGTCCAGTTCTGGCCTAGGCTTGACTTGGTCGGTCAGCATAAGGTTTGACATGCAAATAACCCCTGGCAAAAATGAAAAAGGAAAGAGAAAAAGCCTGAAAAATGAAATGATAACAAGTTTGCTGAAGCACTTTGTTTTGGATAATGCTTATCTTGGTAGATATCAGATAGCTTTTGCATCTCATGCGTTACCTTGCTTGTTTACTGGAAAATGTGGTGATGCTTTTTGTTTGCAAAAACTGAAAAATGCGTGCTAATGACTTTCTTTAGATATCATCTGTTGCACTGATCATGCCATGTGTCTTAGACAGTATCTCTTTTGCTATACTTGTTAGATGCTGTAATTGCAGTCAATCATATTTGAGAAGCATGCTTTCTACACTCCTTATGCACTCTAGTTGAATTCACTGCATATTTTTAGGGGGAGTTGCATTTCAGGGGGAGTCTGTGTCTCTATTGAGTGCTTGATGAGTTCACTTGTCAACAAGGGGGAGAAAATTTGGGATCAGAGTTTAAGGGGGAGTTTTTACTCTGTTGATATCCCTGTTGTTCTGAAATCGCACTCATTTTTGAGCTTTTACGTTTTGGTTAACCATAATGACCACTTCTTGCTTTTGTTTTGCTTTCGGTCATTAGGGTTAAACTTTTACCTTATTTTTTTCTTCTTCTTTGTTTTCTTGTGTTTTGTTTTCGTGTTTCCACATTTTTTCGCAGGTGCTGAAGAGCTGAAGAAGAGGAATGTTGACAATGCACTCATCAAGGGGGAGATTGAGGAGCCATGCTGAATAGCGTGGGCCTCATGGCTCTAGAAGTGATGAGTCATTGTCAACGATAGTCAAAGAGGACAGAAGAAGAGAGGAGATCTGTTGTTTCATGGGCCACGTGTGACTCAAGTACACGGGCAGCAAGCGACTGTCGGGCAGAGGAGGCTGCGAAGTCGGGCTGGCCCAATCCGGGTACATGGGCCAGAAGCAGTAGAAGACCCACTGGGTTGTTGACTAGGACTGACTCAGGTACACGGGCGGTGAGCGATTGCCGGGCTGAGAGAGCTGCGGAGTCGGGCCGGCCCAATCCGGGTACCTGGTGCAAAGCCGGTGGAGGCTTTGTCAGTTTCGGCGGAAAACTGACAACCGTTGATCTTGTATCCGACTGTCCAGAAGAGAAGTCGTAGTCGCTACGAAAGCTGAGTTTCCGGATAAGTCATCTGTAACTCTAGGCCCACAGTCAGTCAGTCGTGTCTGTAAAAATACCTAAGGGCAGTAGAGTCTTTTCCTTTATTATTGCGTCTGTAAAAACCCTAAGGGGCAGGTGGAATGTTCCTAGTGTTGGGAGACTATAAATAGGACCCCAATCCCTAGGGTTTGCACACCCTTTTGGCTGAATTCAATACTACTCCTTTGGGTCACTTTTTGTCTCTTGCCTTCCCTCTCTCCTCTCCTATTCTTGCTTGCGCCGCCAGGGAGATTTGCTCCTGTTGTTGTTGTTTTGCATTTATTGTTGAAGTGAAGTTTCTATTCTCAAATCAGTTGCAGCAACATCAGAGTTTTAATGGCTACATTTCATTTGCACAACAAGTTTTCCCTTGATTTTTGAGACTTCGGTAGCTTCGGCTGGGTGTGTTCTTCATGCAAGTAGTACTAGTTCTTGCTGTTGCAAGTAGTACTGTTACTGTAGCTACAGTGCTCTGTGCCAGCTTTTCAGTTTCTACTGCACAGCTTTTTGATCGAAGTTGACAGGCTCTAGAAACTTTTCTGTCTGCTTTCTGGCGAAGCCATCCTCTCTGTTTGAAGCCCCTCAGCCCCGTGAGGCAGGCTTCGATCCGACCATACTCGAAGGCTTCGTTTCGATCTTCGAACTTTGTTTTGTGTTCTGTGTTTCTAGCTTCGAAGTACTCTTTGAACGGACAGCATTACATACTTCGAACGACAGTGCGAAGGTACTTCGGCTCTAGCTGTTCGAAGTCCACACTTCGATAGGTTTCGAAGTTGGCTTCGAAGCTTGTCGTCCTGCTAGGCTTCGCGTTGTTTTCTGCGTGGCGTGTCAGCCTTCGCCTTTCTTTACGAAGCTTACTCTTTTCGAAGGTAGAGTGTAGGCTTCGAATCTGGTGCCTCTGTCGTGGGACCGGCCTCGCTTCTTTGTTCGAAGGTAGTTCGTCAGTGTGTTGCATTCGGAGTTTTCTGTTCGAAGGTTTAAGTTCGAAGCACTTGCTTCGAAGCTGTGTCCGAAGCCTTGCCTTCGAAGTACATACTTCGAAGCAGGCTCCGGCATTGTCATACTTCGCTTCGAATCAGACTTCGCTTCTTTCCACTTCGAACTAGACTAGACCCAAACACCTTCGGCATCTTCACACCACCTTCGACAGACTTCGACTACCACCTCCGAACCAGTCTTTGTCCTGCGAAGTAGGCCTCGACCTCCGAAGCAGGCTTCGATCTGCGAAGCAGACTTCGACGAGTTTTGATCAGGAGACAGATTTGAAAAGGTAACTTCTCTTCTCACTCGTAGTGCACCGATGTTGCTTTAACTGAGAAGTTTGTCTTGCCTAGTCTAGTGTATACTATTTATCTATCTTTTAGCACTGCGTTGATAGTCTTCTGTTTGTATTCAGATGCTTCTAGACTAGATACCTTTTAGACTTAGGCTATCTGTTTATTTTCTGCTGCTTGGTCTTTTGAGGTGCATTGGGTATTGGGAACAGGCCATAGATTCGAAAGAATTTTTAAGGCGCCCATTCACCCCCCCTTTGGTCGCTACTTTCGGTCCTACAAGTGGTATCAGAGCGAGGTTAGGGTTTTCCCATACCTTAACTGGTTCTAAACCCCAGTAGTGACCATGACTTCTCCTGGCAAGGTCCCGTCCTTGGAAGCCTATGGCTATACCTATTGGAAGACTCGCATGTGAGCCTATCTCATGAGCCAAGGTTCGGACATTTGGGACATTTGCGTTCACACCACGTTTGTCATATTGCCAGTCACTGAGCAGGGTACTGCTGGTATCATTGCTCAGCATCTGAGCAACAGTAAGGATGTGAACATTCTTTTCTCTGGTTTAGGTCCCACTGAGTTTGAGCGTGTAAGTCATCTCTCCACTGCGAGAGAGATCTGGGCTACCCTCAAGGAACACCATGAGGGAACAGCTCAGGTCAAGGCTCGGCTCTATCAGACCTACCGGCGTGAGTACGAGAACTTCACACAAAAGCCGGGTGAATCTGTTGAAGCTTTGTTTGGTCGCTTTCAATCGATCATTAACAAGCTTCGGGACAACAAGGCTGAGGGTGCTCAGTTAGTCTCAGATCACGAGCAGGCGCTCAAGGTTCTCCATACCTTGGACCCAAAGATCTGGGAGATCAAGGTATCCTCTATCGTTGAGAGCACTTCTTACGATACCTTGACCATTTCTGAGTTATTTAGCAAGCTGAAGGCCACTGAGGTAGATATCCAGTTGAGATCAAATCTCACTGGTTCTGGATCAAAATCCCTGGCCCTTGCTACACCTTCTGTTGATCCCTCACTGGTCCTCTTGATGCCCTCGTCCAAATAGGCCTCATGGTTTCTTTCGTCAAGGGGCACCTGGCCAGGACCGAAGAGGTCATCTTCAACATTATCGATGCCCCGTACGCCTACAACGCAGTCTTCGAAAGAGGGATGCTGAATAAATTAGGAGACGTGGTGTAGCACAATTATTTCTTCCTCAAAATGCTCATGCAAGGAGTCCTTACGATCCTCGGAGATCAAGCTACATCTAGGAGAGCAGAATACGACCATGGCCCACCTCTCAATCGTCGGCAGATAATCAGTGTGCAAGAGCACTCGGAGCAGGCTTCTGGGTCCTAGGACCATCCGAAGAACCCTTTCCTCAAGCAAAGCTCAAATGTGATGTAGTCACGAGGATCATTGTCAAAGAAGGCAGGGAATACCTCATTCAGTTTGGCAAGGAGTTGCCTTCAGATATCGCCACTTCGCTAGAACAAGTGGTTCGAGAAAATTTGGATGTCTTCGCCTGGTCAGACAACGATATCCCCAGAGTTGACTGGAGCATTATAGAGCATAGCTTTCTCGTCAACCCTAAGGTTCGACCTGTTCTCTAGGGGCTCCACAAGCTGTCAACAGAGAGAGCAGGCCTCACTAAAGTGGAGGTGGAAAAGTTGCTAAGAGCCAGAATCATTAAGGAGGTGGCCCACACGGAGTGGTTGGCTAACCTAGTCTTCGTCAAGAAAAAGGCCTCCGGTAAGTGGCGCTTGTTCATTGACTTCATATCTCTGAATAAAGCATGCCCATGAGACCCCTACCCCATGCCCCATATTGATCAACTTATTGACTCTACGGATGGCTCTGAGCTCCTAAGTTTCCTTGATGCATACTCTGGTTACCATCAAATATGGCTGAAACGCAAAGACAGAGACAAGTCAAGCTTTATAACCCCTTCTAGAGTATTGTGTTACCTCCGAATGCCCTTCGGCTTAAGAAATGTCGGGGCAACTTTTTCATGTCTTATTGCTAAAGATCTAGGTCACCAGATAGGCTGAAATGTCAAAGCCTATATCGATGATATTGTAATAAAGAGTGCCCTAAAGCACCAACATAGTCTAGACTTAGCGGAAACTTTTGAGAGCCTCTGAGCATGTGGTGTTCACCTCAACACTGAAAAGTGTATCTTCGGAGCTCAAGCAGGAGAGTTGATAGGGTACTTAGTTTTGAGCAAAGGAATCGAAGCTAGCCCGACACAGATAAGTGCAGTACAAAGGATGGATCTGCCTGAAAATTTGAAGCAAGTCCAGAAGCTGGCCAAACGCCTCGCAGCTCTCAGCATATTCCTGACCAGATCAGTGGAGTGAAGCCTCCCAATTTTCAAATCCTTAAAGGGGTCCGAAAGTTTTAATTGGACGCTCGAGAGCTAGAAAAGCTTCGACAAAATCAAGGACTACCTCGGGAATCTATCAACGCTTACTGTGCCCCTTATAAAGGAAACTCTCCTCCTATATCTTGCAACAACAGGCTCTGCAGTCAACGCAATGCTTGTTAGAGAAATAGATCTCAATGGAAAACTGGTGCATAACCTAGTATACTTCGTTTCAAAAGCCTTGTCCGGAGCAAAAACACGGTACTCTGAGCTCGAGAAATTCACGTATGCTTTGGTAATGGCCCCGCAGAAGCTAAGGCATTACTTTTTAGCACACAATGTAATTGTCCCTACATCGTATCCACTTGGTGATATGCTCCAGAGCAAAGACTCCACGGGGAGAATTGGAAAATGGGCTGTCGAGCTAGCCCCCTTCGGCATTTCCTTCACCGCAAGAACAACTATTAAGTCTCAAGTTATGGCTGACTTTGTTGAAGAGTGGACTCCATCTGTAGTATGGGCTCTAGAAGAATCATGCGAATGAGTGTGGATGGTGTACTCCGACGGAGCATTTCAAGCACCCGGACCTGGTGTCAGAGCTGTGATAATTTCACCTTCAGGGCAAAAATCAATGTACTATGCAAGGCTCAACTTTAAGTCCACTAACAATATTGCAGAGTATGAAGGAATCCAGCTTGGCCTTCGCAAAGCGCCACTCGGGTTATAATCAAAACAGATTCTTAGGTCATTGCAGGGCATGTTGACAAAAGCTTCCAGGATCGACATCCACATCTTGTCAAGTACTTAGAATAAATCCGCAAGATGGAGGCATTATTCAAAGGGATTTCCATCTAGAGCATTCCACGAGCAGATAATCAGCATGCAGACATTCTAGCGAAGGCTGCTGCCGAAGCATTGGATGTCCTAGAAGGGGATTTTTATGAAGAGCTTGTCAACCCTTCGGTGCCTCAGCCACCCTCCGCAGAAGTACTTTGCATACCAATCACTGATTGGCGGAGTCCAATATTAAACTTTTTGCAAAACAAATCAAGTTCCCTCGAAGGCCCAAAATTGCAAAGGTTACAGTCAAGGGACCGGAATTATAAAGCTTGTCAACAGAGTGCTATACAAAGCCGGAGTATGTTCTCCTCTACTCCAATGCATCTCGCAACCCAAAGGCCAAGATATACTTCAGTAGATCCATGAAGGCTTGTGTGGTAGCCACTTAGCCCCTCGGGCTTTAGCAGACAAAACACTTCACCAGGGACTTTATTGGCCAACAATTGTAGCAAATGCAGAATCATTGGTCTGAACCTGTCAAGGGTGCCAATGGATGGGAAGACGAAGCCATCCTCCTCCAACACCCCTTCAAGTAATTGCTCTGGTATGGTTGATGGCACGATGGGGAATGGATCTCATCGGCCCCTTCCCAATGGAGAAGGGCAACTTGAAGTTCGTGGTGGTAGCAATCGAATACTTTTCTAAATGGGTCGAAGTCAAACCCTTAACTGCTATCACTTCAAAAAATGTGCAGAAATTCTTCTGAAAAAACATTATTTGCAGGTTCGGAGTGCCTAGAGAATTGACTATTGACAATGGCACCCAATCCGTCATCCCCAATCCAACGGAGCCGTGGAGCGAGCCAATGGAAATATTATTTCTAGCTTAAATCGGAGGATTGCAGGGTTGGCAAAGGGGTTGTGGACCGAAGAGCTTCCTAAGATTTTATGGTCCACTCGGACCACTCAAGTTAGGTCTACAGGTTTTACCCCATTCTGGTTGTTGTTCGGGGACAAGGCCATGACTCCAATGGAGCTGAAAGGTGGATCCCTCCACACAACGGAGCCAGAAGTTAAAGATGAAAGGAACACTTCGCTTGACTTGTCCGAAGAAATGAGGCTTCGAGCTATCGCCAATTTGACAAAGTACCAAGACTAAACGAAGGCATGGTATGACCCAAAAGTAAAAGTTAATAAACTTAGGCTATGCCATTTGGTACTACGAAGTGTAATTACTCTGGGGAAATTAGGAAACAAATGGGAAGGACCATATATTATCCTACGCTCACGGCGCCCCGGATCTTTTAAATTAGCAAATTTAGAAGGGGAAGAATTAAAGGATGCATGGCATGTGGAGCACCTTAAACGCTATTATGCTTAGGGACTCCTTGTAACAAATTGTAAAGTACCTTTCTAAATGAATAAAATCTTGTGGTTCAAATTATGCTTACCCCTCAATATTCCCTACCCATGGTGGATGCATTAGGGGAACGAAGATGCTTGCGGAGGTAAGCAACTTTCATCAGAATCCATTAACGACCTTCGAACCATTAGTTTGGAGCTTCCGTAAAAGAGCCGAAGGTTGCCAAAACCTACGGATTCCGAGCCAACGACTTGATAGCATCCGTAGAAGAGCCTAAGGACTATAAAATCACGGAGTTTGAACCACTAGTTCGGAGCATTCGTACAAGAGCCGAAGGTGGCCAAAACCTACGGATTCCGAGCCACTGGCTTGAAAGCATCCGTAGAACAGTCTAAGGACTATAAAATCACGGAGTTTGAACCACTGGTTTTGAGCATTCGTACAAGAGCCGAAGGTGGCCGAAATCTATGGATTTTGAGCCACCGGCTTGAAAGCATCCGTAGAAGATTTTAAGGACTATAAAATCACGGAGTTCAAACCACTGGTTCGAAGCATTCGTACAAGAGCTAAAGTTGACTAAAACCTATGGATTCTTAGCCACCGGCTTTATAGCATCTATAGAGGAGTCTAAGGACTATAAACAAAAAGATTTTGATCCTCTGGGTTCGAAGCATGTGAAAAAGAGACGAACGTGACCAGACTATAAGGTTTCAAGGCCCTGGTCTAATGAAACCCATTAAGAGTCCTAAGTGACCAATTTCGGAGCTCTAATTTATAAGCTCGAAGCCCCTTACGAAGTCCATAGTGACCATCTTTTCTGATATCGAACCATTAGTTCGATACGTCGACTACTCTACCTCTATTAGGTAAGATATTGTAATGCGAGCATATTGTTCGAAGAACTCTACGAAAAAGTATAGTTGATGGTTATCAAGTATTATTTGTGAAGCCTCGACTTTAATATGTCGGGCGTTGTGCGTGACCGGCCCTATTGCATTGCATAAGGACACCCACCCACAAAGAGGGGGTGAATAAGGCAGCACAATCAAATGATGCTTCTAAAACAAATTATATTGCTTGGTTAAATCACATTACAAAACATCATAATCATGAAAAATTAGTATTTAAGCCTAAGTATGAGAAACCAAGGGTTGGTTTCGGAGTCTATGATGAGTGATTGACTGTGTTTAACCTATGTTTCGAAGGGGTACCTCCGAAGGGGTTCGGAGGTTGGTCCTCCGAAGGAGTTCGGAGGTTGTTTCACCGAAGGGTTTGGTGGGTTTGGTTGCTGCAGCTGTTGCAGCGGAGTGTGCCTGTCGGAGGGGTCCGACAGTACACGATGATTGGCTGTACCGAAGGTCTCGGTACTTTGGGCGGTACACCGGAGTGTGTGCTGAAGGTTGCTTACCCGGAGAGGTCTCCGGGGTACTAAATACACTTGTCTGCTTGTCTGTGGTGCGCAGGGGACTTTGGAGGCGACGGACGGTTCGTAGCTAGTGAGCCTGGGTCAAGCGGGAGGCTTGATGCTAGGGGAACGGGGAGCTCCGTCATGGAGGTTGCGAAGGGGTCAAGGTCGGACCTCAGGTCGAGGTGCGCCAGGAGAAGGCAGTAAGTGCGGAGAGTGGCTCTGGGTGAAGGTACTCCGAGACAAAGTCCTCGGAGGCGAGGCACTTCGAAGGGTACTCCGGAAGGAGTGACTTCGGAGTTTGGTGGATCAAGTCCTTAGCGGAGGCAAGGTGTTCGAAGTGTGCTCCGGAGGGAGACACTCGAAGGTTACCCGACGAAGGTATCAGAAGTCGAGGTGCATCGAAGGCATGGTCCGGGTGAGGCTCATCGAGGAGTGTGCTTGGGGAGAGACACTGCGACGAAGGGCTCATGGAATGCTTCATGCGGAGGCCTTGGACGAAGGAGGGACTTCGAAGGGTGGTACTCCGAAGGTGGGGCTTCGGAGTGAAGCAGCCTTCGGAGCAAGGCTGCTCTGGAGTGAGGTGGACTTGTGGTACTTCGGCCATGCATGGCTTCGGTAAACGGACTGATGGAGTTCGAGCTAGGAGAAGCTGCGAAGCCGTGGTGGTCCACTCCGAAGGTGTTGGTGAGAAGGCCCAAGGGCTTTGACGGCTTCGGATCAAAACCGTCACTGTATCGAAGGTTGACTTCGGTGAAGCGAAGGCCATCAGGCTCAAGGCTTCTCACCGAAGCTACCGCACTCCTCGCGTGCGAAGGGGGGCTTCAGAAAAGTCAAAGACTGTAAAGGCTGACAGTGTCTGCTCTGCAAAAAGCTGACGCTGTCCCCTCTGCAAAGCTGACAGAGAAGCCTCCAAATAAAGTTGACTACCTTTTGTACCCCTCTGTTCTGTAGAGACAAAACCGATGTAAACCCTAGCGGTAAAGTAGTCAATTCACTTGGGTGAATAGTGGCTATAAATAGTGGGGGCTGGGTAGGTAACATTTAACACTTTGAGCATTCACTGTTGAGCTCCTGTACTAGCCACCACACATTGTATTCACCCTGTGAGTTCATTTATTGTGTTCCTTGTTCAAGCAGCGAAGCCCTGCTTATGTGTGAAGTGTCTGCTTGAGCTTGTTTGCATACCTCGCTAGTAGTAGTGCAACGTAGCCTGTCTAGGAGAAGTGTGTTTTGTGCGAAGTGTGCTTTCGCTGTGTAACTGGAGGCTACACCTCGTTGTTTACTAGCGAAGCCTTGATCGAAGCCCATTTCCTTTCCGTGTCAAAGCCCCTAGCGAAGTCTGTTTAGTGTGCGTTTAGACCTTCGAAGAATGAAGCCCTGCACCAGTTGTTGTCGCTAAGTATTTGGTCGAAGTCCTCAGAGGGTAGTCTGCTCTTGCGAAGGGTGAAGTGCGAAGCCTACTCGAAGCACCCTGTGTGCAAAGCCTGCACTGACTTAGCAGAGTTGATTTTTCAGGGTTGTGGGTGGAGCGAAGTCTTCTTGGCTTCTAACTTTTGCTCCTTGCGAAGCCTGTATTCGGAGCTGTAAAATACCTCCGAACCAGAACTTCGAAGGTTGTGTTCGAAGCCTGTTCTGCAGTAGACCGAATTAAAATAGAAGGCGAATTTTAGCCTGAAATTTTAAAAGCTCCCATTCACCCCTCTCTGGTCGCCATTTCCGGTCCAACAATTGGTATCAGAGTAGGTTAAGATCACCAGTTGACCTTAACCGGTTTTGTGATCTTTTGGCGACATGGACAGAGTTAGTAAAATTCCTCTGTTCGATGGGACTGACTTTGCATACTGGAAGGTGCGCATGGAGGCTTACTTGCTAAGCGAAGGAAATGCAATTTGGGAGAATGTGGACTCACAATACTCCATCGCTGAGACTCGCACCTCTCAACCAAAGAAGGATCAGTATAATGCCAACTCCAAGGCAAGAAATATATTGTTCATTGGTTTGAGTAGAAGTGAGTTTGTTAGGGTTAAGCACCTTAGGACAGCTAGGGAAATTTGGATCACTCTCACTATTTTTCATGAGGGCTCTACACAGATCAAGGCCAGGCGCCAAAGCACATATAATCAACAGTATCAGCTGTTTGTCCAGGCACCTGGTGAATCTATAGATGCCATGTTTTCTCGCTTTGATGCGATAGTGAGTAACTTGCGGTCCAACGGGACGCTTGCTTACAATGATCATGATAGGGCTATGAAGCTTCTCTATGCTCTTGATCATAGCATATGGGAAGTGAAGATATCCAGCATTGAGGAGTCCACATGTTATGACACATTGACCTGTGATGAGCTCTTCAGCAAGCTGAAGTCCACAGAGATTGCCAAGGCATCTCTTGCAGTGCACAGAAACTCTTTGCCATAGCCATTGGCATTGGTTTCTAGCACTAGTCGTGGCACCACTGCAGAACCAAGCACATCTGGCACTTGTGTTCTTGCAGATGGTTTTGCTTTGTCCTCCCTGGTCTCTGTCACAAAGGAGTAGGTGGATACTCTGGATGATGATGATCTTGCTCTCATTGCCAGAAGGTTCACTCGTTTTTAACATGAGAGACGGGATCAGAGGAGAAGTGGTTTTAGTGGTTGCTTTGAGTGTGGCAACACTTCTCATATCAAGGGCAATTGCCCGAAACTCAAAAAGAGAGATGAGAGTGAGCGCCCCAAATACCACAAGAAGGAGAGGAAACCCTTTGTGAAGGGCAAGCGTGGCAAGGTGGCTAAGAGAGTAGCCAAAGCCACTTCCAGAGCATTTGTTGCTGCTCTCAGCGACATCGACACTTCCTCAACTGAGGAGTTGAGCTGTGAGGAGGAGGAGTCCCTAAGAAAGGAGGACAAGAATGACACGAAGGGACGAGACTTCACCGGCCTTTGCTTAATGGCCGACAGCGATCACAGCGGCGATGAGCTTGACTCATCTGAGGTACCACTATCCTCTGACTAGCTTTTAATTAAACTAGATGAGCTGAATGAAGTAGTTCTTGGTCAGGATAGATTACTTGTGCAAGCCGCTAGAGAAAGAAAAGACCTTAGACTTAGGCTAGAATTTGTTTCTACTGAGTATGTCATGCTTAAGTCTAAAGTTAATGATGCTGAATGTGAATCTTGTCCTGTTGTCATGGGTGAGCTTGCTCAGTTGCGTTCTGTACATGCTCAAACTCTTTCTGAGCTTGAGACTGCACAGAAGCAGCTTTTGGTGGTTGATTCTAGACCTCTTGATATAATTGATTGCATGAACTGTTCTTTATTGCGCGAGAGCATTAATTTACGTGATAAGCATGTTCATGATTTAGAGGCTAGATTGGAGAGGGCCGGTAGTTCTAAGGATGTGCAGCCTGTTTGTGACACGTGCATTACCCTTAAGGACCAGCTAGGCACTGTTAGAGAGCGAGCTGAGAACCTAATGACTGAAAATGAATACCTTCTTTTTGTGGTTAACAAATGCACTGAGGGAAAGGGTAGGATGGATTTGCTATTGGCAAAGACCAAGATGTGTGCTGACAGAGCAGGGTTAGCTCTAGGTTTGGGTTTTGAGAGGATTCCTTCAGATAGTGGAAACAAAACTGTTTTTACCTCTCCCACTACCCTAGAGAAAGTGAGAGCTCT
The DNA here is from genome assembly GCA_019279435.1 of Zizania palustris. Taxonomy (NCBI): domain Eukaryota; kingdom Viridiplantae; phylum Streptophyta; class Magnoliopsida; order Poales; family Poaceae; genus Zizania; species Zizania palustris. The sequence continues at coordinate 10,857,052 of JAAALK010000286.1, forward strand.
GTTAGACACTCCTTTAGCCAAAAAGCCTACCCGAGCTCAAAAGAAAACCACTCCTCCTGCCAAGAAAATCCCTCCCAAGAAAACCACTCAGCAGAAGCCCAAGGAGCCTGTGAGAGTTGCTCCTAAGACCCATGAGAGTGCCCCTAGGAGAGTCTTTCATTGTTCCAACTGTCAGCGGGCGGGTCATTTGGTTGGGTTCTGTTTTCGTCGCATTAAGGATGAGCGACGCTCTCAGGCGATGAGTTACCAGGACATGCATTACCCATCTTTAGGTATGCATGAGTCTGAGTTTTACTATCGTCCTGCTTTTGAGGCTCCTCGTGCTTCTCGGAGAGGTTTTGCTCCTCGAGGTGTTCACCATATTCCATATGGTGGTAGACCCCGGGCGAGTAGCTTTGTACCTCGTCAGAGTAGGAGACCTCATCATGTTGTTCGATCACAGCATGTAGGTAGACCTCGCACTTTGCATCATTCTGATTATCATGTGCGTAGATAGTCTACTTTTACTGTGCCTACAACTCGTGTCACTCAGTGCTGGATGCCTCGTCATATTTTCACTCACCCCAGCACTGAGCGATCGAGATATTCTTATCATGTGTAGGCGACAGACCGAGGCTTGGAGGGCACGTGGATCATGGACTCCGGTTGTTCGCGCCATATGACCGGGGATGCAGCATGGTTCTCCAGCCTCACAACAACCAAGCAAAGGGAACATATCACCTTCGGCAATAATCGAAGGAGTAGAGTGAAAGGTAAAGGTGTGGTAAGAATTAACTCGAATTTCACTCTCAAAGATGTTGCTTTGGTTGAAAACCTGGGATACAATTTGCTTTCTGTATCTCGGTTGCTTGATGAGGGCTTCGAAGTGCGATTCCATCGCGATACTTCGCAAGTACTCAATTCTGATGGTGTTGTGGTCTGTAAGATTTTTAGAGTTGGGAGAGTTTTTGGAGATAATTTTTCTGAGTCTTCTGGTTCTTCCCATTGTCTTGTTGCACATTCTACTTCTGAGCTTTGGAAGTGGCATAGGAGACTAGGGCATATGAGCTTTGAGTTGCTCGCTCGTCTGAGTGCCCTAGGTCTGATCCGAGGATTGCCCAAGCTCAAGTTTGAGAAGAATTTAGTTTGCGCTCCTTGTCGACATGGAAAGATGATTGCCGCTTCGCATTCGCCAGTCACCACAGTGATGACTGAACAACCCGGAGAACTTCTCCACATGGACATTGTAGGTCCTTCTCGGGTTAATTCTTTAGGCGGCAAGTGGTATGTGTTAGTTATTGTCGATGATTTCTCTCGCTACTCTTGGGTCTTCTTTCTTGCCAGCAAGGATGAAGTGTTTTCACACTTTCGGAGTCTGGCTTTGAGACTTTTCACTGAACTCCCTGGTGCATTGAAATTCATTCGAAGTGATAATGGCACTGAGTTCAAGAACAGTCTCTTTGTTGACTTTTGCTTGGAGCATGGCATAGAACATCAATTCTCTGCTCCGCGGGTTCCTCAACAGAACGGTGTTGTTGAGAGGAAGAACCGCACTTTGGTTGAGATGGCTAGGACGATGCTCGATGAGCATAGGACTCCTAGAAAATTCTGGGCTGAGGCCATGAACACTGCTTGTTACATCTCAAACCGAATCTTCTTGCGCTCAATTTTGAATTTGACATCTTATGAGCTACGTTTTGGGAGACAACCCAAGGTTACACATCTTCGAGTATTTGGCTGTCGCTGCATTATCCTAAAACGTGGAAATTTGGACAAATTTGAGTCGCGTTCTTCTGACGGGATCTTATTGGGTTACACTACATATGGTCATTCTTATCGTGTTTATAATTTGGAAACTAACACTGTCATCGAGTCATGTGATGTGACTTTTGATGAAACAACCCCCTCTATTAGTTCTGCATTTGAACAGGCAAATGAACATGATATGGAACAAACCATCTTCGAAGAAGAAGATCTCAGAGATTTCGAGGATGAACCCCTACTACCCTCGACATCAACCCCCGAAGCCGACCTCGCTTCGACCACTTCGGCACAAGTTCTCGAAAAACTACCTCGACATCGGTCATCTTGGACCATTCCAACACACAAGTCGAGGGGGAGACTGCATCTCGCCGCGAGGCTCCACCTCATGTTCAAAGGATGCATCCTCCCGAGCAGTTCATTGGTGAGCTTGATCAAAGGGTAACATGTTCTCATGCTCATTTCATTGATTCCGCTTTTGTTGCTTCTTTCGGGCCCTTAGATGTTAGTCATGCACTTTTTGATTCTAGTTGGATCAATGCCATGCATGAAGAACTTGAAAATTTTGAGAGAAATCAAGTCTGGTCATTAGTTGATCCTCCACCAAATGTTTATTTCATTGGAACAAAATGGATTTTCAAAAATAAACAAGGGGAGGATGGGACTATAGTTAGAAACAAGGCTAGACTTGTAGCTCAGGGTTATTCTCAATTAGAAGGGATTGATTTTACTGAAACTTTTGCACCTGTTGCTTGTCTTGAGGCCATTAGGATTTTGCTTGCCTTTGCGACATCCCGGGGATTCAAGCTCTATCAAATGGATGTCAAAAGTGCTTTTCTTAATGGCTTCATAGGCGAAGATGTTTATGTAAAACAACCCTCTGGTTTTGAAAACCCCAAATACCCACATAAAGTCCTTAAACTTCATAAGGCTCTTTATGGACTCAAGCAGGCCCCTCGGGCTTGGTATGACAGACTTAAGTCTTTTCTGCTTGAGCGGGGGTATTTGATGGGATCTGTTGATAAAACCCTGTTCACTCTCAAGAATGGCAAAGATTTCCTCCTAGTTCAGATTTATGTGGATGATATCATCTTTGGTGGCTCTTCTCATGCTTTGGTTGCCGAGTTTGCAGATGCCATGAGCAGGGAGTTCGAGATGTCCATGATGGGCGAACTCACATTTTTCCTTGGTTTGCAAATCAAGCAAAGCAAACAAGGTACCTTCGTCCACTAGACGAAGTACACAAAGGACCTGCTCAAGAAGTTCGACATGGCTGATGCGAAGCCCTCGCCACTCCAATGGCTACTTCTGTAGCATTGGATCCAGATGAGGATGGAGAAGCCGTAGATCAGAAGGAGTTTCAAAGCATGATCGGCTCCCTCCTCTACTTGACTGCTACGAGGCCGGACATACACTTCGATGTGTGTCTGTGCGCTCGTTTTCAGGCTTCACCACGAGCTTCGCACCGCCAAGCGGTAAAGCGCATTCTCAGGTATCTCAAACACACCCTCGAGTTTGGCATTTGGTATTCAGCATCTTCCTCTTTGTGTCTTCGAGGTTATTCCGATGCGGATTTTGCTGGGTGTAGGATTGATAGGAAAAGTACCTCTGGTACTTGTCATTTTTTGGGTACTTCGCTGGTTTGCTGGTCTTCCCGCAAACAGTCTAGTGTTGCACAATCGACGGCTGAGGCTGAATATGTTGCTGCAGCTAGCTGTTGCTCTCAGATTTTGTGGATGGTTTCCACCTTGCGGGATTTCAGGTTAGATTATAAGAGTGTTCCACTTTTCTGTGATAACACTAGTACTATTTGTATTGCAAACAACCCGGTTCAGCACTCTAGGACCAAACACATTGATGTGCGATATCATTTTCTCAGAGATCATAATGAGAAGGGTGATATTGAACTTCAATATGTTGATACCCAACACCAGCTAGCCGATACTTTCACAAAACCCCTCGATGCTTCACGATTTGCCTACTTGCGTGGGGAACTTGGTATTTGTCACCCTTACGGCATTTTGTGAGGGGGAGCAGGCTCTAATTGTCTTGCATGTGCTCATCATGTGTGAAATTGCATTTACATCTTTAGCACATATATGCCTGTTGTTAATTCATGAATCATGTCTGCTCAGCTTTATTTAATATATCTAAAACACAATGTGCATGATGTTTCTTTCCAAAATCAAATCATGATCACTGCTTAGTCCTGGATCTAGCATGTTTAGGCAGGACTACTTTAGCTATCTTTTATCTGCTTGATAGCAAGTCTCCTTTTCTCTGGATGCTACACAATGCAACTTGAAAACTGTATTCATGGATATTTCATCAAGTGCTAACACAATTTGTTCACTAAATCAAAATTCCAAAAATCCATGATTTACATGCTTCAAAGCAAAAAGATCCAGGTGGGTTTGTTTGTCGCACTACTCTATTCTAGACTGCTTACCATTGCACATTGGTATGAACTGGAATAGTGTAGTGTATGCCAAAATCATTGTTTTAAGCTTCTGATGGATTTCATGCCTAGGCTTGGCCTGATTGGAAAGCATAAGGTGGACAAACAAATAACCCCTAGCATTATGAAAAGATAACAAAATTTATTGATCATCAAGTTTGCTTTTAAATGCTCCACTTGAACTGGACTTGTCTATCTAGAGTAGAGATTGACTAGCTTTGCGCAATCCCTGCTTTTACTTGTCTAGTTTTCTTGATTAAGTAGTGATGCTTTTATTTCAAAATGACAAAATCACATGCTGTCATCATGTTTTTAGAGATTGTTAAATTGAGCTGAACACATGATCATTGGTATTAATATTGGCATATTTTTGCTTTATATGTCTTTGCAACTCTGCCCATCTCGAAGCTATGCATCTTTTAATTACTCCTTGATGCTTGCATTGCCAAAGGGGGAGAAATAGTTGAGTTCTCTGCCGCCACGGGGGAAAATTATCTATCTCAGGGGGAGTTTTTATCTTGAAAAAGGGGAGATTTGCCGAAGGGGCTTTTACTATTTTAAAAAGGGGGAGGAAAATTCTTTTGTCAAGTGACATGATTTGGCTCATCTCTGAGTTTTTATGGTCACTTGTGTGCTGAAATTCTTTAAATTTTCTTGAACTTGAATTTGATTGTCAATGCACTCATCAAGGGGGAGATTGAGAAACCAAGGGTTGGTTTCGGAGTCTGTGATGAGTGATTGACTGTGTTTAACCTCTGTTTCAAAGGGGTACCTCCGAAGGGGTTCTGAGGTTGGTCCTCCGAAGGAGTTCGGAGGTTGTTTCACCGAAGGGTTCAGTGGGTTTGGTTGCTGCAGCTGTTGCAGTGGAGTGTGCCTGTCGGAGGGGTCCGACAGTACACGATGATTGGCTGTACCGAAGGTCTCGGTACTTTGGGCAGTACACCGGAGTGTGTGCCGAAGGTTGCTTACCCGGAGAGGTCTCCGGGGTACTGGATACACTTGTCTGCTTGTCTGTGGTGCGCAGGGGACTTCGGAGGCGAAGGACGGTTCATAGCTAGTGAGCCTGGGTCAAGCGGGAGGCTTGATGCCAGGGGAGCGGGGAGCTCCGTCACGGAGGCTGCGAAGGGGTCAAGGTCGGACCTCGGGTCGAGGTGCGCCAGGAGAAGGCAGTAAGTGCGGAGCGTGGATCCGGGTGAAGGTACTCCGAGACAAATTCCTCGGAGGCGAGGCACTTCGAAGGGTACTCCGGAAGGAGTGACTTCGGAGTTTGGTGGATCAAGTCCTCAATGGAGGCAAGGTGTTCGAAGTGTGCTCCAGAGGGAGACACTCGAAGGTTACCCGACGAAGGTCTCAGAAGTCGAGGTGCATCGAAGGCATGGTCCGGGTGAGGCTCGTCGAGGAGTGTGCTCGGGGAGAGACACTGCGACGAAGGGCTCATGGAATGCTTCATGCGGAGGCCTTGGACGAAGGAGGGACTTCGAAGGGTGGTACTCCGAAGGTGGGGCTTCGGAGTGAAGCAGGCTTCGGAGCAAGGCTGCTCCGGAGTGAGGTGGACTTGTGGTACTTCGGCCATGCATGGCTTCGGTACACGGACTGACAGAGTTCAAGCTGGGAGAAGCTGCGAAGCTGTGGTGGTCCACTCCGAAGGTGTTGGTGAGAAGGCCCAAGGGCTTTGACGGCTTCGGCTCAAAACCATCACTGTATCGAAGGTTGACTTCGGTGAAGTGAAGGCCATCAGGCTCAAGGCTTCTCACCGAAGCTACCGCACTCCTCGTGTGCGAAAGGGGGCTTCAGAAAAGTCAAAGACTGTAAAGGCTGACAGTGTCTGCTCTCTTAAAAGCTGACGCTTTCCCGTCTGCAAAGCTGACAAAGAAGCCTCCAAATAAAGTTGACTACCTTTTGTACCCCTCTGTTCTGTAGAGACAAAACCAATGTAAACCCTAGGGGTAAAGTAGTCAATTCACTTGGGTGAATAGTGGCTATAAATAGTGGGGGCTGGGTAGGTAACATTTAACACTTTGAGCATTCACTGTTGAGCTCCTGTACTAGCCACCACACATTGTATTCACCCTGTGAGTTCATTTATTGTGTTCCTTGTTCAAGCAGCGAAGCCCTGCTTCTGTGTGAAGTGTCTGCTTGAGCTTGTTTGCATACCTCGCTATTTGTAGTGCACCGTAGCCTGTCTAGGCGAAGTGTGTTTTGTGCGAAGTGTGCTTTTTTAGTGTGCTTTTGCTCTGTGTAACTGGAGGCTAGACCTCGCTGTTTACTAGCGAAGCCTTGATCGAAGCCCGTTTTCTTTCCGTGTCAAAGCCCCTAGCGAAGTCTGTTTAGTGTGCGTTTAGACCTCCGAAGAACGAAGCCCAGCACCAGTTGTTGTCGCTAAGTATTTGGTCGAAGTCCTTAGAGGGTAGTCTGCTCTTGCGAAGGGTGAAGTGTGAAGCCTGCTCGAAGCACCCTGTGTGCGGAGCCTGGACTGACTTAGCAGAGTTGATTTTTCGGGGTTGTGGGTGGAGCGAAGTCTTCTTGGCTTCGAACTTTTGCTCTTTGCGAAGCCTGTGTTCGGATCTGTAAAATACCTCCGAACCAGAACTTCGAAGGTTGTGTTCGAAGCCTGTTCCGCTGTAGACCGAATTAAAACAGAAGGCGATTTTTAGCCTGAAATTTTAAAAGCTCCCATTTACCCCACTCTGGTCGCCGTTTCCGGTCCAACAAAGTAGAAATGAAGGCCTCTTCGACCCCTAGAGCTATCTCCATGACCAGCTCGATCTTCGGAGCCTGGAGTTCTTAAAACCTTCATTTTGGTTCGAGTTCGATTGCCATTTTGCGAAGCTCTCCAGACTCTCTGCTCTTCCTAAAGTTCAGCCCAAGTTAGAAGTTGTTCGGAGCTAACCTCTGTTGGATCCTCGACTTGATGCTCCGAATCAGACCAATCTACATACTCCGAAGACGAAGCCGTTATTACTTTATCTTCTTCTTTTATGTAAGAAAGCACTTTGCTAATAACGTCGCGTGCTATCTCTCCATGCCCCCCATGAGGAACAGAGAATCGAGGGCACCTATAAGGTCTTAAGTTCTCAAGAATAGCCCACTATTGGCGAAGCCCCTCGTCAAGTTCTAATACTTCGAGATTAAAATCCGAAGCATTTGGCAAAACCTAAAAATAAACATCCAAACAAAGACTTTTCATTCATTGAAGCACAAAGAACATTACAAAGTCTTTTTACATAGCAAAAGCGCCCTAAGAGGCTAGACCTTTAGGTCCGGAGGTGGAGCTGGAGACCGATCCCAGCTACTTGTCCAGAAAACTCTCCGTAGCGAGTACCAGAGCCCTTCATCATCTTGGTCACTACCTGGATCATCTTGCACTGTCTGCCAAGAGGTTCGTCTATCGCGGCTGAAGAAGATGGGCAGATTGTTTCAAAATACTCCAGAACACCTCGGAGGGTGTCCATGGTCTCGTCAGCCACCTCTTAATGCTTCGCCTCGGCCTTTGTCATGCAGGAGGCGATGGTGGAGAGCTCAGCCGTCTTCGTCATCAGATAATTCTTCTAAGATAGCGCTTCCTGGACTGCTTCTTGGAGCCGCACAAGCTCGGCCTCGGAAGTCGCCTCCGCTGCTCGGAGGTTGTCGACTTCGGCTCTAGCACCATCCACTCTGCTTAAAGCACCTTGATTGAAGACTACAGTCCCGCTTGAGCATGCTGCTCCATTCGACGCACCTCCTCCGCAATGGCCATCGCCCTCTGCTCTTCGAGGAGTCCTTCCTCCAATTGCAGGGATTTGTCTTCGGAGCCCTTAAGAGCCTCCTGGAGTGTTGTAACCGTCCTTTTGAGTCGATTAAATTTGAGCTCGCTGGAAGTCGTCGCCTCTCTAGCAAGAACTTGCTACAAAAAAGCAAAGTAAGTATGGTGCAATTACAATAAATTAAATATATGTTGTGTCCTTCACATACCTAGAGGGTAGCCCTTTCAAGGGCAATGTTTAGCTCCGTTCCACTGGATTCGCTCAGCGCGGAGACCAGTTCGGATTTGCCAACCTCTTGGCTCATTTGAGCCAAGGGCTGCAGGAGAGGCCAGAGCCATGCCCGCTGCTCCAAGAACGAAGCCAACAGCGGAAGCCGGGACAGGACCCTCCAATCATCTTCGGCGGGATCCTCCTCTAAAGCTTCAACCAAGGGATCATTCGTCGACCCTGACGACATCATCACCAAAGAAGGGAGAGGCCCATGCCGAAATTTTCCTTTACCTCTCCCATTGCAGGAGCTGTCGGAGCCACGTCTTCCATTGGAGTGTCACTCCCCGTCGGAGTGGACTCCTCCATAGGAGTGACTTCCTCTACTGAAGCAACTCTAGCTGTTGAAGTAGCCTCCGTTGCTGGAGCCACCTCCTCTGTCGGAGCCTCGTTCCTAGTTGGAGCCAAGTCCTCCGCCAAGGCTCTGTCTCTGGTCGGATCCATGTTGCTCCCCAAGGCATCTACGAACATAAGGTATTTGTCAATCATCTAAAAGATATTGCTAATACTATGAAATTATTTCAGGTATGATGAATCAAGGTGTAAAGACCGAAGGCTTACCTCCATCAAAATTTTGGGGAAGAATTATGGGATCCCCCAAATACTCATACAATCTGAGGTACTCCTCGATGTCCTCCCCCAGAGTTTGGTTCGGAGTGGCAGACGTAGAGGCCCTTACCTTCGTCACCACCACTCCGATCACGGGGCAAATCGGAGCCCTCTGGCTCCGCTCCCTAAGCCCTTATGAGCTCAGTTTGGATTGCCTCCTCCCCTTCAGCCACTAGCACTGCCTCAACATCAACCCGAGGTGGATCCTCAGTTTCGGTCCGAGAATCCCTCTCACCACCCTCCATGAGTAATGCTTCAAGCTCCCTTCCCATTTGGGCCTCCGAAGTCTCCTCCTCTTCGGACTCCTTTGAAGAAGAGCTTGTGAAACCAAGGGTGGTTTCGGTTTGGATGATGAGTGATTGACAAGGATGAGTGTTTCAGCGTTTGAGTGGTTGAGGTTGGTTGAGTGCATCGAGGGTTTCGGTGTAAAGTGGAGGAGTGTGTGCCGAGGGTTTCGACGTTGCGTCGCGTTCTTGTTTTGGCTTGTCTTGGATGTGTAGGGTGGAGATGCTGACCGACTATTGACGGCGAGTGATCAAGGGTCAAGCGGGGAGCTCGATGCTGGAGGATTAGGGAGGCCGGGCGAAGTTGGAGAAGATATCAAGAGTGCACGAAGAGACCGAGCAAGACTTGGACGGATGGCTGACTGCGACGGCGTGTCAACCGGTTTCGCGAGAGGGAGGCTAGGGCAAGTATTCAGGCGGCTCGAGGGGATCGAGAGCATAACTGGCTTGCTGGCACTCGGAGTCGCGAAGCGGTGTCACGAGTCGAAGGGTTGAGAGGCTTTGTTGGTTTTTGCTGAAAACCATCGCATATCTAGTTTTGTTAATTTTAACGTTTTGGAGTCTTTTTACTTTGAGTCAATGTGTAATAAAAGGTTGAGTCTAGAGTTAGTGTACTCCTTTGGTATATTATTCAGAATTTTCTAATTCTGAAAATATATTACAAGGAATAGGACTTTTGTGTAATTTTCAATTCCACAGGGTTCCTTTTAGAAAACACCCCCCATGGTTGGTCTATAAATAGGGGACCATATCCATGGGCAAGGGAGAGGATTTTTGGTTGTTCTTTTTGCTGAAAAAAATATCAATTTCATATATTTTTGCTGTTGTTTTTGCTCAAATCTGTGAAGTACTATTCATCATCCGAAACTTGAACAGTGGAGCCAAGGGAATTTCTGTTTCCAGCGCAGGTATGCAATATATCAGGCTGAGATCGATTTTCTGCAACGATTTCTGGTGAATCTAGTGCAGAAGTTGATATTAATGTTTATACATATTTTGTTGTGCATGATTTGAATGATCCATTTTTGAAAGTTGCAAGTGGTTTCTGTGATTCCTTCTTAATTCTTTTGCTGATCAAACAAGGCATCATAGTTCTGAAACTATTTCTGCCTGAAATGGTTTAGTGTTTGAGTAGCCTACTAATTGTTTGATGAAATGTTTCCTTAAGTGTTCATCATCCTCTAGGTTGATTCTTGGAGTGTTTATTGAGTAAATCATTTGTGGATGTATCGTGGTGCAAAATTTTTCAAATTTGTGATTCTGATCTCAATTGCTATGGGCTGCCCTTTTTGATAGAAAAATTCAGAAAAACATATGTGTTGTGAACTGTGTTTATTCTGAAGGTTTTTCACTTCTGAAATTTGTTGGTTAATCCACCTAATCTGTGTTTTTGGAGTTCCTCTCTATATTACCCTTGGACTGATACTGTTGCATATCTGAATTTACTATTGTTCATCATTTTCCAGTTCTGTTTTGAAGTGCCACCAGGGAATTTTTGCTGCTGTTTTTGATCAACAATTTCTTGCATCTGTTCAATTTGCTTGTAGAGATGAGATGTTTATCTTTGACAGATTTGCAATAGATTCTTTTGATTTCCTGTGATTAAATAGAATTGTTACAAAGATTGAATTATCTGAATGAATTTTGAATGAGTTGATTTCAGTTACTTTGACTGAAACTGTATTGTCATTTTCAGATTTGTGTCTAGTTTTTGCAATCTTCTGTCCAATTGTGTACTACTGGTTAAATCATTTCATGTTAACTTTTCTGAGCTTGATTGAGAAAGATTAATTTCACAGGTATGATATTGATATTGATTGTTCTCAGATTCTTCTTCAGTAATTTGTCTCAATCAAAGTTGTTCTGAGTAATGTTCTAAAACTCTACTTTGTTTAACTGTTGAGTGACTCGAAACTGAATTAAACTGTTTTCAATTTTAGAGAGCAAGTTTTTGTGTGTTCTGTCTATTACAGTAGCTATTCAAGAGTTGTTCAAACTCTAGTGCTGAACTAACTTTTTGACTCAGAAATTTTGTACATCTCTGGATTGGTTCAGTTTGATTGGATTTGAGTATTGCTGTGAGGTGTAATTGGTTCAGATCAGGATTGAATTGTTTGCTAAAAATTCAAAAAGTGTGTACTGAAATTTTCAGTAAATCTGTAATCAGTTTTCCGAGTTTGAAACTGGCTGCTACAATTTTCTGCTGAAATGTCCATAACTAATCTGCAAATGTTTAGCACTGTTTCTGAATATTCTGTGTTTCATCTAATTAAGTGTTGTTCAAAAATCTCCTGTTTTCAGAACTGTACATCATCCAGAAAAATTCAGATTTCTGATTTTTAGACAAGCTACAGTAGCATCTAGTTATATTAGATTTCCTGTTTTCAGAACTACACAATTCAGAAAGTTATTTCAGTTTGCTGATCTAAATTGATCTGATTTTCTGAATGACAATGTTTAGTTGTTGAATCCAAAATTTCAGAATTGGTTAATGTACTTCTGAATTGAATTTTGAATTGGACTAAAAAGTTCAGTTTGTTGAATCTGTCTCAGTTATAATTATAAATCTGATAGAATCTGAAAATTGATTGTAGTGTGATGTGCTAGAATTAAATTTGCTCTGAAGTTGAATTCTGCAAATTGAATCAAAATCTGAATTCTGAAGTTTGAAGTAGTTAAGTGTGTTGAATTGATCTGAGTGTCTGAAATCTGATCTGTTTTAATTGCAACTGATTCAACTCAGTTTTACTATCTAAATTCAGTTTTCAAATTGAGTTTGTGTAATAGTGAATGTCAAGTTGAGAAATTTCTGGAGTTCAAATATCTGTGTTGATTTTAATGTTGAATCTAAAATTGAAATGTTGAATCTCTGAGTGTAGTTTTGATTTTCTGAAACCTATCGGAGATTCATTGATCGACATCTTCCTGTCGACTGATCATTTGTCGAAATAGCTGTTGTAGATCGGAGTTTCAAATACCGACAATACAGATCGACAGTTAAAACTCCGATTTGATCTGAACTGAATTTTGAATCATGTTTTTGCTTTGATTTGCACAGTTTGATTCAGACTTCAAATTTGAATTTTGTAGAGGTGTGTTGGGGTGTTTTGAACAGGCCATCATATTCACGAGAAATTGTCGAGGCGCCTATTCACCCCCCTCTAGTCGCCATTCCGATCCCATAATTGGTATCAGAGTCGGTTAAATCACCAGTTGACCTTAACTGGTTTTGTGATCTTTATTTTTGGCGACATGGAGAGAAACACAAAAATCCCGATGTTTGATGGTTATGATTATTCGTATTGGAAGGTGCGCATGGAGGCTTATTTACTAAGCCAAGGAAGTGCTATTTGGGATATTGTTGATTCCCAATATGAGATTCCTGAAACTCGAACATCAGAGTCTGATAAATCAAAGTATGAGTGCAACAGCAAAGCGAGAAACATACTTTTTGTCAGCCTGAGTCACAAAGAGTTTGACAAGGTCCAACACCTACGAACTGCGCATGAAATTTGGACAACTTTGAGAACATTTCATGAGGGCACTACCCAGATTAAGGCTAGGAGGCAAAGCACATATAATCAAGAGTACCAAATGTTTGTGCAAGGCCCTAGTGAATCTGTAGATGCCATGTTTGCGCGTTTTGATGGAATTGTGAGTAATTTGCGTATCACTGGGACTTTGGCTTACTCTTACCACGATAGGGCGATCAAACTTCTCTATGCTCCTGATCGTAGCATATGGGAGGTGAAGATCTTCAGTATTGAAGAGTCAGCAAGTTTTGACACTCTGACTTGCGACAAACTCTTTAGTAAGCTTAAGTCCACCGAGATTGCCAAGGCGTCCCGACCAGGAACTGGAAAATCTTTGTTGCCTTCGATTGCTTTGGTTTCCAGTCCTAGCAATGGCACCTCATCTAGAGGTAGTATGTCTGGAGGGTGCGCTTTATCTGGGGGTTTTGCCTTGTCTTCATTGGTCTCTATCACAAAGGAACAAGTGGACACATTGGACGATGAAGAGCTTGCTCTTATAGTCAAAAAGTTCACTAGGTTCTACAATGATAGAAGAGATCAAAGAAGAGGAGGCTCTTGAGGGTGTTTTGAGTGCGGTGATCTTAATCATATTAAATCGAATTTCCCAAAACTGAAATCAAAGAATTAACATGAACTCAAACACCAGAAAAGAGACAAAAAAATCCTTCTTCACAGGCAAAAGAGGAAAAGTGGCAAAGAGGATGGCTAGAGCTTTTGTGGCTGCACTCAGCGACATCGACAACACCTCGAGTGAAGAGCCAAGCTCTGATGAAGAGGAATTTTACAAGAGTGAAGAAAAGAAGGAAAAGACGAAGGACTTCCACAGCATCTGCTTCATGACCAATGACAAGTACAACAGCGATGAGCCTGACTCATCTGAGGTTAGTCTATCACATGACCAATTACTTGTTCAGAACGATGAATTATATGATGCAATTATTTCACAAGATAGACTACTTAAACTTGCTACTAAAGAACGAAAGGAACTAAAGTTTAAAATTGAATCACTTTATACTGAACTTTCTTTGTTGAAGTCTGAGTCTAAAATTGCTAAATGTGAGTCTTGTCTTATCGTTATGGATGAACTTGCTCAGTTGCGTCTAATTCATGCTCAAAACATTGAAAAACTTGAAAATGTTCAGAAGAAACTTTTGGTGGTGGAGTCTAGTCCTCGTGTCATCAATGAATGCTTAAATTACCCTTTACTGATTGAAAGCATTAATCTGAGAGATAAGCATATTGATGAGCTTAAGGCTATATTGGAGAGTGCTGAGTGTTCTAAGGATGTGCAGCCGGCGTGTCCCACCAGCATCACCCTTAAGGACGAACTCAGCTTTGCTAGAGAGCAAGTAGAAAAACTTAAGTGTGAGAATGATTATCTGATTTCCATGGTAGACAAATGCACTCAAGGGAAACGGAAAATGGATTTGCTTTTGGATAAAACAAAAATGTGCGCTGACAGGGCAGGGTTAGCTCTTGGGTTAGGTTATGAGAGAACTTCCTCTAATACCCCAAGCCAAACTGTGTTCACTCTACCTACTACCCTTGAGAAAGAGAGAGCTCAGTTATACACACCTCAAAACGCCAAAAATCCTACCCAACCAAAAAAGATAATCATTTCATCACTCAAGACAAACTCCAAACAAAAACTTAGGAAAACTGTGAGGTTTGTTCTAGAAACCTATAAACCTACACCCAAGAAAGTTTTTCACTGCGCTTATTGTCATCGTGTATGTCATTTGATTGGTTTTTGCTATCGACGCATGAAAGATGAATGTCGTGCTCATGCTTTGAACTTATGATTATTCTTCACTTGATATGCATGATTGTGGTTATCATTCTTGCTCTGACTTTGAGGCTCCCCATGGGTTTGTGAGTGAGTTTGCCCCTCGTTGTGTACACCATGCTGCATATGGTCATAGATCACGTGTAAGAGGCTTTGATGATTGACAGGTTGGGAGACCTCATCGTTTTCCAAGTTCGCGCTTTATAGGTAGACCACGCACTTTTTATCATGGCTTATCTCTTGTGCATGGTCAGTCTAATACTTTGCCTGGTTCACGAGTTTTGTGATGCTGGATTCCAAAACAATTTTTAGCTCACCCTCTCATTGAGCATCCGAGAGATACTAGCATGTTTTGAGGGAGAGCTGTGTAGCATTGCATGAGCTTCTATCATATGATTAATTGCTTTTACAAGTACATGCTATGTAATGCCTTTGAACTATTGTCTTTAACACTGTTGACTACTTGGCATGTATTCATCTGATAATTGTCATAAGCATCGATTTTATTTGTGAATATTTTAAAACGATCATTGCTTAGTCTAGAAACTAGCTTGAATGGGTTGAGTGCTTTTGCTATCTTTTGCTTATCAAACAAGGCATCACAGTTCTGAAATTATTTCTGCCTGAAATGGTTTAGTGTTTGAGTAGCCCACTAAATGTTTGATGAAATGTTTCCTTAAGTGTTCATCATCCTCTAGGCTGATTCTTGGAGTGTTTATTGAGTAAATCATTTGTGGATGTATCTTGGTGCAAAATTTTTCAAATTTGTGATTCTTATCTCAATTGCTATGGGCTGCCCTTTTTGATAGAAAAATTCAGAAAAAACATATGTGCTGTGAACTGTGTTTACTCTGAAGGTTTTTCACTTCTGAAATTTGTTAGTTAATCCATGTAATGTGTGTTTTTGGAGTTCCTCTCTAGATTACCCTTGGACTAATACTGTTGCATATCTGAATTTACTGTTGTTCATCATTTTCCAGTTCTGTTTTGCAGTGCCACTAGGGAATTTTTGCTGCTAATTTTGATCAACAATTTCTTGCATCTGTTCTTGCATCTGTTCAATTTGCTTGTAGAGATGAGATGTTGATCTTTGACAGATTTGCAATAGATTCATTTGATTTGCTATGATTAAACAGAATTGTTACAAAGATTGAATTATCTGAATGAATTTTGAATGAGATGATTTCAGTTACTTTGACTGAAATTGTATTGTCATTTTCAGATTTGTGTCTAGTTTTTGCAATCTTCTGTCCAATTGTGTACTACTGGTTAAATCATTTCATGTTAACTTTTATGAGCTTGATTTGAGAAAGATTAATTTCATAGGTCTGATCTGTTTGGTGTAATATATTTCAGTTTGATGTCAAAGAGCAAGTGAATTCAATCTTTTGATATTGATTGTTCTCAGATTCTTCTTCAGTAATTTGCCTAAATCAAAGTAGTTCTGAGTACTGTTCTAAAACTCTACTTTGTTTGAACTGTTGAGTGACTGAAAACTTAATTAAATTGTTTTCAATTTCAGAGAGCAAGTTTTTGTGTGTTCTGTCTATTACAGTAGCTATTCAAGAGTTGTTCAAACTCTAGTGCTGAACTAACTTTTTGACTCAGAAATTTTGTACATCTCTGGATTGGTTCAGTTTGATTGGATTTGAGTATTGCTATAAGGTGTAATTGGTTCAGATCAGGATTGAATTGTTTGCTGAAAATTCAAAAAGTGTGTACTGAAATTTTCAGTAAATCTGTAATCAGTTTTCTGAGTTTGAAACTGGCTGCTACAATTTTCTGCTGAAGTGTCCATAACTAATCTGCAAATGTTTAGCACTATTTCTGAATATTCTGTGTTTCATCTAATCGAGTCTAAGTCCGGTAGGGGAGGAGGCTCCATTCCAAGTGCGCTCCACACCCAGTTGAAGCGTTCCTAGCTTCCTACCAATTCTACCCTCTGTTGCTTCTAGCCCACAGTAGGGGCTCCGAGCACCCATTCTGTGGCTCTGGCAATCTGCTCTGGAGCTAGCGCCAAAGGAGCCGTTGAAAAAAGGTAGCATTCTAATGAACATGTTATCTATTTTCTAATTAACGTTAATGCAGAAGTGTGAAGGCTTACCAAAGCTTCGAAGCTCTCCTTCCGAAGCATTCTGAAATGCTATCGGCCACTCCGCTCGGAGAGGAAGGATTTAGAGGGAGATGAATTCCTCCGTGAGGTCCTGCATGCTCATGCGGCTGGCCACCGAAGAAAGCAACCCCAGCCATGTCGAAAGCAGGCTGGGGTCCGGAGTGGCTTTGGCTTCCTTCCGGTACCAAATTTCTTGTAGGGGCCCCTTGCGGCTGGAACCTTCTCTTACTTCGGCGTAGAACCATCGGAGTATCGAGTTGGTGTACCACCGATCGTTGATGGCCTTCGCCAGGAAGTGCTTCGAGTACTCCTTTCGAAGTTGGAAGTTCACAGTTCCAAATGCTACCAGTACTTTGGTGTCTCCTGGTCTATCTTGCGGCTTTGGATGTAGGAGGCCTCATGGGTGGCTACAAAGATTTCTGATCTCCCTTCGCATCGTTCCACCCGAAGGGCCCATTCGAAGATGGCCAATCTTGCGATGGCATTCGGTGACAACTGACGTAAAGTGATATGAAACATGTCTAATACCTCGGCTAAGAAATTGATTGCAGGCAGCCCTAGCCCAGCCTCGAAGACCACTACTTCTCCGCTCCATGGCGCTGGGGTGACTTCCGTACCGGGGACCCGAGTACTCATCCCCGGGCCCAACTTCCCATTCACCGCTTCCTTGACGGAGTCCGCCGTACTCACCGACTGCCTGAGGAGGAAACTTTGCCTCAATGGCTTCTTGGACGGTGGGCGGAGTTCCCATGGGTTCTTGGGCCAAGAACCCCTTGGGGCTCCCGCCATTGCTGCCGCTGCTGATGCCGCCCAAGCTTGCCTCTGCGCCAAGGTTCTTGCCGCAGCCAATACCGTCGCACTAGTTCTTGCCATCAGTCGATTGCTTAGGAGATTGGGGAAAGCTTGAAGGTTGAAGAAAGAGGGCTTAGAACCAAGGCTCTGTAAAAAATTCTGCTGAGGTTCGGCTTCTGTCACTGATGGGTGGGGCCAAAAAGTAAAAAAGGTGTGAATTCGTGGTTAAAATTATGTCTGTTACTTTTTCCTGGAAGCCTAACGGCTACTTGAAGGGTAACGACTCAAAATTAACGGCTCTCTGCGATGCTTCACCTCCGCAACGGTTCATTTCCTTATGAAGCTTTCACACGGGAGTCCAAGTTCGAAGCTTCCATCAGACATACCTCCGATGCCGAATACACTTCGAATGGTTATGATACCTTCAATTTTTTCTAAGTCCCTAAGCATGAAAATATTTCTTGCGTATACTGCTCTCCTGCTATACATGGTAAATTGGAGAAGCGTATTCGAGGGGCTACTGTTGGGGGGAAATACTTCATCCCCAGGACCTTCAAGATCAAGAGACAAAGACAACTCATGCGGTTCTAAGACAGAGACTTGTCCCCGAGTTGATGAAGTTTCTTAGTCGAAGGGTTCGTCATAACCCCAATTCGAAGATACCCTCCGAAGGCTCCGTCTCTATAGTGGGAAACAACAAGACTGACAGGACGTCTACCTTATCTATCTTCTTCAGACAAATTTTACTATTTTATCCCTATTCGGGGTACCGAATAGTTTCCACTATGTCGGTTGTAATTGAGGGGTAAAAAGGTCTTTTCCTTGGATTTTTACCTATAAATACCCCCATTTTCACCCTGTAAGAGGCATCAAATACTCAGATATTCAATACACAACTTTGAACTACTTCGAGCTATTATCCTATTCGGAGGCTTGAGATAGTTCGCTTCACAAACTCCATGTTTGTTAGTTCTTAATCATAGAGAACCTATTAGCGTAATCTTTTACGCCAATAAATCTCTTTTGAATGAAAAGACTTATTTGGAAATGTTTTTAGGTTTTCCGACCTTTTTTGGATGAGCTCAAAGTGTTAGAGATTAACAAAGAACTCCGCCTACAATGGGCTACCTTCAAAGCCTTAAGGCCTCACAGGCGTCCTCGATTTTCAATTCCTTGGGGAATTTTGGAGAGGTAATACCCGATATATATAAAGAAGTGTTAGCTTATATTCAAAAAGAGGAAAAGGAAGTTAGTATAGAAAATTCATCTTCAGAGGACGTTGAATGGTACGAAGAAGAAAATGCTAATGAAGAGCAAGTGGAGAAGAGCCCCGAATGACTTCGATGCTGGGAGAGAAGCCTCAAACGACTTCGGACCTGGGCTGAACTTCAGCAAGAACAAAAAGACTTCCGAGCTTCGAAAGAAGGGAAGCGAGTTAAGCGCAAAGTTTTAAAGACTCCAGGCTCTAGGACAAGTCATCTTCTTAATCGGGCTAATTTTGAAAGCAGTTCCGGGGATCGAAGGGGTCTTCGCTTCCTTCTTGGCATAGACACGGATTTTTCATGATGTAATGTAATCTGTTTAAATAATATAAACTAGAAAGTTTCAAAATTGTCTCACTACTTCCCAGCCCCTCTTTAGGGGTAAGGATCTCCGAAATTTGATCGATGGTGGTTACGCACAATGAAGATAATGTTAGTTAGGAGTACAATTTGGAGGCTCGGAGCCCCTTATTATATTAAAGAGGAATTAAGGACCGAAAGTCCAAAAATGGTCATTAAGGACCTCAAAAATATCTTCGAATCTATTAATTAGAAGTCTAAAAACTGGTAACTTAGTACTCTTTTTCGAATGTGGTCACTTCGGACTCTTTTTCGGACGCATTAGAATCTGATTATAATGGTCACTTTGGACTCTTTTTACAGACGTTTTCAAGCTAATTGCTTGGAGTCAGTATTGTTTGGTCTCCTTCGACTCTTTTTATGGATGCTATCAAACCGGTGGTTCAGAATCCGCTTTTTGTGGTCTCCTTGGACTCTTTTTACGGATGCTTTCAAGCCAGAGCCTGGAATCCGTATCGTTTGGTCTCTTTGGACTATTTTTACAAATGCTTTCAAGCCGGTGTCTCGGAATCCATTTTGTTTACTTTCCCACCTCGTCGGAAGCTTTGAACCAATGGTTCGAAGTCCGTAAAATTGGTTCAAATGAATGAAACTTTCCGTCGCAATCAACTCCATTCTCCTTGTGTGTCCACTAGAAGTAGGGAATGTTTGAGAAGTAGGCATTATCCGAACCATGAGCTTTATTTATTCAGAAAGTGTTTACAAATGATTACAAGGAGCCCCTATGCAAAATATCGCTTAAGGTGCTCCGCATGCCAGACATGCTTTAATTCTTCACCTTCTAAATTAGCTAATTTAAAAAAACCAGGGTGTCCTAAACGAAGGATGATATATGGACCTTCCCATTTATTTCCTAATTTCCCTGGTGCTATAATGCTTTGCAAAACTAAATGACCTAGTTTAAGTTCATTAAGTTTAATATTCGGGTCATACCAAGTCTTCGTCTGATGTTGATACTTCGTCAAATTTGCAACATCTCGAAGCCTTGTTTCTTCCGTTAAATCTATCGAAGCTTGTCTTTCATCTTCTTTTTCAGGTTCGATGGTGCGAAGAGATCCTCCTTTAAGCTCCGTCGGCATCATGGCTTCATCTCCGAATAGTAACCTGAAAGGGGTAAAACCTGTGGACCTTGCTTGAGTGGTCTGAATGGACCATAAAATCTTCGGGAGATCTTCGGTCCATAGCCCCTTCGCCAATCCTACTATCCTTCGATTCATACCTAATAAAATATTACCATTAGCTCGCTCGACAGCTCTGTTAAATTGAGGATGACGGACAGCTGCAAAACACATTTCTATGCCAAGACCTTATTAGAACTCTGTGAAGGGTTCGACATCGAATTGGGTGGCATTGTCGATTGTCAGCTGTCGAGGCACTCCGAACCTGCATATGATATTCCGCTAGAAAAAATTTTGTACGTTTTTTGAAGTGATAGCTGTGAGGGGTTCTACTTCGACCCACTTGGAAAAATATTCAATTGCTACCACTGCAAATTTCAAACTTCCTTTTGCCATTCGAAAAGGGGCCAATGGGATCCATGCCCCATCTGGCCATGGGCAAAACTGGAGCAATAACTTGAAGAGGTGTTGGCAGACGATGACTTCATCTTCCCATCCACTGACAACCTTGGCAAGTGCGGACCAAGGCCTTCGCATCAGCTACTATTGTAGGCCAATAAAGCCCTTGGCGTAGTGTTTTCCCTGCCAAGGCTCGAGGGGCAAGATGGCTACCACAAAGGCCTTCATAGATTTCTCGGAGTATATCTTGGCCTTCAGCTTAAGAAATACATCGGAGAAGGGGAGAACATACTCCGGCCTTGTAAAAAATACAGTTGATAATATGATAATTCCGGACTCTCAATTGCAATCTTGAAAGCTTCAGGCGTTCGGGTAAATTGGCTTGGCCTTGCAGTAATTCCATAATTGAACTCTGCCAGTCGGTGTTCAGTATGCAAAGGACCTCTGCAGGAGGGAGTTGGGGAATCGAAGGAGAAGTAAGCTCTTCATAAAAAGCCCCTTCTAGAATATCTATGGCTCCGGCTGCAGCTTTTGCCAAGATATCAGCTTGTGCATTGTCAGCTCTTGGTATGCTTCGAACAGAAATCCCTTTGAATGTTGCTTCGATCTTATGGATTTCTTCTAGATATTTAGCAAGTTGTGGATGCCTGGCTTGAAAACTTTTATCAACGTGCCCTACTATAATATGGGAATCTATTTTTATAACAACTCTTGTAGCACCAAGGGCACGTGCCTTGCGAAGACCTAGCAAAATTCCTTCATACTCCGTAATATTATTGGTGGACTTAAAGTTGAGTCTTGCGGAGTACATTGCTCTTTGTCCCGAAGGTGAAATTATCACTGCTCCAACACCTGCTCCGGATGCTTGAAAGGCTCCATTGGAGTATATGGTCCATATTCCTTCACATGATTTTTCCGGAGCCCACACTACAGACGGAGTCCATTCTGCTACAAAATCAGTCACCACTTGTGACTTGATTGCTATCCTTGCTACAAAGGAGATGCTAAATGGTGCTAGCTCGACGACCTATTTTTGAATTCTCCCTGTAGAATCTTTGCTTCGAAGCATATCTCCCAAAAGATAAGAAGTTGATACAGTTACATTATGTGCTAAAAAATAATGTCATAGTTTCCTTGAAGCCATCACCAGAGCATAAGTGATTTTTTCCAATTCGGAATATCTTGTTTTTGCTTCCGATAAAGCTTATGATACAAAATATACTAGATTTTGTACCAACTTCCCATTGAAATCCACTTCTCGAACAAGGACCGCACTGACAGCGGAGCCCGTAGTTGCAAGATAAAGAAGAAGGGTTTCATCTGCCATGGGCATAGTGAGTGTTGCGAGGTTGCTGAGATAATCTTTAATATCGTCAAAACTCTTTTGGCACTCCGGTGTCCATGCAAAATCTTTGGACCCTTTAAAATCTTTGAATATGGTGAGGCTTCGCTCTGCGGACCTTGCCAGAAATCTGCTAAGTGCTACGAGGTGTCCAGTAAGCTTCTTAACCTGTTTCAAATTTTCTGGTGGAGCCATTCTTTGCAGTGCAGTTATTGGAGTTGGGCTAGCTTCGATTCCACTCTTCGAAACTAAATACCCTAACAGTTTCCTAGCTTTAGCCCTGAAGATATATTTTTCGAGGTTGAGGCAAACTCCACATGCTCGGAGGCTCTCAAATGTTTCTGCTAAGTCTAAACTATGCTGGTGCTTTAAAGCACTCTTTATAACAATGTCATCCATATAGGCTTCGACATTACGACCTATTTGGTGACCTATATCCTTAGCAATTAATCTTGAAAAGTTGCCCCGACATTTCTTAAGCCTAAGGGCATTTTTACATAGCAAAAGACTACCGAAGGAGTTACAAAGCTTGTCTTGATTTCATCTTCGCGCTTTAACCATATTTGATGATATCTGGAATACACGTCGAGGAAACTCAAGAGCTCCCAACCAGCAGTGGAGTCAACTAATTGATCAATGTGGGGCATGGGATAGTGTAGGACCGAAAGTAGTGACCAGAGGGGGGTGAATGGGTGCCTAAAAAAATTCTTTCGAATCAATGGCCTACTCCCAACACCCAACGCACCTCAACAGACTTAGCAGGGAAAAGTAAACAGATCAACAAAGCCTGAAAAGATCTAGCCTAAAAACAACCGGTGTCCTAAACGAAGAGACACCAACACAGTGCTTAAAGACAGATTAACAAAGCATTTAAAACATGGACGAATCAAGCTTCACAAAAATAAATCATCACATAGGTTTAATTTGAGTGCACATAAAACGAGGAATCTTACTGTTCAAGGTTGTCTCCTATTCAATACTCATCGAAGCCTGTGCTATGTGGACGTTTGAAGCCTGAAGTTGTCGAAGCCTGTTCAGTACAGTTGAGCGAAGTGTGTAGTTGTCGAAGCCTACTTCGAAACCTTCGAATCACAGCATGCAAACGAAAAACTTCAAAGCCATGAATAAAAACTCTAACCGAAGCTTGTCGGCCCAGACTAAAGAGCTTCGAACAAGCTTTAAAGAAAAACAGACTTCGAAGTACGAAGCCTAAAATTCGAAGCTTCACAGCTACCTTCGCAGCACACTTCGCTAAACAACTCTTCGAACAACAAAGCCAACAGTTCAAGAAAAACTTCCGAAGTCTCGCATCGAACTACGTGCAACCAGAGGACTCTAGTGCATACAGTGCTTCGCTTGCGGAGCTAGAGGGCTTCGAAGCCTATTGCTTGAACTTTGCGTGAACAACAATACTTCACAAGTAGTACTTCGAAGTCTGTAGCGAAGGTGCTGAACAAAATCCGCAGGCTATCGGAGCTATTTGCAGTCTATAGACTGTGCATGGCCTAGCCGATGCAGAACTAGCTGTCGGCCTGAACCTTGCGGGAGTAGACAAACAAGCACATGCAGTAGCCACTGACCGAAAAGATTGCTGCAGGCTATTTCCTAGCCAAGGGCTCAGTCCTAGCAACTAGGCTGAAGAAAAACTAAAACAGCTACACTCAAAAAAACTATTGCCTGCTAGACGCGATTAAGAGCACTGTAGAGTGCTACTAGCCTCTAGGCAGAAAAGCAAGCGCTTGGATAGCTGTAGATACTACTTACAAAAATCCTGCACACGCACTCGATGATCCTGGACTCCCCTAGGAAAAACACACGCAGCAAGAGAACACATCGAGGCAACCAATATTAAATACTGCTCAAGACAACAGTAGCGCGATATTCAAGAGCCTGGATTGAAAGACAACAAGAAATAATAAAACTTGATTCGGAATATTGCTTGGCGATCGGTCAATGAAGATCAGAAAATCGCGTGAAGAAGAAGATGAACAGGAAAAAGTACGAATGCGGCGGCTCACAGAACAGAAACACAGTATTGGGAAAGTGAACTCAAATTTGTCATTAAGTGAGTTAACCCTAACCCTAGGGACTGGGGCCCTATTTATAGGCAGCCCAATAGCCTAGGAAAATACCAAAAGACCCTTAGGGTTTTTATAGACGCTGAAATAAAATGGAAAAGACCAAAATGCCCTTAGGATATTTATACAGACTCTACTGATAGACTGTACCTAGCCCATGTACCCGGATTGGGCCAACCCGACTTCGTGGCCCCTCTACCCGACAGTCGCTCGTTGCTCGTGTACCTGAGTCAATCCTGGTCAATAGCCCAGTGGATCCTCTGCTGCTCCTAGCCCATGTACCTAGATTGGGCCAGCCCGACTTCGCGGCCCCTCTGCCCGACAGTCGCTCGCTGCCCGTGTACCTGAGTCACATGCGGCCCAGACACAACATGTCTTCTCTTCTCTTCAGTCCTCTTTGTCTTCCGTTGACAATGACTCATCACATCTGGAGCCATGAGGCCCATACTCTTCAGCATGGCTCCTCAATCTCCCCCTTGATGAGTGCATTGTCAACACTTCTCTTTATCAGCTCTCCAGTACCTGTGAGCACATGTGGAAACACGTAAACAAAACACAAGAAAACAGAGAAGAAGAAAATAAAATAAAATTTTAACCCTAATGACCAAAAGCCAAACAAAAGCAAGAAAGCGGTCATTATGGTTAACAAAAGGTAAAGACTCAAGACGAGTGCAATCTCGGAATTATCAACAAGGATATCCAAAGAGTAAGGACAAACGGGACAAAAACTCCCCCTGAAACAAATCCCAGAGAAAGCCAAAACTCCCCCTTAAATTCTTTTCCCAAAATTTCTCCCCCTTGTTGACAATTGGACTCATCAAGCGAAACTAAAAGCACTCTAAAGAGACACAGACTCCCCCTGAAATGCAACTCCCCCTCAAAATATGCAACGAATGCAACTGGCGTGCAGGTGGAGTGAAGACAGCATGCTTCTCAGATATGATTGACTGCCATTACAACATCTAGCAGGTATAGCAAAAGACATACTGTCTAAGAAACATGGCATGATCAGTGCAGTAGATGATATCTAAAGAAAGTCATTAACACATATTTTTCAATTTTTGCAAACAAAAGCATCATCACATTTTCTAGATGACAGTCAAGGTAAAGCATGAGATGCAAAAGCTAACTGGTATCTACCAAGATAAGCATCATCTAAAACAAAGTGCTTCAGCAAACTTGTTATCTTTTTAATTTTCAGGCTTTTTCTTTTTCCCTTTTCATTTTTGCCAGGGGTTATTTTCTTGTCAAACCTTATGCTAGCCGACCAAGTCAAGCCTATGCCAGAACTGGACCATCAGAAGCTTAAGACATTGGTCTTGGCATACACTACACTATCCTAGTTCATACCAAAATGCTATGGTAAGCAGTCCAGAACAATGCAATGAGACAAAGCAAACCCACCTGGATCTTTTCAACTCAAGCAAAAAAAGGCATGGAATTTTCATTCATTTTTGTTTTTTTATCATTTTTATAGCACATTTTCCATGTTAAAGCCTATAGATGTCCAAGTTGCATATCTGCATCTAAGTGAGGAACTAGCTACAAGGCATGTAATAGATAGCAAAAGCATTCAGCCTACACATGCTAGTTACCAGAAGCAATGGTGATCATTTCTCAATTTTAAAGCATAAAAGCCATGCATATGATAGATATCAGACATATCAAGTGAACTGAAGGAAAGCATGATCATCGACAAGTAATCAAAAGCATGTACCAGCTAGAATAAGTAAAGCAGATCAATCATATAACAGAAGCAGGCTCAAAGTGTGATATGTGAATATGCATGATATGAACACACACAAAAAGACTCAAGAAAAGAGTAAAGAAGAAAGAAAAACTGTCTCAAAATATCCTAAAAGGATACACACCACCCAAATCCCCTCGTAAACGCTCAAAAGTAGATTGATCTAGGGGTTTGGTGAAAATGTCAGCCAATTGATGATGGGTATCAACATGAACAAGCTCAATGACACCTTTCTCATATTGATCCCTCAAAAAGTGAAAGCGCACATAAATGTGTTTGGTTTTTGAATGGAGACAATGGTTTTTCCCTACACTAATCGCACTTGTGCTGTCATAAAACAGAGGCACTCTGGTAGGAAAGAACAACCCAAAATCTCGCAATGTGGAAATCATCCAAACCAACTGTGAGCAGCAGCTAGCAGCAGCTACATACTCAGCCTCAGTGGTCAAAAGTGCAACTCCAGACTGCTTCCGAGAAGACCAAGAAACAAGAGACGAACCAAGAAACTGGCAAGTACCAGAAGTCGACTTGTGATCCAACCGGCACCCACCAAAGTCAGCGTCTGAAAAGCCAGATAAATCAAGAGATGATGATGCTGAGTAATAAAGACCAAGATCGGGCGCATAGGTAAGATACCTGAAAATGCGCTTGATAGCCTGCCGATGAGACGTGCGTGGTGAAAACTGGAAGCGCGCACACAGTCCCACGACGAACTATATGTCTGGCCTCATCGCCATCAAGTAGAACAGCGAACCAATCATCCATCGAAACCCTCTCTTGTTGACCTTGACGTCGTTCTCGTCCTTGTCCAGGCCCCAGATGTACCCATTGGGGTCATCTGAGGCTTCAGCTCTCCACCAAAGTCAAACTTCTTCAACATGTCTCGCGTATACTTACTCTGGTGAATGAAGGTGTCGTCCTTGGTCTGCTTGATCTTGAGCCCTAGGAAATACTTGAGCTCACCCATGAGGCACATCTCAAACTCACTGTGTATCTGCTCAGAAAACTTGGACACAAGAACATCAGTAGTACCACCAAAAATGATATCGTCCACATATATCTGAGCAACCAAGAAATCTGAGGCATCTCTGAGCAAGAAAAGAGTTTTGTCCACAGAACACATCACAAATCCCTTCCCCAACAAAAACTGCTTCAACCGGTCATACCAAGCCCTAGGGGCTTGCTTCAGTCCGTATAAATCTTTTTCTAGCTTAAAAACATGTCGAGGAAACTTAGGGTTCTCAAAACCGGGGGGCTGCCTAACATAGACCTCCTCCTCTATGTACCCGTTCAGAAAAGCACTCTTGACATCCATTTGAAAAAGCTTAAAACCCTTCGAAGCGACAAAAGCTAAGAGAATGTGAATGGACTCAAGACGGGCAACATGGGTGAAAGTCTCCTCAAAGTCAATACCCTCCTTCTGGCAAAAACCCTGGGCGACTAGTCGAGCTTTTTTGCGCACCACAACCCCATCTTCACCTTGCTTTTTTTTAACACCCACTTGGTGCCTATGGGGTTCCATCCAGGTGGCAGCTCAACCAGTGTCCAAACCCGATTACGGACAAAATTCTCAAGCTCTTCTTGCATAGCATTAATCCAATTTGAATTAGAAAGAGCATGAGAAATGTCTCTGGGCTCAAAAGATGCAACAAAGGCAGACTCAACAAACACAACAAGCGAGTAAACAGAAGAATGCAATGTCCTCTCAGACAGATCACCGATGATGAGCTCTGAGGGGTGATCATGCTGAACTGCTTGGGATCCCTGGTGATCTGAAGTCACCTCACCGGAGTCGGCAGCTGGCACCTCTGGACTCGACTGAGGGGGCTCGATCAAAGTGAAAGAAGTGATCAGAGGTCCGCCCTCATCCTCAGTCGAAGTCTCAGAAGGTGTGGGGTCTGCAGGCTGTGCAGAAGGCCCAACCTCATCAGCAGCTAGAGCATCATCATCTTCCTTGAAGATTGACTCTCCGAGCTCACCATCTCTAGAGATCTCAAAAGAAGGAGTCAAAGAAGGCAATGACTCATCAAAAGAAACCTCGCAAGTCTCGACAAGCTACTGGGAGTCGAGGTTCCAAACCCGAAAGCCTCGAGAATGCAAAGCATAACCAAGAAAGACTCCATCCCAGCAATGAGACTCAAACTTGTCCAAATGCCCTCCCTTCTTGAGCACAAAGCACTTGCAGCCAAACGCTCGCAAGTGGCTCACCTTGGGTTGTTTGCCAAATCGCAACTCATATGAAGTCTTAGCTAGGTAAGCTCTAAGAAAAATGCAGTTGGCCAAATAGTAAGCCATGTTCATGGCTTCAGCCCAAAAACGCCTAAGAGTCCTGTGCTCATCGAGCATCATCCTGGCCATCTCGACTAGCATGCGGTTCTTTCGTTCCACAACGTCCTTCTGTGGAGGAGTGGAAGGAGCAGAAAATTGAAGATCAAGACCCTGATCACTACAGAAGCTGACGAACTGAGAGTTCTTGAACTCAGAGCCATTGTCAGAGTGAATCGCTCGCATTCGACCATTGTTCTCATTCTTCAGCTTCAAAATCAGGTCATGAACAAATTTAAAATTCTCATCCTTAGACTCCAAGAAGAAAACCCACGAAAATCAAGAAAAATCGTCAACGACAACAAGCGCGTACCACTTCCCACCGACTGAGCGTACCCGAGCTGGACCAACAATGTCCACGTGTAACAGCTCTCTCGGATACGAAGTCATCACCTGAGTCACAGGTGAGTGAGAAGCGGCAACCATTTTCCCGTGACGACAGGGATGGAAAACTAGATCCTTCTCCATTTTAAGCTTGGGCAATCCTCGGATGAGGTCCATAGAGCTCAATCAGACTAGCAGATCAAAACTCAAATGGCCTAACCTCCTATGCCACTTCTAGAGCTTAGAGGAGGATCCAGTAATCAAACAGTGAGAAGGGCCAAAAGAACAATAGAAGTAAATACTAAAAACCTTACCGAAGGGTAAGATCTGGCAAACCAAAGGCCCTCTAGAATCAACCACAGAAGACAAGCCCTTCTTAAAACGAACCTCCAAACCATCCTCAAGAAGTTGCGAAACAGAAATCAAATTAAAGTTCAAATTTTCATCCAAAGCAACATTCGTCAAAGAGAAATGGTCAGAGATGCGAATTGAGCCAATGTTGTGTACCTTCCCTTGACCGCTATTCCCGAAGGTGATGTATTCCTTGGAGCTCGGGGGAGAGAGACTGGAGAACCATTTGCAATGTCCCATTATGTGGCGAGAGAATCCTGAATCCATGATCCAAACGTCCTCCAGTCCCCGATCCTACACAATCAGTGGTCGTAAGACGGAGCAAATGGTCTGGCACCAGGTTTAGCAAAAGAACTAAACCACTGTCGAGCCATCTGCTCAAAAGACGGAAAGCAGAAAGCATCATAAGAGTCTGGACCAAAACACGGCTCAGAGCGCGGTCCTCGGTTCTACCTAAAACCTCGGCCACGAGGTCCAGAGCCATATCCAAAACGACCTGAAGCTCTGCCGAAGCATGGGCATGAAAGCCGTCTCCTCTACCACCACCTACACGACGCGGCCTAGACTCTAGCCTCTCCCCGCGTCGAGGAACTCTCAGTCTATCACCCTGCTGGTAGAACTGCTCCTGCCCACCATGAGCTCTCTCCGCTCTCTCAACCCGCTTCCTCCTGAAGAAAAACTCCTCAAGATGCCCGTCTCTTTGACAGTACTCATAGTGATTGGTGGGCTTCTTGGGATGTGGTTGAGGCTTGGGGTTCTTGGGCTTAGTGGTGTTGGGTGTAGACTCCTTGGTGTGAGAGGGTCCAGGTAGAGAGTCTAGAGAAGTGCGGAGGTGTTTGGGCTTTGGAACCCACATGGGCTTCTTGGGTGGAGCTTTAGGCTGTTCTTGGAACACTCCATCCTTGGACTGACTAGCCTGGAAAGACTCAATGGAGTGATTCTTGGGGTATCTCTGTTCAGGAGTCATTTTACTCCACTCCACTGTTCGGCTAATAGCACTCTAAAAATCAGCCTTGGTGTAGGTGTAGCCTACCCCAAACCCATCCTGCGTCTTAAACTGCTGGATCATCATGCCGAGCTGTGGCTCTCTAGCACTCACCCAACTCAGGATCTGATGGAGGTAAAAGTTCTCATTCTGAACATCAGCTAGCTCTTATCTCAAGGAAGCTAGAACCTCCACCTGAGACAAGCAGGTCTCACACTCTCTATCAACCTGAACAGACTTCTCGGCTTTTAGCTTGATCAACTTCAATCTAAGAGACAAGCAGTTCTCACAGACAGTGGGTGGAACTGACAGTGTCTCAAGCTCTAGCCCAGTCTGCTCCAGCTCAGCTCTAACTCTCTCCAAATCGCCCAAATGCTCATCACCCTTGGCTTTCAGCCCAGCTAAACTAGCTAGATGGGATGGGCAATCAACACAGGGCATGACGACAGTGGCATGAGTATCTTTCAGCTCTAGATATGCGCTCTCAAGCTCAGTGGCCAATGCGTCCCTCTCATCAACCCTCTCTGTGTACCTGGACTTCAGAGTCGTCAGGTCACAGAGTAACACCTCACACTTTGGGAACTCACTACTATCACCCAAGCAAGGGGAAGAAGATAGACTATTAATTCTGTCGTTGGCGACGGCAAGCTCACTCTCAAGTTCATCTATCCTCTTCTTAGCCCCTCTAAGCAGTTTTTTCCGATATCTCAACTCCTGATTATTCGCTTCAATTAAATCAACAATTTCACGTTCATAAGAGGATACCTTTTCATTGTCGTCGCCGTCGGAGTCGTCGGAGGAGCCCTTTTCTTCCTTATCCCCAAGAGCCATTGAGTAGAAGCTCTTGCGGGATCTTTGGCATTGATGTGAGCGGCTCTTCGGCCTGTCCCTGAAAGACATGAAGTAGAGGCCCGCCGGATCATCCTTGTCTTTCCCCTTCCTGATCACGATCTCCTCATCACTTGAGCTTGATGAAATGAAGAAGACGAAGACCGCTTGTAGTAGCTTTTCTCCATTTCGGCGAAGAAAGCCTTGTCTCGCTTCTTGTTCTCACGCCGGTAGTCCTTCAGGGCCTTTCTGAAGAATTTGGTCTTTGGCTTGCCCTTTGTGAAGGAGGAGCTGTCATGCTTGCCGGAGTCGTAGAATCCACCACCGGTACCCTTCTTGTGACCATTGCGCTTGGGGTAGTCGGCGATGAAGTGACCTGGATCACCACACTCAAAGCATCCGGATTTTGTGCCTTGTCTTTTGAACATTCGCTTATCATAGACACGATGCACCTGATTGTTAAACAAACACAAGTCATCATCTCCTAATGACTCAAGCTGGTCCTCAGTGATAGACATCAAGGAGAACCCAACACAACTCATAGAAGATGGGTCAGTAGAAGATGTAGCAAGGGCCAAGGTTTTTGATCCAAAGCCAGTGAGATTTGATCTCAACTGGGTATCAACCTCAGTGGCCTTCATCTTTCTGAACAACTCAGAAATTGTCAAGGTATCATAAGATGTGCTCTCAATGATAGAGGATACCTTGATCTCCTAGATGTTAGGGTCCAAGGTATGGAGAACCTTGAGCGCCTGCTCATGATATGAGACCAACTGAACTCCCTTGGCCTTGTTGGCCTGAAGCTTGTTGATGATCGATTGAAAACGACCAAACAAAGCTTCAATAGTTTCACATGGCTTCTGTGTGAAATTTTCATATTCACGCCGGTAGGTCTGATAAAGCCGGGCCTTGACCTGGGCTGTTCCCTCATGGTGTGCCTGGAGGGTAGCCCAGATCTCTCTAGGAGTGGTGAGATGGCTCACACGCTCAAATTTAGTGGGACCTAAACCAGAAAACAAAATGTTCACCGCTTTGTTGTTGTTCTGATGCTGGGCGATAATATCAGGAGAATTACGCTCAGCAATAGGCAATATGGTGAAAGTGGCGTGAACACAAATGTCCCAAATGTCCGACCTCTGGCTCATGAGATAGGCTCGCATGCGAGTCTTCCAATAATTATAGCCATAAGCTTCCAAGGACGGGACCTTTCCAGGAGAAGTCATGATCACTACCTAGGTTTAGAACTAGTTAAGGTATGGAAAAACCCTAACTAGGCTCTGATACCACCTGTAGGACCGAAAGTAGCGACCAGAGAGGGGTGAATGGGCGCGTAAAAAAATTCTTTCGAATCAATGGCCTGCTCCCAACACCCAACGCACCTCAACAGACTTAGCAAGAAAAAGTTAAAAGATCAACAAAGCCTAAAAAGATCTAGCCTAAAAATGACCGGTGTCCTAAACGAAGAGACACCAACACAGTGCTTAAAGGAAGATTAACAAAGCATTTAAAACATGGACGAATCAAGCTTCACAAAAATAGATCATCACATAGGTTTAATTTGAGTGCACGTAAAACAAGGAATCTTACTGTTCAAGGTTGTCTCCTGTTCAATACTCATCGAAGCCTATGCTATGTGGATGTGCGAAGCCTGAAGTTGTCGAAGCCTGTATCTCATGATCAGTTCTGAAACAGTTGTGAGCCATCAAGCCTTGAAAGGTTTACAAAGAGTTCCGTTCATTTTTAAGAACAATCATTTAAGTGTTTAACTCAGATCTAAATAGACCCAAAGTGAAAAATTGATGTTCTAAACGTTTTTCAGTGAAATCCGGAATTTTTTGAAGTTTTATTGACCGACTGAGTCAGACAGCAACTCAAACTCCGACCGCGTTAAGGGAGTTGGCATCTCATACTCTGACTTGAGTATTTCGGCACTTCAAACTACAAACTAAGCTGAAACTTTGAATTTGAAACAATTTCTTCTCTGATCTTGTACTATGTGGTTCAAGTTTGACTCTACAATTTTTTGAAGTGTGTTGGGTGATCTGAATAGGCCATCGTATTCCGATCCCACACAATGACGTTTGTACGGAGGAGTTCTTTCCGGTGGCTTAACAATGGAGGGGAACACAAGGAATACAATTGAACTCTAATTTTTCTTTCAAGTGAGTTGGAAACCATAGGGGGATACAAGCCCATTTTATGGGCAACCCATTAAATGGGAAAAGACATATTTACACCTAGAGTAATTTACACAGACGCAAAAATAAAACCACGGGCCCAACAGGCAAAATAGTAAAATCCTAACTAAAGGTAACTTTTCCTGATGTGGAGCTTTCGTAGCATCTACGGCTTCGCTTTAGTACCGTCTGATCTCCGATGGGCGGTCTAGATAGTTGCATCGGTTTTACGCCGAAACCAAAAAAGCATCCGCTGTCTTCGCACCAAGTACACGGATTGGACCGGCTCGATTCCGTGGCTCCCTTAGCCCGGCAATCGCTCGCCACCCATTTACCTCAGTCAAACCTGGTCAACAGACCAGCGGATCCCTCGCCGTTCCTAGCCCATGTACTCGGATTGGGCCGACTCGACTCCACGGCCCCTTTGTCGGGCAGTCGCTCACCGCCCGTGTACCTGAGTCACATGCAACCCAAGAACCGACAAGTCGCATCTCCTCTTCATGTCTCTTTGTTGACTTCCGTTGACAATCACTTATCACTTCTGGAGCCATGAGGCCCATGATCTACAACATGGCTCCTCAATCTCCCCCTTGATGAGTGCATTGTCAACACTCCCTTCATCATCGCTTTGTAACCTACAAAACACATGTGGAAACATGAAAACAAAACACAAGAGGACAGAAAGAAGAAAATAAAATAATAGGTTTAATCCTAATGACCAAAAACCGAACAAAAACTAGAAAACGGTCATTATGGTTAAACAGAAATAAAAACTCAACCGAGTGTAATCTCTGAATTATCAACAAGGATATCCAAAGAGTAAAGGCAAAAGAGACTAAAACTCCCCCTGAAACAAATCCAAGAGAAAGCGAAAACTCCCCTAAACACTTCTAAAAGATCATGTAACCCAAAATTTCTTCCCCTTGTTGACAATTGGACTCATCAAGTGAGACTAAATGCACTCAAAAGAGACAAAGACTCAAACTCCCCCTGAAATGCAGCTTCCCCTCAAAATATGCAATGAATGCAACTAGAGTGCAAGTGGAATGTAAAAAGCATGCTTCTCAGATATGATCGACTGCAATTACAACATCTAGCAAGTATATCATACAAATACTGTCTAAGACACATGGCATGATCAGTGCAATAGATGATATCCAAAGAGAGTCATTAGCACACATTTTCATATTTTTGAAAATAAACGCATCACCACATTTTCTAGTCGACAGGCAAGGTAAACATGAAATGCAAAGGCTAGCTGATATCTACCAAGATAAGCATTGTACAGAACAAAGAGCTTCAGCAAACTTGTTATCTTTTTAATTTTCATGCTTTTTCTTTTCCTTTTTCATTTTTGCTATGGGTTATTTGCATGTCAACCTTATGCTAACTGACCAAGTCAATCCTAGGCCAAAACAGGACCATCAGAAGCTTAAGACATTGGTCGTCGCATACATTACAATATCCTAGTTCATACATGAGAAACCATGTTGAAGAATATGGTTTTAATATTCCAGATGTGATTAGTGATTGTCAACGGAAGTCAATGGAAGGGAGAGATGAAGACCTGCCGAGTCTGAGGCATATGTGACTCAGGTACACGGGCAGTGAGCGACGGCCGGGCCAAGGAGCCGCGGAGTTGGGCTGGCCCAATCCGGGTACATGGCTAGGAGCGGCAGATGATCCACTGGTCTGTTGACTGGGTTTGACTCCGGTACACGAGCGACGAGCGATTGCCGGGCTGAGGAAGCTGCGGGGTCGGGTCGGCCCAATCCGGGTACCCGGTGCGAAGACGGTGGACGCTTTGTCAATTTCGACGTAAAACTGACGATCTATGTTTAATTCGTTTTTAGGATATTAATATTTAGTTTTTAAGTTTAGAATATTTTTATTCGAGTCAGTTAATTTTTGTAAGAATATTTTAGTAATTTTCGGAATTTATTTTAGAGTCAGTTTATTTTACCCGAGGGTAAAATAGTCTTTTCATGTATTAGGATTTACCTATAAATAGGCACCTATCCCTTTGGGGATAGACGACTATTTTTCCACAGATCAATCTACAGTCCATCGCCTCTACTTTTTTCTCCACTGTTTTCCTCCGCCGGTGGGGATCTTCTTTTTCTTGTCGTCGTGAGCGCAAGGACGCCATGCGCACGCAGGTCATCCGGCGCGTCAGGCAGCAACCGGCGGGCCCACGGGATTTGGCAGCCTGCTTGGGCGCAGGGCTTGTGCATCACGAGGCGCAAGGCACCACGATGTCACGTGCAGCGTGAGCGGACCCCAAGGCAAGTACATGGCGCAGTTTTTCTCTCCCATGCTAGTGTGAAGACAGAGGCTTTCAGCAGCATAGCACGACAATGCCTGTTTTTTTTATTTCCACGGTGAAGTCGGGCCCCACGCGAGCACGACACACAGATCTTCAACTACCGCCCAATTGTTTTTGCGCACTGCGATTCAAACGGTGATAGTTTATCTCCTATTGTTAATTAGTTTAAATCTGTTAGTTATTTCGTAGTTAATCTTTATCTGCAAGTTTTATTAGTATTAGCATAAAAATTAATCTTGCAGGTAATTTTTTTTATCTGTTAAATTGTTATTACTTATCTCGTATTATTTCTTTAAATAGATCTATTTCATTTGTTCATATAAAAGAAAAGAAAAATTTATTAGTTGTGATAATTGTTGGGGGAATATATTTCCCTTAAACAGGGGCCAAATGACGTCAGCCTCCGACAGCCTTCGGCCTAGGGCCTAGCACTGTCGGAGCCTGTTTTTCTATCTAAGTGTTGTTTCCAGGTCCCAAGGTGCCTTTCGGGCCTGTAGCTTCGAAGCCCTCAACCAGGAGGTCCGGCTCGAAGCCCACGATTCGGCCCCTGGCGCGGGACGCCGGGGGCCGCCCTCCGGAGCTAAGCCCGGATGCCACCCTCCGGGACCAAGACCGGAGGCCACCCTCCGGGACCAAGACCGAAGGCCACCCTCCGGAGTCCAGTTCGGAGGCCGCCCTCCGGGAGCCAAGCCCAGAGGCCACCCTCCGGGACCAAGACCGGAGGCCACCCTCCGGAGTCCAGTTCGGAGGCCACCTTCCGGAGTCAAGTCCGGAGGCCGCCCCCCGAAGCCAAGACCGGAGGCCGCCCCCCGAAGCCAAGACCGGAGGCCACCCTCCGAAGCCAAGTCCGGAGGCCGCCCTCCGGAGCAGCGCTTCGAAGCCCCCCCTTCGGGTGCACTTCGAAGCCCCCTCCGCAGCCTCTGCCACAGAGCTCCGACCCTTGTTCGAGGCTCATGAATATCTAAGTACAGTCCATACCGGGGGCCCCTCCGCCCCTGGTATGTCGTTTAGCTGGTCAAAGTCTGGCGCAGCCTGACACGTCTGTAAAGCTGTAAAAGCTGTCTGGTACCCGTGTACAGTAGTTAGCTCCCTTTCCCTGTCTACCCCTATAAGTCTGGGAGCCTGTAGAGGGTATCCGGGTCTTTTCCTTAAGGCCTGCGTGCCTATAAAAGCAGGGCCAAGCCCTTGTTGCAGGGGGCATGAAACCCTGGAGTTATCCTCTTCACATCAAGGCACACCATGCCGAATCCACTACAAACTGGACGTAGGGTTTTTATCCCCTAGGGGAGGCCCGAACCAGTATAAACCCTATCTCTCCCTGTGAGAACCCATCGAGGTTCATTCTCCACATCATACTCCACCACAGGAAAACCTGCTGGAACTAACACAATTGTTCCAACAGTTGGCGCCGTCCGTGGGGACTTAGACTACAAGCTAAGTTCTCTACCACTGCCTGCAATTCGAAGCACGCCTGCGGGGGGAGCTTCGAAGCTTTCTGCTTCGCGCACCCTTCGGCAAGGGGCTTCGGGTGCAGCCCGAAGGCCAATTTCCGCCTTCCCTTGCCCTCCGCATACCGGGGCTCGCCCCCCAGCAAGGGGCTCCACTTTGTGCGTCGGAGGTCATCGAGGTCCCTAGGGGCTACGAGGCCAACCTTCAGCCATCTCGCGAGGTATGTCCGCTGTCCGACGCACTACCTCGACGTGCCATGTCGTAATCATTTTAATGCATTTTCGAAGCCTTGCTTCACCCTAAAGAATCGAACCCGAAGCCTTGCTTCGCCTTATTTAAAAACCGAAGACCTTGCTTCGCCTTATTTAAAATCCGAAGCACCGCTTCGCCGTGTTGAAAAACCGAAGCCTTGCTTCGCCTTGTTTAAAAAACCGAAGCCTTGATTCGCCTTGTTTAAAAAACCGAAGCCTTGCTTCGCCTTGTTTAAAAAACCGAAGCCTTGCTTCGCCTTACTTAAAACCCGAAGCCTTGCTTCGCCTTATTTAAAAACCGAAGCCTTGCTTCGCCTTATTAAAATCCGAAGCCTTGCTTCGCCTTATTAAAATCCGAAGCACCGCTTCGCCTTGTTTGAAAAACCGAAGCCATGCTTCGGCGTATTAAAATCCGAAGCACTGCTTCGCCTTATTGAAAAACTGAAGCACTGCTTCACTTTATTTAAAAAACCGAAGCCTCGCTTCGCTTTTCAAATTCCGGAGCACTCCTCCGAAGGCTACACAACGCCTCCGGGCCCGTAGCAGCTGGCTTTGAGGCTTCCGAGCGACGGCTCGGCAAGTCCGGGATTCCAGGCTCCGGCCTGACGCATCCCCGGGTCGAATGTGGCCCAGGGTCGAAGGTGGCCCAGAGTCGAAGGTGGCTCAGAGTCGTAGGTGGCTCAACATATCACAGGTTCGGTGAATCCACACCAAATATCCTTTTCACTACAGGACCAAGCTCCAGAAGCCTTGCTTCGCTATCTAAACACGCACCGGAGCCCCGCTTCGTGTGACGTGATCTAAGCTGAAAAACCAAGCTTGTCGAAGTCAGACTTCGCTAAAAAAATCTAAGTGCGTTCAGGGCCTCGCCCACGCACAGCATCCAAATCCCGGCATGCCGAAGCATGCTTCGCTCAAATTGGTTATGCGGAAGCCTTGCTTCGCACCAAATTGATGCGTTCGAAGCCCGTAAGAGGCCTTCGCTCGGTACAAATCCAAATATCCGAAGCCGCCGAAAAGGCGCACCCCTTCGCATGTTTATTTTTTGCCCGCACCAGCAACGGTTAAGTCCCTAACTGCCTCGAGCAAAAGGGGGGAAGAATGTATGCGAGGTGTGCGAGTGTAATGCGCAGTACGAGCGTGACAAGCTAAGCGTTCGAAGCCAAACAATGCGAAACACACAAACGAAGTATGCAAATATAATAAACTTCGTTCATTAAGAGACAATTGAGAAGTATGTTACAAACATGCTTCGAAAACAAAACTACGAGTAATCTGTGTCTAAGCCTAAAAAGAACCGAGTGCGAGGCCCCAACCCTCGCTTGCCTCTTCTTCGGCGGGGGCCCCCTAGGCTGGATGTTGCCTCGTCGGAGCCCGCTCTCCCTCGACCGGCCCGTCCAGGCTCCGAAGCCCGCAGGCTTCGACTTCCACTTCGCAGGTCGCTCCAAGTTCGCGAAGCAGGCGGGGCCGTGTCGAAGGCAGAAAAGTCTAGGGCTTCGTCGCTCGCTAAGGCCGCTCGCGAAGGCAAAGGTAAAGGGCTCTGAAGGGACTCCGCCTTCACAGCGGCTAGCAAATCCCGAGCTATTTCGGAGATGGCTTCGCCCCTAGGCCCCCTCGGAAGCTTAAACCGAGGAGGGCCTTCGGACCTAGCTACTTCAAGAATCGCCCACAGTTGTCGAAGCCCTTCAGAGTCCTCGAGGACTTCGAGGTCTATGCTCGAAGGTTGAGCCTGGGCAGGTATAAAAAACCCCCGCATTCATATTAATAAACTGATAAGTTTTTACAAAGCCTACAGCTAGGTATTACAAGGAAGCCTAAGGAGATCTACACCTTCGGAGGCGGAGGCGTCGAGGTCGAAGGCTTGTCCGAGTCGGCGGGCCCCTTGAACCGGCGTTGTCGAAGGGCCTTCATGAGGTCAAGGACTGCCTCGCAGCCTTGCTCCTTCCAAGGTTCCTGCAGCCGCCGCCAGGCCCCGCGGACTTCGCCCGGAGGCGTCACCAAGTGCGGACCCCCGAAGGCCACGGGGGCCACGGAGGTTGCCGCCCGAAGGTGGTCGCACCCTGCGGCATGAAGCATATGCAGCACCCCTTGGCCCGCGACGCGACCGGCCATGAGGGCGAAGCCCGTCAGCGCTTCGTCCGCTATCGAAGCCGCAGTCTTCAAAAAATCGGCGCGGTCCCCAATCGGGTCCCGATCACCAAAGTCCGGAGTCCGGCACTCGGTCCCTATCTTTTCAAGGACCTCGGTCAGGCTCTGGGTGGCCTCGCCAAGATTGGCCACGACAAAGCTCTCAAGATCCCGCGCCCGTTGGCGGAGCTCCTCGTTCTCCTTCGCCTGTCGGGCCTCGGCATCTTTCGAAGCTTGGAGCTCCGCGCGGAGCCGAGCCGTCTCCAAAGCCAAGTTCTCCTTCGCCTCAGCAGCCGAAGCCTCGGCCCGCCTCCGTCTCTCAGCTTCCTCCGAGACCTCGCGGCGAAGGGCCTCCTTCTCCGCTGCGAGGCGCTCCAACCGCCTGTCGGCAGCGGTCGAAGCGGCTGCGTTCAGTGCGAAGGCCTGCAGAAATTCAAGGAGTCATAAGTACCAGCGAAAAGCTAACATATAATTCGAAGCTGCAAGGGG
The DNA here is from genome assembly GCA_019279435.1 of Zizania palustris. Taxonomy (NCBI): domain Eukaryota; kingdom Viridiplantae; phylum Streptophyta; class Magnoliopsida; order Poales; family Poaceae; genus Zizania; species Zizania palustris. The sequence goes on from JAAALK010000286.1 coordinate 10,896,315, forward strand.
CTCCGCTCACCCGCATGAGGACTTCGTTCGAGCTAACGAAGAGCTCCGTGGGATCTAGGTGGCTAAGCTGGGCCACCAAGTCCCCCTCCTCCGCAGAAGCGCAGGCCTCGCGGAAGCCGAGGATCGCCGCGGCCGTCACGCCCTCCCTCGGCTTGAAGGGGTGAATCACCGCCACGGTGGTCTCCGCGGGCTTCGGCGAGGCAGGGCTCAGGCCCACCACGTCGACATCCTCCTCGCCTCGAGGGACCGCACGGCCTCCGCCGCCCTCGCCGTCAGACGAAGTGCTCTCGGACTTCGACTCACTGCTGCTGCTGCTGCTGCTGCTGCTGCTCGAAGCCTCCACGGGCTTCGCTTCGGCGGGCTTCGATCCACCTTCGCCTGCCGGCTTCGCCACAGTGGGCCTCGCATCATCCTCGTCCTCTGCAGGAAGCCAAGTCAAAACCTGCATATTGAAGAGAAGCATGCAAAAAGAAGAAAGGTTTACCTTCGTTAGAGATTTCTTGGAAGGCCGGTGGGGCTAAGTGCGTCCTCCAGCTCCCTCGCTGCAAAGCTGGCTCATCCACCTCCGCGCCCGAAGTTGGTTCCGCCGGGGCATCCGTGGCTTCCTTGGCAGCAGGAGTGCGCGCGTCGGCCTCCGCCTCCGAAGTCCTCACCGCCAGGGGCTTCGCGGCCTTCTTGGGGGTCGGAGTAGCCGCGGGCTTCGCCGCAGCCTCCCCCGAGGCGTCCGGTTCGTCCTCGTCCCCCCTCTTCCTCTTGGCCCCGGCCGACGAGGTGCCCAGGTGGCCGAAGTCCGGCAGAGCTGGGAGCCCTCCGAGGTCGAGCGCGCTCCATACTCTGTTCCAGCGCTCCCAGGACCCCACCAGGGCGAGGCGCTGGTTCTGCTCCTCGGGGGTCGGAGTCCCGACGACTCGGTCCGCCGCCGCGATGGCCTCCTCCGGGGTCCTCATGTCGAGGTCGGCTACACGAAAAGGTTAAGTTAGGAGCAAAGTATTCGAAGTATTAAAAGCAAGAAGAGCGCGAAGCCTTACAGAAACGGTCGAAGGCCAGCTCGCTGAGTTCACCTCGACCCGAAGCCTGGAAGAGACCCTCCGGCCAGGAGCGCGCGAGGGGGCTAAGCCGAAGGGTGATGAACTCCTCCGCGAGGTCCCTCATGCTCATCTTCGCCGCCACCCTTCGGAGCAGCGAGATCCTCGAGTGAAGGAGGCCTTCGCTGGTCGTCACCACCCCTTCGCGCCGGTACAGGATGTGGGCGTTGGTGCTCCGAAGGGGAGAGTTCGCGCCGACGGAGGCGTAGAACCACTCTTGATCCCATCTCGAATACCACTTGCTGTTTACAGCCCTCGCAGGGAAGGCGTCCTGGAACTCCTTCCGGAGCTGGAAGTTGGCGCTGCCGAAGGCCAGCGCCCTCTTGACGCGGTCCGTCCCCTCCCTGGGCTTCGGCTGGCAGTTGGCGTCGTGAAGGGCAACGAAGACATCCGCGCGGCCCTCGCAGCCTTCGGCCCGCATGGCCCACTCGAAGACAGCTAACCTCGCCACTGCATTGGGCGAAAGCTGAGGAAGCTCGAGGTTGTAGGCCTTGAGGACTTCGCTCAGCATCCCCACTGCGGGCAGTCCGAGGCCGGCCTCGAAGAAGGCTTCAAACACCACCACTTCGTCAGCACGAGGCTTCGGTACGGCCTCTGATTTCTCTGGAACTCTTAGTTGGATTTTCGCTGCAATCTTCCCCTCGCAGGCCCTCCGGACGGACTCCTCCGTGGAAATCGAAGCCCTCATTTCCAGGGTCTGCTCGAACTTGTCGGAGGGCGTCCGAAGGTCCCTCGGCCCCAGTCGCCTAACCGCCGGCTTCGCTGCCGCGGCCGCTGCTGCCGCTACCTGCACTTGGGCGGAGCCCGAGCTCGAGCCCAAAGCCAGGGGCTTTGCCACTGCCTTCTTCGGCATTCTGATCAGACTTCGGCACGAAGGGCTAAAAGATGGCGAAGGGCTAGAAGCTAGCGGAGGTTGCTCTGCGAAGCTAGGAGAAAAAGGAGAGCGAAGGTTGTAAGGCGGTGAGAAAGAAGCGAATGAAAGCGTGCCGGAGCCACCCGCGGTAAGTCCCTATTTATAGGCGCGGTAAGAATTCCAACCGTCGTGGGCCGAACCCACCACCATATGGGCCTCCGACGAAGGCGAATCAAGCCCAAGCAAGGTAACGGTAACTTTTCTGACCGTTGCGGAGCCGTTCGGGCTCCCAGAGGCCGCTCTGGCACGAGCATTTATTACCCCCGAGTATCGAGATCACCTTCGTTCTAGGCTCCGAAGGTATGTCTTCTCCGAGGTTATGTTTTCAGGTCATTTGTCCTAAAGGCGCGTACACCCCTTCGACCCGAAGGCCTGCACGCGAGGGGCTACTGTTGGGGGAATATATTTCCCTTAAACAGGGGCCAAATGACGTCAGCCTCCGACAGCCTTCGGCCTAGGGCCTAGCACTGTCGGAGCCTGTTTTTCTATCTAAGTGTTGTTTCCAGGTCCCAAGGTGCCTTTCGGCCCTGTAGCTTCGAAGCCCTCAACCAGGAGGTCCGGCTCGAAGCCCCCGATTCGGCCCCTGGCGCGGGACGCCGGGGGCCGCCCTCCGGAGCTAAGCCCGGATGCCACCCTCCGGGACCAAGACCGGAGGCCACCCTCCGGGACCAAGACCGAAGGCCACCCTCCGGAGTCCAGTTCGGAGGCCGCCCTCCGGGAGCCAAGCCCGGAGGCCACCCTCCGGGACCAAGACCGGAGGCCACCCTCCGGAGTCCAGTTCGGAGGCCACCTTCCGGAGTCAAGTCCGGAGCCGCCCCCCGAAGCCAAGACCGGAGGCCGCCCCCCGAAGCCAAGACCGGAGGCCACCCTCCGAAGCCACGTCCGAAGGCCGCCCTCCGGAGCAGCGCTTCGAAGCCCGCCCTTCGGGTGCACTTCGAAGCCCCCTCCGCAGCCTCTGCCACAGAGCTCCGACCCTTGTTCGAGGCTCATGAATATCTAAGTACAGTCCATACCGGGGGCCCCTCCGCCCCTGGTATGTCGTTTAGCTGGTCAAAGTCTGGCGCAGCCTGACACGTCTGTAAAGCTGTAAAAGCTGTCTGGTACCCGTGTACAGTAGTTAGCTCCCTTTCCCTGTCTACCCCTATAAGTCTGGGAGCCTGTAGAGGGTATCCGGGTCTTTTCCTTAAGGCATGCGTGCCTATAAAAGCAGGGCCAAGCCCTTGTTGCAGGGGGCATGAAACCCTGGAGTTATCCTCTTCACATCAAGGCACACCATGCCGAATCTACTACAAACTGGACGTAGGGTTTTTATCCCCTAGGGGAGGCCCGAACCAGTATAAACCCTATCTCTCCCTGTGAGAACCCATCGAGGTTCATACTCCACCACAGGAAAACCTGCTGGAACTAACACAATTGTTCCAACAATAATTTTTATTTCTCTTGTGTTAAATATCTTTAGGTTATTTCTGAATTAATTTTTGGTGATCCAAATTTTTTAGTTAATTACTATTTTATTTTAGACTGCAATCTAAACAGTTTATTAGGATATTTAGTGCTTTGTATTACGTCATTAAAAATTTCTAGTACCTATTTTATATACTGCAGTATCTTTATTTAGTTTATATTTAATATCATTTTAATTAGGACACCGATCATTTTTAGTCTAGACAACTTTAATTCCAGTATTCTGTTTGCTAATATTATTTGTCTGGTTAAGTTTGGTTGAGGGTTGGGATTAGATTATAGTTTAGCTAGAAATTTTTAGGCGCCCATTCACCCCCCTCTGGTCGCTACTTTCGGTCCTACAATACCAAAGTGCTATGGTAAGCAGTCCAGAACAATGCAATGTGACACAACAAAGCCACTTGGATCTTTTCAATTAAGCATAAAAGGCATGGATTTTTCATTTTTCTGGTTTTTATCATTTTATAGCATATTTTCCATGTTAAAGCATATAGATGTCCAAGTTGCATATCTGCATCTATATTGGAACTAGCTACCAGGCATGTAAGAGAAGCAATGGTGATCATTTTTCAATTTTAAAGAATAAAATCAATGCTTATGACAAATATCATATATATCATGTGAACCGAAACAAGCATTATCATCGACAAGTATTCAAAAGCATATACAAGAAAGAATGAGTAAAGCAAGTCAATCATATAATAGAAGCAAGCTCAAAGTGGGATATATGAATATGCAGGGTATGAACTCACATGAAAAGGCTCAATAAAAGATTAAAGAAGAAAGAAAAGACTCAAAAATATCCTAAAAAGGATACACAACTCCCAAATCCCCTTGCAAATGCGCAAACATAGACAGATCTAGGGGTTTGGTCAGAATATCAGCCAACTGATGATGGGTATCAACATAAACAAGGTTAATGACACCTTTCTCATATTGATCCCTCAGAAAATGAAAGCGCACATCGATGTGTTTGGTTTTTGAATTAAGACATGGGTTTTCCCTACACTAATCACACCGGTGCTATCACAAAACAAAGGTACTCTGGCAAAGAAAGACAACCCAAAATCTTTCAAAGTGGAAATCATCCAAACCAATTGTGAGTAGTAGCTAGCAGCAGCTACATACTCAGCCTCTGTGCTAGAAAGCGCAACTCCAGATTGTTTTTGACAAGACTAAGAAACAAGCGAAGAACTGAGAAACTAGTAAGTACCGGAAGTTGACTTGCGATCCAGCCGGCACCCACCAAAATCAGCGTCGGAAAAGCTCGATAACTCAAGAGATGATGATGCTGAATAGTAAAGACCAAGATCAAGCGCATAGGTAAGGTACCTAAAAATGCGCTTGACAGCCTGCTGATGAGATGAACGTGGTGAAGATTAGAAGCACGTGCACAAACCCACGGCGAACTGAATGTTTGGTCTCGTCATCGTTAGGTACAACAGTGATCTGATCATCCCTCGATACTCTCTCTCGTTGACCTTGACACCGCTCTCATCCTTGTCCAGGCCCCTAGATGTACCCATGGGGGTCATCTGAGGCTTCAGCTCTCCACCGAAGTCGAACTTCTTCAGCATGTCTCACGTGTACTTGCTCCGGTGGATGAAGATGTTGTCCTTGGTCTGCTTGATCTGGAGCCCTAGAAAATACTTGAGCTCACCCATGAGGCTCATCTCAAACTCATTGTGCATATGCTTAGAAAACTTGGACACAAGCTCATTAGTAGAACCACAAAAAATAATATTGTCCACGTAAATCTGAGAAATCAAGAAATCTGAGCCAACTCTGAGCAAGAAAAGAGTTTTGTCCACAGAACCCATGACAAAGCCGTTCCCCAACAAAAACTGCTTTAAATGATCATACCAAGCCCTGGGGCTTGCTTCAGACCATATAAAGTTTTCTACAACTTGAAAACATGTCGAGGAAACTTAGAGTTTTCAAAACCAGGGGGCTGCCTAACATAGACGTCCTCCTCTATATTCCCGTTCAGAAAAGCACTCTTGACATCCATTTGAAAAAGCTTAAAACCTTTCGAAGCAGCAAATGCCAAAAGTTTTCGAATGGACTCAAGACGGGCAATAGGGGCGAAAGTCTCCTCAAAATAAATTCCCTCTTTCTAGCAAAAACCCTATGCAACTAATCGAGCTTTGTTTCGCACCACAACCCATCTTCACCTTGCTTGTTCTTAAACACCTACTTGGTGCCTATGGGGTTGCATTCTGGTGGCTACTCAAATAGTGTCCAAACTCAATTGCGAACAAAATTTTTAACCTCTTCTTGCATGGCATTTATCCAATTTTCATCAGATAAAGCTTGAGCAACATCTCTAGGCTCAAAAGTGGCAACAAAAGCAGACTAAGCAAACACAATGAGTGAACCAACCTAAGAACACAAATGATGAGCTCCAAGGGGTGATCACGCTAAACTACTCGGGATCCTTGGTGATTAGATGCCACCTCACTGGAGTTAGTAGATGGCACCTCTGGACTCGACTGAGGGGGCTTCGACACAAGAAGCAAAACGGGCTTCGATCAGGGCTTCGCTAGTAAGCAGCGAGGTCTTGCCTCCTGTTACACAGAGCGACAGCACACTGAAATACACACTTCGCACAGAAACAACCTTCGCCTAGACAGGCTTCGGTGCACTATAACTAGCGAGGTATGTAACGCGAGCTCAAGCAAAAAGCACATAGAAGCAGGGCTTCGCCGCTTGAACAAGGAACACAATAAAATGAACTCTGGATGAATACAGCGAGGTATGTGGCTACAGGAGCTCAACAGTAAATGCTCAAAGTGTTAAATGTTACCTACCGAGCCCCCATATTTATAGCCCACAGTTCACCCAAAGGAAATGACTACACTACCCCTAGGGTTTACAAAGGATTTGTCTCTACAGAACTAAGGGGTACAAAAGGTAGTCCACATTTATTCTGGAGGCTTCTCTGTCAGCTTTGCAGAGGGGACAGCGTCAGCTTTTTGCAGAGGAGACAGTGTCAGCCTTTGCAGTCTTTGACCTTCTGGATCCTCCCTTCGCACGCGAGGGGTGCGGTAGCTTCGGCGAGAAGCCTTGAGCCTGATGGCCTTCGCTTCGCCGAAGATGGCCTTCGATACAGTGACGGTTTTGAGCCGAAGCCGTCAAAACCCTTGAGCCTTCGCACCAACACCTCCGGAGTGGACCACCACGGCTTCGCAGCTTCACCCAGCTCGTACTCCGTCAGTCCGTGTACCGAAGCCATGCAGGCCGAAGTACCTCAGGTCAACCTTGCTCCGGAGCTAGCCTCGCTCCGAAGCCTTCCTCACTCCGAAGCCCCACCTTCGGAATACCACCCTTCGAAGTCCCTCCTTCGTCCAAGGCCTCCGCACGAAGCATTCCATGAGCCCTTCGTCGCAGTGCCTCTCCCCGAGCACACTCCTAGACGAGCCTCACCGGACCATGCCTTCGATGCGCCTCGACTTCTGAGACCTTCGTCGGGTACCTTCGAATGTCTCCCTCCAGAGCACACTTCGAATTCCTTGCCTCCGCAGAGGACTTGTTCCATCCAACTTCGAAGTCACTCCATCCGGATTACCTTCGAAGTGCCACACCTCCGAGGACTTTGTCTCGGAGCACCTTCAGCCGGAGCCACGCTCCACACTCTCTGCCTTCACCTGGCACGCCTCGACCCGAGGACCGACCCGGACCACCTTCGCAGCCACCGTGACGGAGCTCCCTGCTCCCCTGGCATCAAGCCTCCCGCTTGACCCAGGTTCACCTGCTACGAACCTTGTCCGTCACCTCCGAAGTCCCTGCGCACCACAGATAAGTAGACAAGTGTATACAGTACTCCGGAGACCTCTCCGGGTTAGCAACCTCCGGTACACACTCCGGTGTACCGCCCAAAGTACCGAAGCCTTCGGTACGAACCCAGTCAATGTGTACTGTCGGACCCCTCCGACACGCACACTCCGCTGCAACAGCTGCAGCAAGTAAACACCGAACACCCTTCGGTAAAACCACCTCCGAACACCCTTCGGAGGTACAACCTCCGAAACCCCTCCGGAGGTACCCTTCGAACAGAGGGTAAAAATCCTGTCAATCACTCATCACAAACACTGAAACCAACCCTTGGTTTCTCAGGTAGTAACAGCATTATCGGCGGCAGTAATAGATTCTGCTTGTCCGAACTCTTGTCCGATCAGTGGTAGTAACAGAAGTATCAGCGGCGGTAACAGATCCTGTTATTGTTTCCATTTGAGTTTTGGGCACATAGTTTCCCTCTATTGCTTGAATTTTCACCTTGGGAGCACTAAGGCCAGCAACTTTGACGAGTACTAGGGAATACTTATTGAACTTGGTTTAACTGTTATTATTATCGCTAATCCTTGCTACTCACTTTGCCTTCCAAGATACACCTTTCTCTTGGTCAGGACAGGTTCATTCCTTGCAATTGCCACCACCCTCCACTTGGTTCATCACCTGTAGGCCGGTGACCTCACTGCGGCGTGGTAAGAACACTTGCAAGCGTGGGTAAGGCGCTTGACGAATTGCTTCCACCACAAACCCACCACCCCACCTAGCTGTTTTACATAGGATTATTCTTTGTTGTTTTATCTTTTCACTAACATGGCAGATAACAACGGCACCCCTCCATCTGATTTTAATGACTGTGTCTCACGACGTGCTCTACTAGAGTCTCAGCGGCAGACCCAACATTCCATCGAACGTCTCGCGTGTACTGTGGCTGACCTAGTGGACCGAATGACTGCCTTGGAAACACGTTTGCCTGCTGCACGAGGCAACGATGACCATGTTGAAGAGGAATACGATCATATTGGAGAGGAAGATGACCTATCCTATGCCGCGAACAATGGCATTGACCCTGACGAGGCTGCACGTCATCGCTTTCAGTTCAACCATCAAGGTATGGGCGGCCACCGCAACCGCCATCCACGAGGTAACAATGACAACCACAGGAACAATGATCATGATCCCTACTCTAAGGTAAAATTTTCAGTACCTCATTTTGCTGGCACCTATGATCCAGATGCATATTTAGATTGGGAGATGTCAGTCGAACAAAAATTTAATGCTGACATGGTTCCTGCTATCCACCGCGTGGGCTTAGCTACTAGTGACTTCACTGGATATGCTCTTCTTTGGTGGACTGAAATAGTTCAGGTTGGCAATGAACCACAAACTTGGGATATGTTAAAATGGCAAATGCGTTCTGAAAATCAGCAAGTAGCCAAAACGCTTTCGAGGCAACAGAAAGATAAACTTGCTTCTCCTTCTTCATCACAAGTTATTAATCTGAAAGGACGTGTCATGCTTGCAACTAAAACTGACCTTGCTGAAATTTGTGATGATACTCCCTTGCTATATGGCTTGATTTGCACGAACGTGCTGTTTTCACTTGCCAACATTCCTAGCTCTGTTCCTGCTGCAGTCACTGACCTTTTGCAGGAGTTTAACGATGTTTTTCCTGCTGAGATACCACCCGGGCTGCCACCGATACGCGGCATCGAGCACCAAATTGATTTGATCCCGGGAGCGTCTCTTCCTAATCGTGCAGCGTACCGTACCAATCCAGAGGAGACAAAAGAAATTGAGCGCCAAGTACAGGACCTTCTTGATCGTGGGTACGTCCGTGAAAGCCTTAGTCCTTGTGCAGTACCCGTTCTTTTGGTGCCTAAGAAAGATGGTAGTTGGCGCATGTGTGTTGATTGTCGTGCTATTATTAATATCACCATTCGATATCGACACCCTATTCCTAGATTGGATGACATGCTTGATGAGCTTAGTGGTGCAATTATTTTTACTAAGATCGATCTCCGTAGTGGATACCACCAAATTCGCATGAAACTAGGTGATGAATGGAAAACTGCTTTCAAAACAAAGTTTGGATTATATGAGTGGCTTGTCATGCCTTTTGGACTTACTAATGCACCTAGTACGTTCATGCACTTGATGAATGAAGTCCTACGGCACTTTATAGGATGCTTTGTGGTTGTATACTTTGATGATATCTTGGTTTATAGCAAATCTCTCACTAAACATGTTGAACACCTACGTGCTGTTTTTTCTGTCCTCCGTGAGGCTAGAATGTTTGGTAACCTTGAGAAGTGCACGTTTTGCACGGATCGAGTTGTGTTTCTCGGATATGTTGTCACTTCACAGGGTATTGAGGTTGACGCGGCGAAGGTAGAAGCAATCAACAACTGGCCGCAACCCCAAACTATCACACATGTATGTAGTTTTCTTGGTCTTGCAGGTTTCTACCGGCGTTTTGTGAAAGATTTCAGCACCATAGCCGGTCCTTTGCATGAGTTGACCAAAAAGGGAGTTACTTTTACTTGGGAGCCAGCACATGAACAAGCTTTTGCCACACTCAAAGATTGTCTTACACATGCACCTCTACTTAAACTACCCGACTTCAGTAAGCCTTTTGAGTTAGAATGTGATGCTAGTGGGTTGGGATTAGGAGGTATGCTGCTACAAGGAGGTAAACCCGTGGCCTATTTTAGTGAGAAATTATATGGTCCACAGTTGAATTATTCTACCTATGACAAGGAATTATATGCCTTAGTGCGCGTGCTTGAAACTTGGCAACATTACCTTTTGCCTAAGGAGTTTATTATTCATTCGGATCATGAAGCATTGAAGCATATACGTAGTCAAGCAAATCTGAATAAACGATATGCTAAATGGGTAGAATTTATTGAGACTTTTCCATATATCATTAAGCATAAGAAAGGGAAAGATAATGTGATTGTCGATGCTTTATCTAGACGTTATACACTGCTTTCTCAACTTGATTATAAGATCTTTGGTTTAGAAACATTGAAGGGCATGTATGCTACTGATTTGGACTTCAAAGATGTTTTTACAAATTGTACAGACAACCGTGCTTGGAACAAATATGTGCTAAATAATGGATATCTTTTTCGTGCTAACAAGTTATGTGTGCCGGCTAGCTCTCTTCGCTTGTTGTTATTGCAGGAAGCACATGGTGGTGGTTTGATGGGTCATTTTGGATCAAAGAAAACCGAAGATGTGCTGTCCACACACTTCTATTGGCCTAGGATGAGACGAGATGTTGAGCGCTATGTGGCACGATGCACTACTTGCAATAAAGCTAAGTCCCGTCTAAACCCACATGGTCTTTATATGCCTCTGCCAGTTCCTAGTGTACCTTGGGAGGATATTTCTATGGATTATGTGTTAGGATTACCTAGAACTAGGAGGGGGAGAGATAGTATTTTTGTGGTGGTAGATCGTTTCTCTAAAATGGCGCATTTTATACCTTGTCACAAGAGCGACGATGCTACAAATGTTGCTGATTTGTTTTTCAGAGAGGTCGTACGCTTGCATGGAGTTCCCAATACCATCGTTTCAGACCGTGATGCTAAATTCTTAAGTCATTTTTGGAGAATGCTGTGGCATAAGTTGGGGACGAAGCTGCTGTTTTCTACTACTTGTCACCCCCAAACGGATGGACAAACGGAGGTCGTCAACCGTACATTGTCCACCATGTTGAGGGCTGTTTTGAAGACCAACTTGAAGCTTTGGGAAGAGTGTCTACCTCATATTGAGTTTGCATATAATATACACTCCACTACTAAGGTAACTCCATTTCAAGTTGTCTATGGCTTTAATCCGCGTGCTCCTATTGATTTGCTACCATTACCACCATCTGAAAACTTGAATTTTGATGCTACTACACGTGCTGAATTATTGCTTAAGATGCATGAAACTACTAAAGCAAACATAGAGAAAATGAATGAAAAATATCGTGCTTATGGTAGTAAGGGTAGAAAAGAGATAACATTTGAACCGGGTGATCTTGTTTGGTTGCACTTGCGCAAGGATCGTTTTCCTGATTTGAGAAAGTCTAAATTGATGCCACGTGCTGATGGTCCTTTCCGTGTGCTTGAGAAGATAAATGATAATGCATATAAACTTGAGTTGCCTGCAGCTTTTGGGGTTAGTCCCACATTTAACATTTCAGATTTAAAGCCCTATTTGGGAGATGATGATGAGCTTGAGTCGAGGACGACTCCAATTCAAGAAAGGGAGGATGATGAGGACATCACTTCGCCTGATACACACATGGAGCCTCCACCTACAATTCAACTACAAGGACCAATCACACGCGCCCGTGCCCGTCGCTTGAACCATGAGGTTAATTCTTTCCTTAGCAACTTTGATTATATTTGTTTGGACGGGATGCTACTGAATTCTAGTGATATTTTGTTTCTTAGGAACATGGGAGATGGAATAGAAGAGTTGGAGTCGAAGACGAAGTCGCACGGATGATTTGAAGTCAAGAACTCGCTGGTTCGGACTACATCGACCACCTTGCACCAAAATGGGCATAACTTCCTCATACGAAGTCCGATTGGCGCGTTCTTGGACGTTTTGGAAAGCTAAGGAGAAGACGGATCTTTTGCCGTTGGTTTCGTGTCATTTGGAGTCTCGAGTCGATCTGTGTGATTA
>JAAALK010000286.1:10908351-11186688 GCA_019279435.1 Zizania palustris
GTGGCCTACGCCCTCATCATGGCCTCCCGGAAGCTCCGGCACTACTTCTTGGCTCACGACATCGTCATCCCGACTGCCTACCCGCTAGGCGACATGTTCCGGAACAAGGACGCCACCGGCCGCATTGGAAAGTGGGCGGTGGAACTAGCCCCGTTCGGAATCTCTTTCGTCGCCCGGACAGCCATCAAGTCCCAAATCCTCGCCGACTTCGTCGCAGAGTGGACGATGGCCCGCGAGCCCACAGGCGCAGAAGCAAGCGAAGGGGTTTAGACCGTCTTTTCAGACTCAGACGGTGCTTACCAGGCCTCGGGGGCTGGGGCCGGAGCAGTCATCATCTCCCCATCCGGCCAGTAGGCCCTGTATTCTGCTCGCCTGAACTTCAAGGCCACAAACAATATCGCCGAGTACGAAGGAGTCTTCTTGGGGCTCCGCAAGGCGCACGCACTGGGAGCCGCGCGTGTGGTCGTCAAGACCGATTCTCAAGTCGTCGCCGGGCACATCGACAAGAGTTTCCGGGCTAAGCACCCCGACCTCGCCTCCTACCTCGACTCCATCCGCAAGTTCGAAGCAGCTTTCAAGGGTATATCCGTCCAAAACATTCCGCGAGGCGAAAACGGCCAAGCCGACGCCCTCGCCAAGGCCGGGGCAGGTGCTCAAACCTTGCCGCCAGGGGCTTTTTTCGAGGAACTCACCCAACCTTCGGCGCCCCCTCGCAGCGAGGCATCCGCCTCCACCTCCTCAGACGAGCCCCCACCGCCACCTCAGCCAGCCCCAGTCCTGTGTACGGCTAACGCTGATTGGCGGGAGCCCATCCTGCGCACGCTCGCAGGTAGCGAATATGACCATCCTAGCCTAGACCAAGCTCGCCTGCAGCTCCGTGCGAGGTCATTTCAGGTTATCAATGGCATTCTATACAAGTCCGGAGTATGCACCCCGCTACTTCGCTGCATCTCACACTCGGACGGAGTTGCCATGCTCCGAGAAATCCACGGGGGGCTGTGCGGGAGCCACCTGGCACCACGGGCTCTCGCAGGAAAGGCTCTCCGACAAGGCGTATACTGGCCCACCGTCGTAGCCAACGCCGAAGAACTCGTCCGCACCTGCCAGGGTTGTCAGTGGATGGGGCGGCGTAGTCATCGACCTCCAGCCAGCCTGCTACCCATCCCTCCGGTATGGCCTCTGGCCCGCTGGGGCATGGACCTCATCGGGCCACTCCCCAGAGCGAAAGGAAACCTGAGCTTCGCCGTTGTCGCCGTCGAATATTTCTCCAAGTGGGTCGAAGCGGAGCCATTAACCTCCATCACATCCCGAAACATCCAGAAATTCTTCTGGCAGAATATTGTGTGTCGTTTTGGAGTACCCAAGCAGCTCACATTGGACAACAGAACGCAGTTCGACGCCGGACCCTTCCGGGCATTCTGCGACGAATTGGGAGTCCAGCTCTGCTTCGCCGCCGTGCGGCATCCCTAGTCTAACGGAGCCGTGGAGCGAGCTAATGGGCACATTCTTTCGGGCTTCAATAAACGCATCGTCGGCTTAGCCAAAGGGTTATGGCCCGACGAGCTGCCGAAGATCTTGTGGTCCATCCGGACAACCACTTCCCGGGCCACCGGCTTCACTCCATTCCGCCTCTTGTTCGGCGACGAAGCAATGACCCCAACGGAGCTCCGAGCCGGTTCATTGCGTGTCACAACACCCGAGGGCGATGACGAGCGTACCATCTCCCTCGACCTGGCCGAAGAGACGCGGCTCCGGGCCATCGCCAACCTATCCAAGTATCAGAAAGAGACCAAAGCTTGGTATGATCCCAAGGTCAAGCGCAATGAGTTCCAACCCGGGCACCTATCCTTCGCGCGGTGATCGCTCCCACCAAGCTGGGCAACAAATGGGAAGGACCGTACATTATCACAAGGTCTGGGCGACCGGGATCCTACCGGCTCGCCACCATAGAAGGCGAAGAGCTGAAGCACACTTGGCATGCGGAGCACCTGAAGCACTACTTTCCGTAGAGTCGTCACTGTATTCCGCTAACGGCCGATGGTGCCTGATTTTGTATCCTAATTGTGTAATAAATCACCAGACCAATATTCTCGCCCAGCACGAAATGCGCAACGACTCTAAGAATTTCGCTTCACCGAAGCTATCGAGTTCCGAGCTCCGGCTCGACGCACCCTCGCTATCGGGTTCCGAGCTCCGGCTCGACGCACCCTCGCTACAAGGTTCCGAGCTCCGGCTCGACGCACCCTCGCTATCGGGTTCCGAGCTCCGGCTCGACGCACCCTCGCTATCGGGTTCCGAGCTCCGGCTCGACGCACCCTCGCTATCGGGTTCCGAGCTCCGGCTCGACGCACTCTTGCTATCGGGTTTCGAGCTCCGGCTCGACGCACCCTCGCTATCGGGCTCCGAGCCCTGGCTCGATGCACCCTCGCTATCGGGTTCTGAGCTCAGGCTCGACGCACCCGCGCTAGTGGGTCCCGGGCTCCAGCTCGGCACTCCTTCGCACTCGGACTCCTAGATCCAGTCGGAAGTGGGCCGCCCCCGTACGTGGGATACATTCAACGTGCCTTCCTCCTAGCTGGTTAGCGCCCAGCCGGCCAACCGACTACCCGCTAAGGGGGGAAGGGAAGGAGCAAGGCGAAAGGCTTCGACAACACATATCGGAAGCACGGAGGGCGTACAATGTTTATTACAAATCAAAGACGGAAAAGAAGAGTCAAGAGTAATTTTCATCCAAGCCAAGCAAGAAACGAAGGCCCCCTCGGCCGGAGGGGTCACCAGCGCCGGAGCGCGTTTCGGGCATATGCCCAGGCACGCTTCGCGCGGACCTCTCCTTCCTTTTCTTCCGCTCCTCTTCCTTCTTCCGGGCGCGAAAGGCCCCCTGGTCCTCCTGAAGCTGGGCCCAGCTGCGCAGGTTATCCCCCCGGAAGGCCCTTCGTCTAAGCTGGCCTCCGTGTCGGACCAATCCACCGGCTCCGGAGACGAGGACGAAGAGCGGGATCCCGCCTCTTCTTCCTTAATGAAGCCCAGAACCCCGCGAAGGATGTCAGGATCCACGCGCCCATCGCAGCTACGGGGGAGGACGAAGCGTGCAGGCCGGTTCGCCTTCAGGACCTCGAAGATGGCCCATTGATGTCGAAGAGCGTCGTCAAAATCAAGCACTTCGATATCGCGTTCGCAATCGCGGACACCCTAGATAAACCCCAAGAGGTACTCTTTATTAATATGTGATTAAGTTCCTAAGCTATTACAAGTTAACGCAGCGGAAGGTCGCAAAGAGGTTACACCTTCGGGTCCGGCTGGCGAGCCGAGGCCGAAGGCTTCGAAGGATCCGGAGGACCGCGGCCACGGAGCGCCTCCTCCAGCCAAGCTTTGATCGCCTCGGGACCCTCGGTCTCCCAGACCGCCTTGAGCGCTCGCCAAGATCGATTCAGCGCGACGCTCGGCGTTCGAAGGTGATACCTGTTGGACCGGAAACGGCGACCAGAGGGGGGTCAATGGGAGCTTTTAAAAATTTCGGGCTAACAACTAGCCTTCGGTTTCAGTTCTGTCTTCTGCGGAACAGGCTTCGAACACTACCTTCGAAGGTCTGGTTCTGAGGTACTTCGACACCTTCGAACACAGGGTTCGGAGGAGCAAAAGTTCGAAGCCAAGAAGACTTCGCTCCACTTACAACCCTCGGAAATCTACTCTGCTTAGTCAGTGCAGGCTCCGCACACAGGGTGCTTCGAGCAGGCTTCGCACTTCACCCTTCGCAAGAGTGGACAACCCTCTGAGGACTTCGACCAAGTATTTGGCAGCAGCAACTGGTGCTGAGCTTCGTACACGAAGGTCTACACGCACACAAACAGACTACACTAGGGGCTTCGACACAAGAAGCAAAACGGGCAACAATCAGGGCTTCGCTAGTAAGCAGCGAGGTCACGCCTCCTGTTACACAGAGCGAATGCACACTGACAAAACACACCTCGCACGAAAAACAACCTTCGCCTCAACAGGCTTCGGTGCACTACTACAGGCGAGTTATGCAAAGCGAGCTCAAGCAAAAGCACAAGAAACAGGCCTTCGCCGCTTGAACAAGGAACACAGAAAATGAACTCTCTGGATGTATTAAAATCGAAGTGTGTGGCTACAGGAGCTCAACAGTAAATGCTCAAAGTGTTAAATGTTACCTACCGAGCCCCCATATTTATAGCCCACAGTTCACCCAAAGGAAGTGACTACTTTACCCCTAGGGTTTACAGAAGATTTGACTCTACAGAACTAAGGGGTACAAAAGGTAGTCCACCTTTATTCTGGAGGCTTCTCTGTCAGCTTTGCAGAGGGGACAGTGTCAGCCTTTTACAGAACAAACAGTGTCAGCCTTTGTAGTCTTTGACTTTCTGCAGCCTCCCAGCTCGAACTCCGTCAGTCCGTGTACCGAAGCCATGCAGGCCGAAGCACCTCAAGTCATCCTCACTCCGAAGCCCCACCTTCGGAGTACCACCCTTCGAAGTCCCTCCTTCGTCCAAGGCCTTCGCATGAAGCATTCCATGAGCACTTCGTCGCAGTGTCTCACTCCGAGCACACTCCTCGACGAGCCTCACCCGGACCATGCCTTCGATGCGCCTCGACTTCTGAGACCTTCGTTGGGCACCTTCGAATGTCTCCCTCCGGAGCACACTTCGAATTCCATGCCTCCGCAGAGGACTTGTTCCACCAACTCCGAAGTCACTCCATTCGGAGTACCTTCGAAGTGCCTCACCTCCGAGGACTTGTCTCAGAGTACCTTCAGCCGGAGCCATGCTCCGCACTCTCTGCCTTCACCTGGCACGCCTTGACCCGAGGACCGACCCGGACCACCTTCGTAGCCACCGTGACGGAGCTCCCCGCTCCCCTAGCATCAAGCCTCCCGCTTGACCCAGGTTCACCTGCTGCGAACCTTGTCCGTCGCCTCCGCAGTCCCTGTGCACCACCGACAAGCAGACAAGTGTATCCAGTACTCCGGAGACCTCTCCGGGTTAGCAACCTCCGGTACACACTCCGGTGTACCGCACAAAGTACCGAACCCTTCGGTACGAACCCAGTCATTGCGTACTGTCGGACCCCTCCGACGAGCACACTCCGCTGCACAGCTGCAGCAAGCAAACACCGAACACACTTCGGTGACACCACCTCCGAACACCCTTCGAAGGTACCCTTCGAACAGAGGGTAAAAAGTCTGTCAATCACTCATCACAAAACACCGAAACCAACCTTTGGTTTCTCAATCTCCCCCTTGATGAGTGCATTGACAACCAAATCGAAGTTCAAGAAAATTTAAAACCTTTCAGCACACAAGTGACCATAAAAACTCAGAAAAGAGCCAAATCATGTCACTTGATAAAAGAATTTTCCTCCCCCTTTCTCAAAAGATTAAAAAGCCCCTTTGGCAATGACAACTCCCCCTGAGTTAAATTTTCCCTTTGGCAATAAAAAATCTTCTCCCCCTTTATGTCAAATTTTTCTCCCTCTTAGAAATTATACCCCCTTGCGGCAGAGAACGAAGCAAATCTCTCCCCCTTTGGCAATGCAAGCATCAAGGAGCATGTAAAAGATGCAAAGCTTCGAAATGAGCAGAAATGCAAAGACATATGGAGCAAAAATATGCCAATATTAATACCAATGACCATGTGCTCAGCTCAAATTAATATTCTCTAAAAACATGATGAAGCATGTGAATTTATCATTTTTGGAATAAAAGCATCACCACTTAGTCAAGGAAACTAGACAAGTAAGAGCAAGGACTGCGCAAAGCTAGTCAATCTCTACTCTAGACAGACAAGTCCAGTTCAAAAGGAGCTTGAAAAGCAAACTTGATGGACAATGAATTTTGTTGTTCTTTTCTTAGTGCCAGGGGTTATTTGTTTGTCCACCTTATTCTTTCCAATCCGGCCAAGCCTAGGCATGAAAGCCATAAGAAGCTTAAGGCAAAGATTTTGGTATACACTACACTATTCCAGTTCAGACCGATGTGCAATGGTAAGCAGTCTAGAATAGAGTAGTGCGACAAACAAACCCACCTGGATCTTTTCTCTTAAAAGCATGCAAATCATGGAATTGTTGATTTTAACTAAGTGAACCAATGTTTGGCACTTTATGAATATCCATGAAAATGTAGAACAGTTTTCAAGTTGCAATTTTTAGCATCCAATGGACAGTGTCTCGCTGTCAAGCAGATAAAAGATAGCTAAAGCAGTCCTGCTGAAACATGCTAGATTCAAGACTAAGCAGCGAGCATGATTTGACTTTGAAAATAAAACATCATGCTCATCAATGTTCTAGATGAATTAAAGAGAGCTGAGCTGACATGATTTCATGAATTATAAGCAGGCATATAAGTGCAAAATATGTAAATGCAATTTCAACACAATTAGACAAAGGCATATCCATCTAAAACAACTCCCCCTCACAAAATGCCGTAAGGGTGACAAATGCCATGTTCCCCACGCAAGTAAGCAAATCGAGAAGCATCGAGGGGTTTTGTAAAAATGTCGGCAAGCTGGTGTTGGGTATCAACATATTGAAGTTCAATATCACCCTTCTCATTGTGATCTCTGAGAAAATGATATCGTACGTCAATGTGTTTGGTTCTGGAGTGCTGAACCGGGTTGTTTGCAATACAAATAGTACTAGTGTTATCACAGAAAAGTGGAACACTCTTATAATCTAACCCGAAATCCCGCAAAGTGGAAACCATCCACAAAATCTGAGAACAACAGCTAGCTGCAGCAACATATTCGGCCTCAGCCGTTGATTGTGCAACACTAGACTGTTTGCGGGAAGACCAGCAAACCAGTGAAGTACCCAGAAAATGACAAGTACCAGAGGTACTCTTCCTATCAATTCTACACCCAGCAAAGTCCGCATCAGAATAACCTCGAAGACATAAAGAAGAAGATACTGAATACCATATGCCAAATTCAAGGGTGTGTTTGAGATACCTTAGGATGCGCTTAACCGCTTGGCGGTGCGAGACTCGTGGTGAAGCCTGAAAACGAGCGCACAGACACACAGCGAAGTGTATGTCCGGCCTCGTGGCAGTCAAGTAGAGGAGGGAGCCGATCATGCTCCGGAACTCCTTCTGATCTACGGCTTCTCCATCTTCGTCAGGGTCCAATGCTACAGATGTAGCCATTGGAGTGGCGAGGGGCTTCGCATCGGACATGTCGAACTTCTTGAGCAGGTCCTTGGTGTACTTTGTCTGGTGGACAAAAGTACCTTGTTTGCTTTGCTTGATTTGCAAACCAAGGAAAAAGGTGAGTTCACCCATCATCGACATTTCAAATTCCCTGCTCATGGTATCTGCAAACTCGGCAACTAAAGCATGAGAAGAGCCACCAAAGATGATATCATCCACATAAATCTGAACTAGGAGGAAATCTTTGCCATGCATGAGAGTAAACAAAGTTTTATCAACAGAGCCCATCAAATACCCTCGCTCAAGCAGAAAAGACTTAAGTCTATCATACCACGCCCGAGGGGCCTGCTTGAGTCCATAAAGAGCCTTATGAAGTTTAAGGACTTTATGTGGGTACTTGGGGTTTTCAAAACCAGGGGGTTGTTTTACATAAACATCTTCACCTATAAAGCCATTAAGAAAAGCACTTTTGACATCCATTTGATAGAGTTTGAATCCCCGGGATGTCGCAAAGGCAAGCAAAATCCTAATGGCCTCAAGGCGAGCAACAGGTGCAAAAGTTTCAGTAAAATCAATCCCTTCTAGTTGAGAAAAGCCCTGAGCTACAAGTCTAGCCTTGTTTCTAACTATAGTCCCATCCTCCCCTTGTTTATTTTTGAAAATCCATTTTGTTCCAATGAAATGAACATTTGGTGGAGGATCAACTAAAGTCCAGACTTGGTTTCTTTCAAAATTTTCAAGTTCCTCATGCATGGCATTGATCCAACTAGAATCAGAAAGTGCATGGCTAACATCTAAGGGCTCGAAAGAAGCAACAAAAGCAGAATTAGTGAAATGAGCGTGAGAACGTGTTACCCTTTGATCAAGCTCACCAATGATCTGCTCGGGAGGGTGCATTCTTTGAACATGGCGTGGAGCCTCGCGGCGGGATGCAGTCTCCCCATCAACTTGTGCATTGGAGTGGTCCAAGATGACCGATGTTGAGGTAGTCGCTTCGGGACCTCGTGCCGAAGTAGTTGAAGCGGGGTCAGCTTCGGGGGTCGATGTCGAGGGTAGTAGGGGTTCATCCTCGAATTCTCCGGGATCTTCTTCTTCAAATAAGGTCTGTTCCATGTCGTGTTCATTTGCCTGTTCAAAAGCACAACTAACAGAGGGGGTTGATTCATCAAAAGTCACATCACATGACTCGATGACAGTGTTAGTTTCCAAGTTATAAACACGATAAGAATGACCATGAGTAGTATAACCTAAAAAGATCCCGTCAGAAGAGCGCGACTCAAATTTATCCAAGTTACCACGTTTTAGGATAAAACAGCGACAGCCAAAAACTCGAAGATGAGTAACCTTGGGCTGTCTCCCAAAACGCAGCTCATAAGATGTCAAATTTAAAATTGAGCGCAAGAAGATTCGGTTTGAGATGTAACAAGCAGTGTTCATGGCCTCAGCCCAGAATTTTCTAGGAGTCCTATGCTCATCAAGCATCGTCCTAGCCATCTCAACCAAAGTGCGGTTTTTCCTCTCAACAACACCGTTCTGTTGAGGAACCCGCGGAGCAGAGAATTGATGTTCTATGCCATGCTCCATGCAAAAGTCAACAAAGAGACTATTTTTGAACTCGGTGTCATTATCGCTTCGAATGAATTTTAATGCACCAGGGAGTTCAGTGAAAAGTCTCAAAGCCAAGCTCCGAAAGTGTGAAAACACTTCATCCTTGCTGGCAAGAAAGAAGACCCAAGAGTAGCGAGAGAAATCGTCGACAATAACTAATACATACCACTTGCCGCCTAAAGAACTGACCCGAGAGGGACCTATAGTGTCCATATGGAGAAGTTCTCCGGGCTGTTCAGTCATCACAGTGGTGACTGGCGAATGCGAAGCAGCAATCATTTTTCCATGTCGACAAGGAGCGCAAACTAAATTCTTCTCAAACTTGAGCTTGGGCAATCCTCGGATCAGACCTAGGGCGCTCAGACGAGCGAGCAACTCAAAGCTCATATGCCCTAGTCTCCTATGCCACTTCCAAAGCTCAGAAGTCGAATGTGCAACAAGACAAATGAGAAGAACCAGACGACTCTGAAAAATCAGCTCCAAAAACTCTCCCAACCCTAAAGATCTTACACACCATAACGCCATCAGAATTGAGCACTTGCGAAGTATCGCGATGAAATCGCACTTCGAAGCCCTCATCAAGCAACTGAGATACAGACAGCAAATTGTATCCCAGGTTTTCAACCAAAGCAACATCTTTGAGAGTGAAGTTCGAATTAATTCTTACCACACCTTTACCTTTCACTCTACTCCTTCGATTGTTTCCGAAGGTGATATGTTCCCTTTGCTTGGTTGTGGTGAGGCTGGAGAACCATGCCGCATCTCCGGTCATGTGGCGTGAACAACTGGAGTCCATGATCCATGTGCCCTCCAAGCCTCGATCTGTCGCCTACACATGATGAGAACGTCTCGATCGCTCAGTGCTGGGGTGAGTAAAATAATGGCGAGGCATCCAGCACTGAGTGACACGAGTAGTAGGCACAGTAAAAGCAGACGGTCTACGCACATAATAATCAGAATGATGCAAAGTGCGAGGTCTACCTACATGCTGTGAAAGAACAACATGTCGAGGTCTCCTACTCTGACGAGGTACAAATCTGCTAGCCCGAGGTCTACCACCATATGGAACATGGTGAAGACCTCGAGGAGCAAAACCTCTCCGAGAAGCACGAGGAGCCTCAAAAGCAGGACGATAGTAAAACTCAGACTCATGTATACCTAAAGATGGGTAATGCATGTCCTGGTAATTCATCGCCTGAGAGCGTCGCTCATCCTTGATGCGACGAAAACAAAATCCAACCAAATGACCCGCCCGCTGACAATAAGAACAATGGAACACTCTCCTAGGGGCACTCTCATTGGTCACAGGAGCAACTCTCACAGGCTCCTTGGGTTTCTTCTGTGTGGTTTTCTTGGGAGGATTTTTCTTGGCAGGAGGAGTGGTTTTCTTTGGAGGATGGGTAGGCTTTTTGGCTGATGGGGTGTCCAACAGAGCTCTCTCTTTCTCTAGGGTGGTGGGAGAGGTAAAAACAGTTTTGGTCTTACTGTCTGAAGGTATCCTCTCAAAACCCAAACCTAGAGCTACCCCTGCTCTGTCAGCACACAACTTGGTCTTGGCCAAGAGCAAATCCATCCTACCCTTTCCCTCAGTGCATTTATTAACCACGGAAAGAAGGTATTCATTTTCAGACATGAGGGTTTCAGCTCGCTCTCTAACAGTGCCTAGCTGGTCCTTAAGGGTGATGCAAGTGTCACAAACAGGTTGCACATCCTTAGAACTACCGACCCTCTCCAATCTACCCTCTAAATCATGAACATGCTTATCACGTAAATTAATGCTTTCGCGTAATAAAGAGCAGTTCATGCAATCAATAACATCATGAGGTCTAGAATCCACCTCCAAAAGCTGCTTCTGTGCAGTCTCAAGCCCAGAAAGAGTTTGAGCATGAACATAACGCAACTGAGCAAGCTCACTCATGACAACAGAACATGACTCACATTCAGCATCATCAAACTTAGACTTAAGCATGGCATATTCAGTAGAAATATTTTCTAGCCTAAGTCTAAGGTCTTTTCTTTCTCTAGCGGCTTGCACAAGTAATCTATCCTGACCAAGCACTACTTCATTCAGCTCATCTAATTTAATTAGAAGCTGGTCAGATGATAGGTTTACCTCAGATGAGTCAAGCTCATCGCCGCTGTGATCGCTGTCGGCCATGAAGCAAAGGCCGGTGAAGTCACGTCCCTTCTTGTCCTTCTTGTCCTCCTTCTTTGGGTACTCCTCCTCCTCAGAGCTCGACTCCTCAGTTGAGGATGTGTCGATGTCGCTGAGAGTAGCAACAAAGGCTCTGGAAGCGGCCTTGGCTACTTTCTTAGCCATCTTGCCGCGCTTGCCCTTCACAAAGGGCTTCCTCTCCTGTTTGTGGTATTTGGAGCGGTCACTCTCATCTCTCTTCTTGATCTTGGGGCAATTGGCCTTAATATGAGATGTGTCCCCACATTCATAACAACCACTAAAACCACTTCTCCTCTGATCCCGTCTCTCATGATGAAAGCGGGTGAACCTCCAGGCAATGAGAGCAAGCTCATCATCAGCTAGAGTGTCCACCTGCTCCTTTGTGACGGAGACCAGGGAGGACAAAGCAAAACCATCTGCAAGAACACAAGTGCCTGATGTGCTTGGTTCTGCAGTGGTGCCACGGCTAGTGCTAGAAACCAATGCCAATGGCTATGGCAAAGAGCTTCTGTGCACAGCGAGAGATGCCTTGGCAATCTCTGTGGACTTCAGCTTGCTAAAGAGTTCGTCACAGGTCAATGTGTCATAACCTGTGGACTCCTCAATGCTGGATATCTTTACTTCCCATATGCTACGGTCAAGAGCATAGAGAAGCTTGATAGCCCTATCATGATCACTGTAAGCAAGCGTCCCGTTGGATCGCAAGTTACTCACTATCGCGTCAAAGCGAGAAAACATGGCATCTACAGATTCACCAGGTGCCTGCACAAACAGCTGATACTGTTGATTGTAGGTGCTTTGGCGCCTGGCCTTAATCTGAGCAGAGCCCTCATGAAAGACAGTGAGTGTTGTCTAGATCTCCCTAGCAGTCCTAAGGTGCTGCACCCTGTCGAACTCACTTCTACTCAAACCGATGAACAGTATGTTTCTTGCCTTGGAATTGGCAATATACTGATCCTTCTCAGTCTGAGAGGTACGAGTCTCAGGGATGGAGTATTGTGAGTCCACAATCTACCAAATTGCATTTCCTTGTCTTAACAAGTAAGCCTCCAGCGCACCTTCCAGTATGCAAAGTCTGTCCCATCGAACAGAGGAATTTTACTGCCTCTGTCCATGTCGCCAACAGATCACAAAACCGGTTAAGGTCAACTAGTGATCTTAACCCGCTCTGATACCAATTGTTGGACCGGAAACGGCGACCAGAGGGGGGGTGAATGGGAGCTTTTAAAAATTTCGGGCTAACAACTAGCCTTCGGTTTCAGTTATGTCTTCTGCGGAACAGGCTTCGAACACTACCTTCGAAGGTCTGGTTCGGAGGTACTTCGACACCTTTGAACACAGGCTTCGGAGGAGCAAAAGTTCGAAGCCAAGAAGACTTCGCTCCACTTACAACCCTCGGAAATCTACTCTGCTTAGTCAGTGCAGGCTCCGCACACAGGGTGCTTCGAGCAGGCTTCGCACTTCACCCTTCGCAAGAGTGGACAACCCTTTGAGGACTTCGACCAAGTATTTGGCAGCAGCAACTGGTGCTGAGCTTCGTACACGAAGGTCTACACGCACACAAACAGACTACACTAGGGGCTTCGACACAAGAAGCAAAACGGGCAACAATCAGGGCTTCGCTAGTAAGCAGCGAGGTCACGCCTCCTGTTACACAGAGCGAATGCACACTGACAAAACACACCTCGCACGAAAAACAACCTTCGCCTCAACAGGCTTCGGTGCACTACTACAGGCGAGTTATGCAAAGCGAGCTCAAGCAAAAGCACAAGAAACAGGGCTTCGCCGCTTGAACAAGGAACACAGAAAATGAACTCTCTGGATGTATTAAAATCGAAGTGTGTGGCTACAGGAGCTCAACAGTAAATGCTCAAAGTGTTAAATGTTACCTACCGAGCCCCCATATTTATAGCCCACAGTTCACCCAAAGGAAGTGACTACTTTACCCCTAGGGTTTACAGAAGATTTGACTCTACAGAACTAAGGGGTACAAAAGGTAGTCCACCTTTATTCTGGAGGCTTCTCTGTCAGCTTTGCAGAGGGGACAGTGTCAGCCTTTTACAGAACAGACAGTGTCAGCCTTTGTAGTCTTTGACTTTCTGCAGCCTCCCATCGCACGCGAGGGTGCGGTAGCTTCGGTGAGAAGCCTGAAGCCAGATGGCCTTCGCTTCACCGAAGTCAGTCTCCGATACACTGACGGTTTTGAGCCAAAGCCATCAAAGCTCTTGAGCCTTCGCACCAACACCTCCGGAGTGGACCACCACGGCTTCGCAGCTACACCCAGCTCGAACTCCGTCAGTCCGTGTACCGAAGCCATGTAGGCCGAAGCACCTCAAGTCATCCTCACTCCGAAGCCCCACCTTCGGAGTACCACCCTTCGAAGTCCCTCCTTCGTCCAAGGCCTTCGCATGAAGCATTCCATGAGCACTTCGTCGCAGTGTCTCACTCCGAGCACACTCCTCGACGAGCCTCACCCGGACCATGCCTTCGATGCGCCTCGACTTCTGAGACCTTCGTTGGGCACCTTCGAATGTCTCCCTCCGGAGCACACTTCGAATTCCATGCCTCCGCAGAGGACTTGTTCCACCAACTCCGAAGTCACTCCATTCGGAGTACCTTCGAAGTGCCTCACCTCCGAGGACTTGTCTCGGAGTACCTTCAGCCGGAGCCATGCTCCGCACTCTCTGCCTTCACCTGGCACGCCTTGACCCGAGGACCGACCCGGACCACCTTCGTAGCCACCGTGACGGAGCTCCCCGCTCCCCTGGCATCAAGCCTCCCGCTTGACCCAGGTTCACCTGCTGCGAACCTTGTCCGTCGCCTCCGCAGTCCCTGCGCACCACCGACAAGCAGACAAGTGTATCCAGTACTCCGGAGACCTCTCCGGGTTAGCAACCTCCGGTACACACTCCGGTGTACCGCACAAAGTATCGAACCCTTCGGTACGAACCCAGTCATTGCGTACTGTCGGACCCCTCCGACGAGCACACTCCGCTGCACAGCTGCAGCAAGCAAACACCGAACACACTTCGGTGACACCACCTCCGAACACCCTTCGGAGGTACCCTTCGAACAGAGGGTAAAAAGTCTGTCAATCACTCATCACAAAACACCGAAACCAACCTTTGGTTTCTCAATCCCCCACGAAGACGACCGGGTGCGGGCTCGAAGGCGAAGGAAGGGGAAGGCCGGACACCTCGAGATGGCGGAGGATTCCGTAAGCGGCCACCCGAGCAGACACTTCGCCGTACTGCGTTACGGTCAAGTGTATCTGCCGGACGGCGGACTGAATGAACTTCACTCGGCGAAGCAAAGACTCCCGTGCGATGTCGAATGCGCCGCACCCGGTGCCGTAGCACGCCAGCACCTTCCGGAGAGACACCGCGGTATCGGCCGCCGTTTTCCCTGCCTCGGCAAGGGCCTCGGTCATCTCCCCGTTCCGGGTGGTGAGGTCCGCCTCAGTCCGCTCCATCTAGGCCACTCGTACCCGGAGGGACTCCGCGCTGGTCGCCGCCTCCTCCCGAAGCCTGCCTTCCTCCGAGACCCAAGCTCGGAGAAAGGAAACCTCCGCCTCCAACTCATCGGCCCGGGCAGCCCGGACCCGGAGGGTGGCAACTTCCACCTCCAGCTCGTCGGCCCGGGCAGCTCGAGCCCGGAGCCCTTCCAATTCCGCAACACGAGCCTTGAGGGAGCCCATCTCCGCCACTTGGGCCTCAAGTGTTTTGGCCCTCGCCACTTGGAGACGGAGGGCTTCTACTTCCGCCGCCCGCTCCCGAGCCAGTGCCTCCGCGGCATCCGCTCGAGCTGCGAACCTCGTGGTCTCCGCCTCGTGCCATTGGCGTTCGGAGAGAAGGGCGATCATCTGGCCCTGCGCCAGGGCGACCACCTGCGTGCGGGGAAGGTTAGCAAGAGAAGGGCTAGAGGCTCACTGAAGGCATTCCAAGGACGTACCTGGCCCACTGCGGTCTCAATGGCCCGGCCGAGGTCTAGGCCGTCGGACGTCCCCAGTGTAGGACCGAAAGTAGCGACCAGAGGGGGGGTGAAAGGCCTTCTTTCGAATCAATGGCCTGTTCCCAATACCCAACGCACCTCAAAATACTACGCAGCAGAAAATAAACAGAAGGCCTAAGTCTAAAGGTTTCTAACCTAGAAGCAACTGATGATAAACAGTGTAAAACTAAAGTGGTGCAACTAGGCAGATGAACAAGTTGTAACAGGCCTAAACTTCTCAATGAAATGATCTAAGTATGTGTAAATGAAAAGAGAAGTTACTGTCCAAATTTGTCTCCTGTTCGGAACTTGGCGAAGCCCCCTTCCCACGTCGAGGTCTGCTTCGGAGGTTGGTGACGGAGCCTGTCCGAGATGCCGAAGGTGACACAGTCTAGCCTAGTTCGAAGTAGCAAGTTGCGAAGTGTACTTCAGAGCGAAGTATGACAA
Organism: Zizania palustris; assembly: GCA_019279435.1. NCBI lineage: Eukaryota > Viridiplantae > Streptophyta > Magnoliopsida > Poales > Poaceae > Zizania > Zizania palustris. The sequence goes on from JAAALK010000286.1 coordinate 10,923,729, forward strand.
TGCCGGAGCCTGGTTCGAAGTATGTACTTCGAAGTCAAGGCTTCGAACACAGCTTCGAACCAAGAGCTTCGGAGCAAGGTGACTGAGTCGAAGCCTGCTTCGAAGTGTGCACTTCGAAGACAAAACTTCGAACACAGCTTTGAACCGAAAGCTTCGAAGCAAAACCTTCGAACAGAAAGCTTCGAACACAACACACAAAAGGACAACCTTCGAACAAAGAAGCGAAGTCTGTCACACGACAGAAAATCAAGTCCGAAGCCTACACTCTATCTTCGAACAGGGAAAGCTTTGGAAGGAGAATCGAAGGTTGACACGCCACAAGGAAATCAAATCGAAGTCTATCAGAAATGAGAAGCTTCGAACCCAACTTCGAAGCCTACCGAAGTGTGGACTTCGAACAGCTAGATTCGGAGTATGTTGTTCGAAGTATGCGATGCTGTCCGTTCACAAAAATACTTCGAAGCTTATCAATACAGACCGCACATAGAAAATCGAAGATTGAGCGAAGCCTTCGAAGATGCTAAGTCGAAGCCTGTCTCACGGAGTTGAGGGGCTTCGAACAGAGAAAGACTTCGCCAGAGACAGCCAGAAAAGGTACTAAACCCTGTCAGCTTCGATCAAAAAGCTGTGCAATAGAAGGTGAAAAGCTGCACAGAACACTGTAGCTGCAGGGAAGTAGTACTACTTGCAACAGCAAGAACTAGTACTACTAGAGTGAAGAACACACCCAGCCGAAGCCTCCAAAGCCTCAAAAATCACGGGAAAACTTGCTATGCTAATGAAATGCAGCCATTAAAAACCTTTGCAGATGCAGCACACAATGAAATAGGGCATTTACTGCAACAATAAAAGCAAAGTATTAAACACAGGAGCAAATGGTTCCTGGCGGCGCAAGCAGGGAACCAAGAGAGGAGAGAGGCAATGTAAGAGACAAAAAGTGACCCAAAAGAGTGGATTTGATTTCAGCACAAAGGGGTAGTCCAAACCCTAGGGATTGGGGTGCTATTTATAGGCAGCCCAACACTAGGAATATTCTACCAGCCCCTTAGGGTTTTTACAGACTCAAAAATAAAGGAAAAGACTCTACTGCCCTTAGGAATTTTTACAGACACAACTGACTGACTGTGGGCCTAGAGTTACAGATGACATATCCGGAAGCTAAGTTTTCGTAGCGACTACGACTTCTCTTCTGGACAGTCGGATACAGAATCAACGGTTGTCAGTTTTACGCCGAAACTGACAAAGCCTCCACCAGCTTTGCACCAGGTACCCGGATTGGGCCGGCCCGACTCCGCAGCTCTCTCAGCCCGGCAATCGCTCACCGCCCGTGTACCTGAGTCTGTCCTGGTCAACAGCCCAGTGGGTCTTCTACTGCTTCTGGCCCATGCACCCGGATTGGGCCAGCCCGACTTCGCAGCCTCCTCTGCCCGACAGTCGCTCGCTGCCCGTGTACCTGAGTCACACGCAGCCCATGAAACAGCAGATCTCTTCTCTTCCTCAGTCCTCTTTGACTATCGTTGACAATGACTCATCACTTCTGGAGCCATGAGGCCCACGCTATTCAGCATGGCTCCTCAATCTCCCCCTTGATGAGTGCATTGTCAACACTCCTCAATTCTCAGCTCTTCAGCACCTGCGAACAAATGTGGAAACACGAAAACAAAATACAAGAAAACAAAGAAGAAGAAGAAGAAGAAGGTAAAAGTTTAACCTTAATGACCAAAAGCCAAACAAAAGCAAGAAGCGGTCATTATGGTTAACCAAAACATAAAAGCTCAAAATGAGTGCGATTTCAGAACAACAAGGATATCAACAGAGTAAGAACTCCCCCTTAAACTCTGATCCCAAATTTTCTCCCCCTTGTTGACAAGTGAACTCATCAAGCACTCAAAAAGGAGACACAGACTCCCCCTGAAAATATGCAGTGAATGCAATTGGGGTGCAAGTGGAGTGTAGAAAGCATGTTTCTCAGATATGATTGACTGCAGTTACAGCATCTAACAGGTGTAGCAAAATAGATACTGTCTAAGACACATGGTGAGAAACCAAAGGTTGGTTTCGGTGTTTTGTGATGAGTGATTGACAGACTTTTTACCCTCTGTTCGAAGGGTACCTCCGAAGGGTGTTCGGAGGTTGGACCTCCGAAGTGTGTTCGGAGGTGGTGTCACCGAAGTGTGTTCGGTGTTTGCTTGCTGCAGCTGTGCAGCGGAGTGTGCTCGTCGGAGGGGTCCGACAGTACGCAATGACTGGGTTCGTACCGAAGGGTTCGGTACTTTGTGCGGTTCACCGGAGTGTGTGCCGGAGGTTGCTAACCCGGAGAGGTCTCCGGAGTATTGGATACACTTGTCTGTTTGTCGGTGGTGCGCAGGGACTGCGGAGGCGACGGACAAGGTTCGCAGCAGGTGAACCTGGGTCAAGCGGGAGGCTTGATGCCAGGGGAGCGGGGAGCTCCGTCACGGTGGCTACGAAGGTGGTCCGGGTCGGTCCTCGGGTCAAGGCGTGCCAGGTGAAGGCAGAGAGTGCGGAGCGTGGCTCCGGCTGAAGGTACTCCGAGACAAAGTCCTCGGAGGTGAGGCACTTCGAAGGTACTCCGAATGGAGTGACTTCGGAGTTGGTGGAACAAGTCCTCTGCGGAGGCATGGAATTCGAAGTGTACTCCAGAGGGAGACATTCGAAGGTTGCCCGACGAAGGTCTCAGAAGTCGAGGCGCATCGAAGGCATGGTCTGGGTGAGGCTCATCGAGGAGTGTGCTCGGGGTGAGACACTGCGATGAAGTGCTCATGGAATGCTTCATGCGAAGGCCTTGGACGAAGGAGGGACTTCGAAGGGTGGTACTCCGAAGGTGGTGGCTTCGGAGTGAGGATGACTTGTGGTGCTTCGGCCTGCATGGCTTCGGTACACGGACTGACGGAGTTCGAGCTTGGTGAAGCTGCGAAGCCGTGGTGGTCCACTCCGGAGGTGTTGGTGCGAAGGCCCAAGGGCTTTGACGGCTTCGGCTCAAAACCGTCACTGTATCGGAGGACATCTTCGGCGAAGCGAAGGCCACCAGGCTCAAAGCTTCTCACCGAAGCTACCGCACCCTCGCGTGCGATGGGAGGCTGCAGAAAGTCAAAGACTGCAAAGGCTGACACTGTCTGTTCTGTAAAAGGCTGACACTGTCCCCTCTGCAAAGCTGACAGAGAAGCCTCCAGAATAAAGGTGGACTACCTTTTGTACCCCTTAGTTCTGTAGAGTCAAATCTTCTGTAAACCCTAGGGGTAAAGTAGTCACTTCCTTTGGGTGAACTGTGGGCTATAAATATGGGGGCTCGGTAGGTAACATTTAACACTTTGAGCATTTACTGTTGAGCTCCTGTAGCCCCACACTTCGATTTTAATACATCCAGAGAGTTCATTTTCTGTGTTCCTTGTTCAAGCGGCGAAGCCCTGTTTCTTGTGCTTTTGCTTGAGCTCGCTTTGCATACCTCGCCTGTAGTAGTGCACCGAAGCCTATTGAGGCGAAGGTTGTTTTTCGTGCGAGGTGTGTTTTGTCAGTGTGCATTCGCTCTGTGTAACAGGAGGCGTGACCTCGCTGCTTACTAGCGAAGCCCTGATTGTTGCCCGTTTTGCTTCTTGTGTCAAAGCCCCTAGTGTAGTCTGTTTGTGTGCGTGTAGACCTTCGAGTACGAAGCTCAGCACCAGTTGCTGCTGCCAAATACTTGGTCGAAGTCCTCAGAGGGCTGTCCACTCTTGCGAAGGGTGAAGTGCGAAGCCTACTCGAAGCACCCTGTGTGCGGAGCCTGCACTGACTAAGCAGAGTAGATTTCCGAGGGTTGTAAGTGGAGCGAAGTCTTCTTGGCTTCGAATTTTTGCTCCTCCGAAGCCTGTGTTCGAAGGTGTCGAAGTACCTCCGAACCAGACCTTCGAAGGTAGTGTTCGAAGCCTGTTCCGCAGAAGACAGAACTGAAACCGAAGGCTAGTTTTTAGCCCGAAATTTTAAAAGCTCCCATTCACCCCCCCTCTAGTCGCCGTTTCCGGTCCAACAATTGGTATCAGAGCGGGTTAAGATCACCAGTTGACCTTAATCGGTCTTGTGATCTGTTGGCGACATGGATAGAGGCAGTAAAATTCCTCTGTTCGATGGGACAGACTTTGCATACTGGAAGGTGCGCATGGAGGCTTACTTGTTAAGCCAAGGAAATGCAATTTGGGAGATTGTGGACTCACAATACTCCATCCCTGAGACTCGCACCTCTCAGACTGAGAAGGATCAGTATATTGCCAATTCCAAGGCAAGAAACATACTGTTCATTGGTTTGAGTAGAAGTGAGTTCGATAGGGTAAAGCACCTTAGGACTGCTAGGGAGATTTGGACAACGCTCACTATTTTTCATGAGGGCTCTACACAGATTAAGGCCAGGCGCCAAAGCACCTACAACCAACAGTATCAGCTGTTTGTGCAGGCACCTGGTGAATCTATAGATGCCATGTTTTCGCGCTTTGATGCTATAGTGAGTAACTTGCGATCCAACGGGACGCTTGCTTACAGTGATCACGATAGGGCTATCAAGCTTCTCTATGCTCTTGACCGTAGCATATGGGAAGTGAAGATATCCGACATTGAGGAGTCCACAGGCTATGACACTCTAACCTGTGATGAACTCTTTAGCAAGCTAAAGTCCACAGAGATTGCCAAGGCATCTCTTGCTGTGCACAGAAGCTCTTTGCCACAGCCATTGGCATTGGTTTCTAGCACTAGCCGTGGCACCACTGCAGAACCAAGCACATCAGGCACTTGTGTTCTTGCAGATGGTTTTGCTTTGTCCTCCCTGGTCTCCGTCACAAAGGAGCAGGTGGACACTCTAGCTGATGATGAGCTTGCTCTCATTGCCCGGAGGTTCACCCGCTTTCATCATGAGAGACGGGATCAGAGGAGAAGTGGTTTTAGTGGTTGCTATGAATGTGGCGACACCTCTCATATTAAGGCCAATTGCCCCAAAATCAAGAAGAGAGATGAGAGTGACCGCCCCAAATACCACAAAAAGGAGAGGAAGCCCTTTGTGAAGGGCAAGCGCGGCAAGATGGCTAAGAAAGTAGCCAAGGCCGCTTCCAGAGCCTTTGTTGCTGCTCTCAGCGACATCAACACGTCCTCAACTGAGAAGTCGAGCTCTGAGGAGGAGGAGTCCCCAAGGAAGGAGGACAAGAAGGACAAGAAGGGACGTGACTTCACCGGCCTTTGCTTCATGGCCGACAGCGATCACAGCGGCGATGAGCTTGATTCATCTGAGGTAAACCTATCATCTGACCAGCTACTAATTAAATTAGATGAGCTGAATGAAGTAGTGCTTGGTCAGGATAGATTACTTGTGCAAGCCGCTAGAGAAAGAAAAGACCTTAGACTTAGGCTAGAAAATATTTCTACTGAATATGCCATGCTTAAGTCTAAATTTGATGATGCTGAATGTGAATCATGTTCTGTTGTCATGAGTGAGCTTGCTCAGTTGCGTTCTTTACATGCTCAAACTCTCTCTGAGCTTGAGACTGCACAGAAGCAGCTTTTGGAGGTGGATTCTAGACCTCATGATGTTATTGATTGCATGAACTGCTCTTTATTACGTGATAGCATTAATTTACGTGATAAGCATGTTCATGATTTGGAGGCTAGATTGGAGAGGGCCGGTAGTTCTAAGGATGTGCAGCCTGTGTGTGACACATGCATTACCCTTAAGGACCAGCTAGGCACTGTTAGAGAGCGAGCTGAAAACCTCATGTCCGAAAATGAATACCTTCTTTCCGTGGTTAATAAATGCACTGAGGGAAAGGGTAGGATGGATTTGCTCTTGGCCAAGACCAAGTTGTGTGCTGACGGAGCCGGGGTAGCTCTAGGTTTGGGTTTTGAGAGGATACCTTCAGACAGTAAGACCAAAACTGTTTTTACCTCTCCCACCACCCTAGAGAAAGAGAGAGCTCTGTTGGACACCCCATCAGCCAAAACGCCTACCCATCCTCCAAAGAAAACCACTCCTCCTGCCAAGAAAAATCCTCCCAAGAAAACCACACAGAAGAAACCCAAGGAGCCTGTGAGAGTTGCTCCTGTGACCCATGAGAGTGCCCCTAGGAGAGTGTTCCATTGTTCTTACTGTCAGCGGGCGGGTCATTTGGTTGGGTTCTGTTTTCGTCGCATCAAGGATGAGCGACGCTCTCAGGCGATGAGTTACCAGGACATGCACTACCCATCTTTAGGTATGCATGAGTCTGAGTTTACTATCGTCCTGCCTTTGAGGCTCCTCGTGCTTCTCGGAGAGGTTTTGCTCCTCGAGGTCTTCACCATGTTCCATATGGTGGTAGACCTCGGGCTAGCAGAGTTGTACCTCGTCAGAGTAGGAGACCTCGACATGTTGTTCGTTCACAGCATGTAGGTAGACCTCGCACTTTGCATCATTCTGATTATTTTGTGCGTAGACCGTCTGCTTTTACTGTGCCTACTACTCATGTCACTCAGTGCTGGATGCCTCGTCATTATTTCACTCACCCCAGCACTGAGCGATCGAGACATTCTCATCATGTGTAGGCGACAGATCGAGGCTTGGAGGGCACGTGGATCATGGACTCCGGTTGTTCACGCCACATGACCGGAGATGCAGCATGGTTCTCCAGCCTCACCACAACCAAGCAAAGGGAACATATCACCTTCGGAAACAATCGAAGGAGTAGAGTGAAAGGTAAAGGTGTGGTAAGAATTAATTCGAACTTCACTCTCAAAGATGTTGCTTTAGTTGAAAACCTGGGATACAATTTGTTGTCTGTATCTCAGTTGCTTGATGAGGGCTTCGAAGTGCGATTTCATCGCGATACTTCGCAAGTGCTCAATTCTGATGGCATTGTGGTGTGTAAGATCTTTAGACTTGGAAGAGTTTTTGGAGCAGATTTTTCAGAGTCATCTGGTTCTTCTCATTGTCTTGTTGCACATTCGACTTCTGAATTTTGGAAGTGGCATAGGAGACTAGGGCATATGAGCTTTGAATTGCTCGCTCGTCTGAGCGCCCTAGGTCTAATCCGAGGATTGCCCAAGCTCAAGTTTGAGAAGAATTTAGTTTGCGCTCCGTGTCGACATGGAAAAATGATTGCCGCTTCGCATTCGCCAGTCACCACAGTGATGACTGAACAACCCGGAGAACTTTTCCATATGGACACTGTAGGTCCTTCTCGGGTTAGTTCTTTAGGCGGCAAGTGGTATGTTCTAGTAATTGTCGACGATTTCTCTCGCTACTCTTGGGTCTTCTTTCTTGCCAGCAAGGATGAAGTGTTTTCACACTTTCGGAGCTTGGTTTTGAGACTTTTCACTGAACTCCCTGGTGCATTAAAATTCATTCGAAGCGATAATGGCACCGAGTTCAAAAATAGTCTCTTTGTTGACTTTTGCATGGAGCATGGCATAGAACATCAATTCTCTGCTCCGCGGGTTCCTCAACAGAATGGTGTTGTTGAGAGGAAGAACCGCACTTTGGTTGAGATGGCTAGGACGATGCTTGATGAGCATAGGACTCCTAGAAAATTCTGGGCTGAGGCCATGAACACTGCATGTTACATCTCAAACCGATTTTTCTTGCGCTCAATTTTAAACTTGACATCTTATGAGCTGCGTTTTGGGAGACAGCCCAAGGTTACTCATCTTCGAGTTTTTGGCTGTCGCTGCTTTATCCTAAAACGTGGTAACTTGGATAAATTTGAGTCGCGTTCTACTGACGGGATCTTTTTAGGTTATACTACTCATGGTCATTCTTATCGTGTTTATAACTTGGAAACTAACACTGTCATCGAGTCATGTGATGTGACTTTTGATGAATCAACCCCCTCTGTTAGTTCTGCTTTTGAACAGGCAAATGAACACGACATGGAACAGACCTTATTTGAAGAAGAAGATCCCAGAGAATTCGAGGATGAACCCCTACTACCCTCGACATCGACCCCCGAAGCTGACCCCGCTTCAACTACTTCGGCACGAGGTCCCGAAGCGACTACCTCAACATCGGTCATCTTGGACCACTCCAATGCACAAGTTGAGGGGGAGACTGCATCCCGCCGCGAGGCTCCACACCATGTTCAAAGAATGCACCCTCCCGAGCAGATCATTGGTGAGCTTGATCAAAGGGTGTTGGGGGAAAATATCTCATCTTCGGGGTTATTGCCGAAGCAGCATAAAGACAGTCAACCAGTTCGAAGATTGTCCGAAGATCATCTTCGAAGATGCCCAGAACCCCGTTCGAAGCCCGAAGACAGGCACTGGTTCGAAGTATGTCTTCGAACTAAAGCCCTTCAGGATCTTTTCTGCCAGCTAAGATGGAAGACTTATCTTCTATCCTATTAGATTAGTCTTTTACCATTTTAGCCCTATTAAGGAAACCGAATAGTTTCCTTAATGTCGGTTGTAATAGAGGGGTAAATAGGTCTTTTCCTTAATGTTTAGGCCTATAAATACCCTCCATTTCACCCTGTAATAGGGACCGGATACAAGTTATTCAATACACATTTACGAACTATTCTAAGCTATTATCCTTTCGAAGGTTTAGAACAGTTTGCTTCACAAACACTTCGTTTGTTAGTTTCTTTTCTACTGAAACCTGTTAGCGTAATCTTTTACGCCAACAGTTAGTTTCTTTTCTACTGAAACCTGTTAGCGTAATCTTTTACGCCAACAAAGGGTAACACGTTCTCACGCTCATTTCACTAATTCTGCTTTTGTTGCTTCTTTCGAGCCCTTAGATGTTAGCCATGCACTTTCTGATTCTAGTTGGATCAATGCCATGCATGAGGAACTTGAAAATTTTGAAAGAAACCAAGTCTGGACTTTAGTTGATCCTCCACCAAATGTTCATTTCATTGGAACAAAATGGATTTTCAAAAATAAACAAGGGGAGGATGGGACTATAGTTAGAAACAAGGCTAGACTTGTAGCTCAGGGCTTTTCTCAACTAGAAGGGATTGATTTTACTGAAACTTTTGCACCTGTTGCTCGCCTTGAGGCCATTAGGATTTTGCTTGCCTTTGCGACATCCCGGGGATTCAAACTCTATCAAATGGATGTCAAAAGTGCTTTTCTTAATAGCTTCATAGGTGAAGATGTTTATGTAAAACAACCCCCTGGTTTTGAAAACCCCAAGTACCCACATAAAGTCCTTAAACTTCATAAGGCTCTTTATGGACTCAAGCAGGCCCCTCGTGCGTGGTATGATAGACTTAAGTCTTTTCTGCTTGAGCGAGGGTATTTGATGGGCTCTGTTGATAAAACTTTGTTTACTCTCAAGCATGGCAAAGATTTCCTCCTAGTTCAGATTTATGTGGATGATATCATCTTTGGTGGCTCTTCTCATGCTTTAGTTGCCGAGTTTGCAGATACCATGAGCAGGGAATTTGAAATGTCGATGATGGGTGAACTCACCTTTTTCCTTGGTTTGCAAATCAAGCAAAGCAAACAAGGTACTTTTGTCCACCAGACAAAGTACACCAAGGACCTGCTCAAGAAGTTCGACATGTCCGATGCGAAGCCCCTCGCCACTCCAATGGCTACATCTGTAGCATTGGACCCTGACGAAGATGGAGAAGCCGTAGATCAGAAGGAGTTCCGGAGCATGATCGGCTCCCTCCTCTACTTGACTGCCACGAGGCCGGACATACACTTCGCTGTGTGTCTGTGCACTCGTTTTCAGGCTTCACCACGAGTCTCGCACCGCCAAGCGGTTAAGCGCATCCTAAGGTATCTCAAACACACCCTTGAATTTGGCATATGGTATTCAGTATCTTCTTCTTTATGTCTTCGAGGTTATTCTGATGCGGACTTTGCTGGGTGTAGAATTGATAGGAAGAGTACCTCTGGTACTTGTCATTTTCTGGGTACTTCACTGGTTTGCTGGTCTTCCCGCAAACAGTCTAGTGTTGCACAATCAACGGCTGAGGCCGAATATGTTGCTGCAGCTAGCTGTTGTTCTCAGATTTTGTGGATGGTTTCCACTTTGCGGGATTTCGGGTTAGATTATAAGAGTGTTCCACTTTTCTGTGATAACACTAGTGCTATTTGTATTGCAAACAACTCGGTTCAGCACTCCAGAACCAAACACATTGACGTACGATATCATTTTCTCAGAGATCACAATGAGAAGGGTGATATTGAACTTCAATATGTTGATACCCAACACCAGCTTGCCGACATTTTTACAAAACCCCTCGATGCTTCTCGATTTGCTTACTTGCGTGGGGAACTTGGCATTTGTCACCCTTACGACATTTTGTGAGGGGGAGCTGTTTTAGATGGATATGCCTTTGTCTAATTGTGTTGAAATTGCATTTACATATTTTGCACTTATATGCCTGCTTATAATTCATGAAATCATGTCAGCTCAGCTCTCTTTAATTCATCTAGAACATTGATGAGCATGATGTTTTATTTTCAAAGTCAAATCATGCTCGCTGCTTAGTCTTGAATCTAGCATGTTTCAGCAGGACTGCTTTAGCTATCTTTATCTGCTTGACAGCGAGACACTGTCCATTGGATGCTAAAAATTGCAACTTGAAAACTGTTCTACATTTCATGGATATTCATAAAGTGCCAAACATTGGTTCACTTAGTTAAAATCAACAATTCCATGATTTTAATTTGCATGCTTTTAAGAGAAAAGATCCAGGTGGGTTTGTTTGTCGCACTACTCTATTCTAGACTGCTTACCATTGCACATCGGTCTGAACTGGAATAGTGTAGTGTATACCAAAATCTTTGCCTTAAGCTTCTTATGGCTTTCATGCCTAGGCTTGGCCGGATTGGAAAGAATAAGGTGGACAAACAAATAACCCCTGGCACTAAGAAAAGAACAACAAAATTCATTGTCCATCAAGTTTGCTTTTCAAGCTCCTTTTGAACTGGACTTGTCTGTCTAGAGTAGAGATTGACTAGCTTTGCGCAGTCCTTGCTCTTACTTGTCTAGTTTCCTTGACTAAGTGGTGATGCTTTTATTCCAAAAATGATAAATTCACATGCTTCATCATGTTTTTAGAGAATATTAATTTGAGCTGAGCACATGGTCATTGGTATTAATATTGGCATATTTTTGCTCCATATGTCTTTGCATTTCTGCTCATTTCGAAGCTTTGCATCTTTTACATGCTCCTTGATGCTTGCATTGCCAAAGGGGGAGAGATTTGCTTCGTTCTCTGCCGCAAGGGGGTATAATTTCTAAGAGGGAGAAAAATTTGACATAAAGGGGGAGAAGATTTTTTATTGCCAAAGGGAAAATTTAACTCAGGGGGAGTTGTCATTGCCGAAGGGGCTTTTTACTCTTTTGAGAAAGGGGGAGGAAAATTCTTTTATCAAGTGACATGATTTGGCTCTTTTCTGCGTTTTTATGGTCACTTGTGTGCTGAAAGGTTTTAAATTTTCTTGAACTTCGATTTGGTTGTCAATGCACTCATCAAGGGGGAGATTGAGAAACCAAAGGTTGGTTTCGGTGTTTTGTGATGAGTGATTGACAGACTTTTTACAGATGCAGCCATTAAAAACCTTTGCAGATGCAGCACACAATGAAATAGGGCATTTACTGCAACAATAAAAGCAAAGTATTAAACACAGGAGCAAATGCTTCCTGGCGGCGCAAGCAGGGAACCAAGAGAGGAGAGAGGCAATGTAAGAGACAAAAAGTGACCCAAAAGAGTGGATTTGATTTCAGCACAAAGGGGTAGTCCAAACCCTAGGGATTGGGGTGCTATTTATAGGCAGCCCAACACTAGGAATATTCTACCAGCCCCTTAGGGTTTTTACAGACTCAAAAATAAAGGAAAAGACTCTACTGCCCTTAGGAATTTTTACAGACACAACTGACTGACTGTGGGCCTAGAGTTACAGATGACATATCCGGAAGCTAAGTTTTCGTAGCGACTACGGCTTCTCTTCTGGACAGTCGGATACAGAATCAATGGTTGTCAGTTTTACGCCGAAACTGACAAAGCCTCCACCAGCTTTGCACCAGGTACCCGGATTGGGCCGGCCCGACTCCGCAGCTCTCTCAGCCCGGCAATCGCTCACCGCCCGTGTACCTCAGTCTGTCCTGGTCAACAGCCTAGTGGGTCTTCTACTGCTTCTGGCCCATGCACCCGGATTGGGCCAGCCCGACTTCGCAGCCTCCTCTGCCCGACAGTCGCTCGCTGCCCGTGTACCTGAGTCACACGCAGCCCATGAAACAGCAGATCTCTTCTCTTCCTCAGTCCTCTTTGACTATCGTTGACAATGACTCATCACTTCTGGAGCCATGAGGCCCACGCTATTCAGCATGGCTCCTCAATCTCCCCCTTGATGAGTGCATTGTCAACACTCCTCAATTCTCAGCTCTTCAGCACCTGCGAACAAATGTGGAAACACGAAAACAAAATACAAGAAAACAAAGAAGAAGAAGAAGAATAAGGTAAAAGTTTAACCTTAATGACCAAAAGCCAAACAAAAGCAAGAAGCGGTCATTATGGTTAACCAAAACATAAAAGCTCAAAATGAGTGCGATTTCAGAACAACAAGGATATCAACAGAGTAAGAACTCCCCCTTAAACTCTGATCCCAAATTTTCTCCCCCTTGTTGACAAGTGAAATCATCAAGCACTCAAAAAGGAGACACAGACTCCCCCTGAAAATATGCAGTGAATGCAATTGGGGTGCAAGTGGAGTGTAGAAAGCATGCTTCTCAGATATGATTGACTGCAGTTACAGCATCTAACAGGTGTAGCAAAATAGATACTGTCTAAGACACATGGTGAGAAACCAAAGGTTGGTTTCGGTGTTTTGTGATGAGTGATTGACAGACTTTTTACCCTCTGTTCGAAGGGTACCTCCGAAGGGTGTTCTGAGGTTGGACCTCCGAAGTGTGTTCGGAGGTGGTGTCACCGAAGTGTGTTCGGTGTTTGCTTGCTGCAGCTGTGCAGCGGAGTGTGCTCGTCGGAGGGGTCCGACAGTACGCAATGACTGGGTTCGTACCGAAGGGTTCGGTACTTTGTGCGGTACACCGGAGTGTGTGCCGGAGGTTGCTAACCCGGAGAGGTCTCCGGAGTATTGGATACACTTGTCTGTTTGTCGGTGATGCGCAGGGACTGCGGAGGCGACGGACAAGGTTCGCAGCAGGTGAACCTGGGTCAAGCGGGAGGCTTGATGCCAGGGGAGTGGGGAGCTCCGTCACGGTGGCTACGAAGGTGGTCCGGGTCGGTCCTCGGGTCAAGGCGTGCCAGGTGAAGGCAGAGAGTGCGGAGCGTGGCTCCGGCTGAAGGTACTCCGAGACAAAGTCCTCGGAGGTGAGGCACTTCGAAGGTACTCCGAATGGAGTGACTTCGGAGTTGGTGGAACAAGTCCTCTGCGGAGGCATGGAATTCGAAGTGTGCTCCGGAGGGAGACATTCGAAGGTTGCCCGACGAAGGTCTCAGAAGTCGAGGCGCATCGAAGGCATGGTCCGGGTGAGGCTCGTCGAGGAGTGTGCTCGGGGTGAGACACTGCGACGAAGTGCTCATGGAATGCTTCATGCGAAGGCCTTGGACGAAGGAGGGACTTCGAAGGGTGGTACTCCGAAGGTGGGGGTTTCGGAGTGAGGATGACTTGTGGTGCTTCGGCCTGCATGGCTTCGGTACACGGACTGACGGAGTTCGAGCTGGGTGAAGCTGCGAAGCCGTGGTGGTCCACTCCGGAGGTGTTGGTGTGAAGGCCCAAGGGCTTTGACGGCTTCGGCTCAAAACCGTCACTGTATCGGAGGACATCTTCGGCGAAGCGAAGGCCACCAGGCTCAAAGCTTCTCACCGAAGCTACCGCACCCTCGCATGCGATGGGAGGCTGCAGAAAGTCAAAGACTGCAAAGGCTGACACTGTCTGTTCTGTAAAAGGCTGACACTGTCCCCTCTGCAAAGCTGACAGAGAAGCCTCCAGAATAAAGGTGGACTACCTTTTGTACCCCTTAGTTCTGTAGAGTCAAATCTTCTGTAAACCCTAGGGGTAAAGTAGTCACTTCCTTTGGGTGAACTGTGGGCTATAAATATGGGGGCTCGGTAGGTAACATTTAACACTTTGAGCATTTACTGTTGAGCTCCTGTAGCCACACACTTCGATTTTAATACATCCAGAGAGTTCATTTTCTGTGTTCCTTGTTCAAGCGGCGAAGCCCTGTTTCTTGTGCTTTTGCTTGAGCTCGCTTTGCATACCTCGCCTGTAGTAGTGCACCGAAGCCTGTTGAGGCGACGGTTGTTTTTCGTGCGAGGTGTGTTTTGTCAGTGTGCATTCGCTCTGTGTAACAGGAGGCGTGACCTCACTGCTTACTAGCGAAGCCCTGATTGTTGCCCGTTTTGCTTCTTGTGTCGAAGCCCCTAGTGTAGTCTGTTTGTGTGCGTGTAGACCTTCGAGTACGAAGCTCAGCACCAGTTGCTGCTGCCAAATACTTGGTCGAAGTCCTCAGAGGGTTGTCCACTCTTGCGAAGGGTGAAGTGCGAAGCCTGCTCGAAGCACCCTGTGTGCGGAGCCTGCACTGACTAAGCAGAGTAGATTTCCGAGGGTTGTAAGTGGAGCGAAGTCTTCTTGGCTTCGAATTTTTGCTCCTCCGAAGCCTGTGTTCGAAGGTGTCGAAGTACCTCCGAACCAGACCTTCGAAGGTAGTGTTCGAAGCCTGTTCCGCAGAAGACAGAACTGAAACCGAAGGCTAGTTTTTAGCCCGAAATTTTAAAAGCTCCCATTCACCCCCCCTCTGGTCGCCGTTTCCGGTCCAACACATGGCATGATCAGTGCAAGAGATGATATCTAAAGAAGGTCATTTAGCACGCATATTTCAGTTTTTGCAAACAAAAGCATCACCATAAGTTCCAATAAATGAGCAAGGTAAAACATGAGATGCAGAAGCTAGCTGATATCTACCAAGATAAGCATTGTCCAAAAACAAAATGCTTCAGCAAACTTGTTATCTTTTAGATGTTCAGGCTTTTTCATTTTCCTTTGTCATTTTTGCCAAGGGTTATTTGCATGTCAAACCTTATGCTAACCGACCAAGTCAAGCCTAGGCCAGAACTGGACCATCAGAAGCTTAAGACATTGGTCTTGGCATACACTACACTGTCCTAGTTCATACCAAAGTGCTATGGTAAGCAGTCCAGAACAATATAATGCGACAAAGCAAACCCACTTGGATCTTTTCAACTTAAGCATAAAAAGGCATGGAATTTTCATTCATTTTTGATTTTTATCATTTTTATAGCACATTTTCCATGTTAAAGCATAAAGATGTCCAAGTTGCATATCTGCATCTATGTGATGAACTAGCTACAAGGCATGTAACAAATAGCAAAAGCACTCAGCCTACACATGCTAGTTACCAGAAGCAATGGTGATCATTTTTCAAGTTGAAAGCGTAAAAGCCATGCATATGACAGATATCAGACATATCAAGTGAACTGAAACAAAGCATGATCATTGACAAGTAATCAATTGCATGTACCCGCTAGAATAAGTAAATCAGTTCAATCATATAACAGAAGCATCTCTAAAGTGTGATACGTGAATATGCAAGATATGAACACACACAAAAAGACTCAAGAAAAGAGTAAAAAAAAAAGAAAACTGACGCAAAATATCCTAGAAAGGATACACAACACCCAAATCCCCTCGTAAACGCTCAAAGGTAGACTGATCTAGGGGTTTGGTGAAAATGTCAGCCAACTGATGATGGGTATCAACATGAACAAGGTCAATGACACCTTTCTCATATTGATCCCGCCAGAAGTGAAAGCGCACATCAATATGTTTGGTTTTTGAATGGAGACACGGGTTTTTCCCTACACTAATAGCACTAGTGCTGTCGCAAAACAATGGAACCCTGGTAGGAAAGAGCAACCCAAAGTCTCGAAGAGTGGAAATCATCCAAACCATCTGTGAGCAGCAGCTAGCAGCAGCTACGTACTCAGCCTCTGTGGTCGAAAGAGCAACTCCAGATTGCTTTCGAGAAGACCAAGATACAAGGGAAGAACCAAGAAACTGGCAAGTACCGGAAGTCGACTTGCGATCCAACCGGCACCCACCAAAGTCGGCGTCCGAAAAGCCAGATAAATCAAGAGATGATGATGCTGAATAATAAAGACCAAGATCAGGCGCATAGGTGAGATACCTGAAAATGCGCTTGACAGCCTGTCGGTGAGACGCGCGCGGTGAAGAATGAAAACGCGCGCAAAGTCCCACGGCGAACTGTATGTCCGGTCTTGTTGCCGTTAAGTACAACAGCGAACCGATCATCCCTCGAAACTCTCTCTCATTGACCTTGACACCGCTCTCGTCCTTGTCCAGACCCCCAGAAGTACCCATCGGGGTCATCTGCGGCTTCAATTCACCACCAAAGTCAAATTTCTTAAGCATGTCACGAGTATACTTACTTTGGTGGATGAAGGTGCCGTCCTTGGTCTTCTTGATCTGGAGCCCTAAGAAGTACTTGAGCTCACCCATGAGGCTCATCTCAAACTCACTGTGCATCTGCTCAGAAAACTTGGACACAAGATCATTAGTAGTACCGCCAAAAATAATATCGTCCACGTAAATCTGAGCAACTAAGAAGTCTGAAGCAACTCTGAGCAAAAAGAGAGTTTTGTCCACAGAACCCATCACAAAGCCCTTTCCCAACAAAAATTGCTTCAACCGGTCATACCAAGCCCTGGGGGCTTGCTTCAACCCGTATAAAGCTTTGTGCAACTTAAAGACATGTCGAGGAAACTTAGGGTTCTCAAAACCGGGGGGTTGCCTAACATAAACCTCCTCTTCTATGTACCCGTTCAGAAAAGCACTCTTAACGTCCATTTGAAAAAGCTTAAAACCCTTTGAAACGGCAAAAGCTAGAAGGATACGAATGGACTCAAGACGGGCAACAGGAGCGAAGGTTTCTTCAAAGTCAATACCTTCCTTCTGGCAATAACCCTGGGCAACTAGTCGAGCCTTGTTGCACACCACAACCCCATGTTCACCTTGTTTGTTCTTGAATACCCACTTGGTGCCTATGGGGTTGCATCCTGGTGGCGGCTCAACTAGTGTCCAAACCCGATTGCGGACAAAATTCTCAAGCTCTTCTTGCATAGCATTAATCCAATTAGAATCAGAGAGAGCATGAGAAACATCTCTGGGCTCAAAAGATGCAACAAACGCAGATTCAACAAACACAGCGAGAGAGGCAGAAGAATGCAAAGTGCTCTCAGACAAATCACCTATGATGAGCTCTGAGGGATGGTCACGCTGAACTGCTCGGGTTCCCTGGTGATCTGAAGTCACCTCACCGGAGTCAGCAGCTGGCACCTCTGGACTTGACTGAGGGGGCTCGATCGAAGTGGAAGAAGTGATCAGAGGTCCGCCCTCATCATCAGTCGAAGTCACAGAAGATGTGGGCTCTGCAGGGGATGCAGAAGGGCCACCCTCAACAGCAGCTGGAGTATCCTCATCTTCCTCGAAGATGGACTCTCCGAGCTCATCATCACCAGAAAGCTCAAAAGAAGGAGTCAAAGAAGGCAAGGACTCATCAAAAGAAACCTCACAGGTCTCGACAAGCAGCTGGGATTCAAGGTTCCAAACACGGAAGCCTCGAGAATGCAATGCATAACCAAGAAAAACACCATCCCAGCAACGAGACTCAAACTTGTCCAAATGCCCTCCCTTCTTGAGCACAAAGCACTTGCAGCCAAACGCTCGCAAGTGGCTCACTTTGGGCTGTCTGCCAAAACGCAACTCATATGATGTCTTACCAATGTAAGCTCTAAGAAAAATGCGGTTGGCCAGATAGCAAGCCGTGTTCATGGCTTCAGCCCAAAAACGCCTAGGAGTCCTGTGCTCATCGAGCATCGTCCTGGCTATCTCAACTAGCATGCGGTTCTTTCGTTCCACAATGCCGTTCTGTGGGGGAGTGTAAGGAGAGGAAAACTGATGGTCCAGACCCTGATCACTACAGAAGCTGACGAACTGAGAGTTCTTGAACTCAGAGCCGTTGTCGGAGCGTATTGCTCGCATCCGACCATTGTTCTCATTCTCCAGCTTCAAAATCAGGTCATGGACAAATTGAAAGGTTTCATCCTTAGACTCCAAAAAGAAAACCCACGAGAATCGAGAAAAGTCGTCAACAATCACAAGTGCATACCACTTCCCACCGACTGAGCGTACCCGAGCTGGACCTACAGTGTCCAAATGTAAAAGCTCGCCTAGATATGAAGTCATCACCTGAGTCACAGGTGAGTGAGAAGCGGCAACCATTTTCCCATGACGACAGGGATGACAAACTAGATCCTTCTCCATCTTAAGCTTGGGCAATCCTCGGATGAGGTCCATAGAGCTTAACCTGACTAGCAGATCAAAACTCAAATGACCTAACCTCCTATGCCACTTCCAGAGCTCAGAAGAAGATCCAGCAATCAAACAACGAGAAGGGCCAAAAGAACTAGAGAAGTCAATTCGAAAAACTTTACCGAATGGTAAAATCTGACAAACCAAAGACCCTCTAGAATCAACCACAGAAGAATTGCCCTTCTTAAAACGCACTTCCAAACCATCCTCAAGAAGTTGCGAAATAGAGATTAAATTAAAGTTCAGATTTTTAACCAAAGCAACATTCTTTAAGGAGAAATGATCTGAAATGCTGATTGAGCCTATGCCACTTACTTTCCCTTGACCGCTGTTCCCGAATGTGATGTACTCTTTGGAGCTCGGGGGAGTGAGACTGGAGAACCATCTGCGATGTCCCGTCATGTGGCGAGAGCATCCTGAGTCCATGATCCAAACATTCTCCAGTCCCCGGTCCTGCACAATCAGTGTCTGTAAGTGGGAGCAAATGGTCCGGCACCAGGTTTAGCAAAAGAGCTAAACCAGTGTCGAGCCATCTGCTCAAAAGATGGAAAGCGAAAACCATCAAAAGAGTTTGGACCAAAACGCGGCTCAAAGCGCGGTCCTCGGTTTTGCCTAACCCTACGGCCACGAGGTCCAGAACCGTAGCCAACTCGGTCTGGAACTCTGCCGGAACGAACACCACCAACTGGAGCATGGGCAAGAAAACCGTCTCCTCTACCACCACCTACACGACGCGGCCTGGCCTCCAGCCTCTCCCCGCACCGAGGAACACGCAGTCTACCACCCTGCTGGTAGAACTGCTCCTGATCACTACGAGCCCTCTCTGCTCTCTCAACTCGCTTCCTCCTGAAGCAAAACTCCGCAAGATGCCCGTCTCTTTGACAATACTCACAATGATAGGTAGGCTTCTTGGGATGTGGTTGAGGTTTAGGATTCTTGGGCTTGGTAGTGTTTGGAGTGGTCTTCTTGGGCTGAGAGGGTCCAGGAAGAGAGTCAAGAGAAGTGTGGAGATTTTTGGGCTTTGGAACCCAGATAGGTTTCTTGGGTGGAGCTTTAGGTGGTTCATGGATCACTCCATCCTTGGGCTGACAAGCCTGGGAAGACTCAGTGGAGTGAGTCTTGGGATACCTCTGCTCTGGAGTCATTTTACTCCACTCCACTGCCCGGCTAATGGCACTCTCAAAGTCAGCCTTGGTGTAGGTGTAACCTACCCCAAACCCATCCTGCCTCTTGAACTGCTGGATCATCATGCCAAACTGTGGCTCTCTAGCACTGATCCAACTCAGGATAGAACGGAGGTAAAAGTTCTCATTCTGAGAATCTGCTAGCTCCTCTCTCAAAGAAGCTAGAACCTCCACCTGAGACAAGCAGGTCTCACACTCACTCTCTACTTGGACAGACTTTCCGGCTTTTAGCTTAATCAACTCCATTCTAAGAGACAGGCAGTTCTCACAAACAGTGGGTGGAACTGACAGTGTCTCAAGCTCTAGCCTAGTCTGGGCAAGCTCAGCTCTCAACCTCTCTAAATCACCCAAATGCTCATCGCCCTTGGATTTCAGCTCAGCTAAGACAGCTAGATGCGATGGGCAATCAACACAGGGTGCGACGACAGTGGCTTGAGCATCTTTCAGCTCCTGCTGAGCGCTTTCAAGCTCAGTGGCCAAAGCGTCCCTCTCATCAACCCTTTCTGTGTACCTGGACTTCAGAGTCGACAGGTCACACAGAAGCACCTCACACTTCGGGCACTCACTGCTATCACCCAAGCAAGGGGAAGAAGATAGACTTTCTATTCTACCGTTGGCCACGGCAAGCTCACTCTCTAACTCGTCTATCCTTTTCTTAGCCCCCCTAAGCAGTTTCTCCCGATACTTCAACTCCTGACGATTGCTCTCAAGTAAATCAACAATTTCACGCTCATATGATGATACCTTGCTGTCGTCATCGTCGGAGTCGTCGGAGGAGCTCTTCTCTTCTCTATCCCCAAGAGCCATGGAGCAGAAGCTCTTGCGGGATCTTCGGCGCTGGTGTGAGCGGCTCTTCGGCTTATCTCCGAAGGCCATGAAGCAGAGGCCCGCCAGATCATCCTTGTCCTTCCCCTTCCTGATGGCGATCTCCTCATCGCTTGAGCTCGATGAAGAGGAAGAAGTCGTGGACTGCTTGGAGTAGCTCTTCTCCATCTCGGCGAAGAAGGCCTTGTCACGCTTCTTGTTCTCTCGCCGGTAGTCCTTCAGGGCCTTCTTGAAGAAACGAGTCTTCGGCTTGCCCTTGTTGAAGGAGGGGCTCTCATGCTTGCCGGAGTCGTGGAAGCTGCTGCCGGTGCCCTTCTTGTATCCACTACGCTTGGGGCAGTCGGCGATGAAGTGTCCTGGATCACCACATTCAAAACATCCGGATTTTGTGCCGTGTCTTTTGAACATTCTCTTATCATAGACACGACGCACCCGGTTGTTAAAGAGACACAAATCATCATCTCCCAACAACTCAAGCTGGTCCTCAGTGATAGACATCAAAGAGAACCCAGCACAGCTCACAGCAGAGGGATCAACAGAAGGTGTAGCAAGGGCCAGGGATTTTGATCCAGAGTCAGTGAGATTTGATCTCAACTGGATATCTACCTCAGTGGCCTTCAGCTTGCTAAACAACTCAGAAATAGTCAAGGTATCGTAAGAAGTACTCTCAACGATAGATGATACCTTGATCTCCCAGATCTTTGGGTCCAAGGTATGAAGAACCTTGAGCGCCTGCTCGTGATCTGAGACTAACTGAGCACCCTCAGCCTTGTTGTCCCGAAGCTTGTTAATGATCGACTGAAAGCGACCAAACAAAGCCTCAACAGATTCACCCGGCTTCTGTGTGAAATTCTCATATTCACGCCGGTAGGTCTGATAGAGCCGAGCCTTGACCTGTGTTGTTCCCTCATGGTGTGCCTTGAGGGTAGCCCAGATCTCTCTCGCAGTGGAGAGATGACTCACACGCTCAAACTCAGTGGGACCTAAACCAGAAAACAAAATGTTCACAGCCTTACTGTTGCTCAGATGCTGAGCAATGATACCAGCAGTACCATGCTCAGCGACTGGCAAAATGACAAACGTGCTGTGAACGCAAATGTCCCATATGTCCGAACCTTGGCTCATGAGATAGGCTCGCATGCGAGTCTTCCAATAATTATAGCCATAGGCTTCCATGGACGGGACCTTGCCAGGAGACGTCATAGTCACTACTGGGGTTTAGAACCGGTTAAGGTATGGAAAAACCCTAACCTCGCTCTGATACCACTTGTAGGACCGAAAGTAGCGACCAGAGGGGGGGTGAATGGGCACCTTAAAAATTCTTTCGAATCAATGGCCTGTTCCCAATACCCAACGCACCTCAAAATACTACGCAACAGAAAATAAATAGAAGGCCTAAGTCTAAAGGTTTCTAACATAGAAGCAACTGATGATAAACAGTGTAAAACTAAAGTGGTGCAACTAGGCAGATGAACAAGTTGTAACAGGCCTAAACTTCTCAATGAAATGATCTAAGTATGTGTAAAATGAAAAGAGAAGTTACTGTCCAAATTTTTCTCCTGTTCAGAACTTGGCGAAGCCCCCTTCGCACGTCGAGGTCTGCTTCGGAGGTTGGTGACGGAGCCTGTCCGAGATGTCGAAGGTGACACAGTCTAGCCTAGTTCGAAGTAGCAAGTTGCGAAGTGTACTTCGGAGCGAAGTATGACAATGCCGGAGCCTGGTTCGAAGTATGTACTTCGAAGTCAAGGCTTCGAACACAGCTTCGAACCAAGAGCTTCGGAGCAAGGTGACTGAGTCGAAGCCTACTTCGAAGTGTGCACTTCGAAGACAAAACTTCGAACACAGCTTTGAACCGAAAGCTTCGAAGCAAAACCTTCGAACAGAAAGCTTCGAACACAACACACAAAAGGACAACCTTCGAACAAAGAAGCGAAGTCTGTCACACGACAGAAAATCAAGTCCGAAGCCTACACTCTATCTTCGAACAGGGAAAGCTTCGGAAGGAGAATCGAAGGTTGACACGCCACAAGGAAATCAAATCGAAGTCTATCAGAAATGACAAGCTTCGAACCCAACATCGAAGCCTACCGAAGTGTGGACTTCGAACAGCTAGATTCGGAGTATGTTGTTCGAAGTATGCGATGTTGTCCGTTCACAAAAATACTTCGAAGCTTATCAATACAGACCGCACACAGAAAATCGAAGATTGAGCGAAGCCTTCGAAGATGCTAAGTCGAAGCCTGTCTCACGGAGTTGAGGGGCTTCGAACAGAGAAAGACTTCGCCAGAGACAGCCAGAAAAGGTACTAAACCCTGTCAGCTTCGATCAAAAAGCTGTGCAGTAGAAGGTGAAAAGCTGCACAGAACACTGTAGCTGCAGGGAAGTAGTACTACTTGCAACAGCAAGAACTAGTACTACTAGAGTGAAGAACACACCCAGCCGAAGCCTCCAAAGCCTCAAAAATCACGGGAAAACTTGCTATGCTAATGAAATGCAGCCATTAAAAACCTTTGCAGATGCAGCACACAATGAAATAGGGCATTTACTGCAACAATAAAAGCAAAGTATTAAACACAGGAGCAAATGCTTCCTGGCGGCGCAAGCAGGGAACCAAGAGAGGAGAGAGGCAATGTAAGAGACAAAAAGTGACCCAAAAGAGTGGATTTGATTTCAGCACAAAGGGGTAGTCCAAACCCTAGGGATTGGGGTGCTATTTATAGGCAGCCCAACACTAGGAATATTCTACCAGCCCCTTAGGGTTTTTACAGACTCAAAAATAAAGGAAAAGACTCTACTGCCCTTAGGAATTTTTACAGACACAACTGACTGACTGTGGGCCTAGAGTTACAGATGACATATCCAGAAGCTAAGTTTTCGTAGCGACTACGGCTTCTCTTCTGGACAGTCGGATACAGAATCAATGGTTGTCAGTTTTACGCCGAAACTGACAAAGCCTCCACCAGCTTTGCACCAGGTACCCGGATTGGGCCGGCCCGACTCCGCAGCTCTCTCAGCCCGGCAATCGCTCACCGCCCGTGTACCTGAGTCTGTCCTGGTCAACAGCCCAGTGGGTCTTCTACTGCTTCTGGCCCATGCACCCGGATTGGGCCAGCCCGACTTCGCAGCCTCCTCTGCCCGACAGTCGCTCGCTGCCCGTGTACCTGAGTCACACGCAGCCCATGAAACAGCAGATCTCTTCTCTTCCTCAGTCCTCTTTGACTATCGTTGACAATGACTCATCACTTCTGGAGCCATGAGGCCCACGCTATTCAGCATGGCTCCTCACCCAGCTCCTCTACAACCGGGGCTTCGCGGAGCCGCAGGTAATAGTTGTGGACCGGAGCCACCCTGGACGCGAAGTCCTCGTTGTTCGCCAGGAAGTGGCGCAGGAGGGGCACCGTAGCTCGCGCGCCCCGGTTGGAGGTAGGGACCCGAGGTGAGCCCCTGGCGCCCTCGGCCGCCTCCGGAGAAGCCCCTTCAGAGGCCCCCGCCTCCACTCCGGCTCGCTGCTCCGAAGCCTCCGTCGCATCAACAGGGGCTATGGGCCTCTCGTTTGCGGCGTCGTCCCGGGGCAAGACGACTGGCTCAACGACCCGGGCAGATGTGCATGTGTAGATGAACGGGGTTGAAGCTCGAAGGAATCCCAGGGTTTGAAGAAAGACGGGTAAGCTATCTTACCATCATCCGCGCCATCGCCAAGATCCTCCGAAGGCGGAGTTGGACCAGATGGGCTCGGGCGGAAGAAGAGGTCGTCAATGGAGTTCATGGGCGAACCCGCCGCCGCCGCGGCGAGCTCGGCTTCCATGGCCTCGCGCCCTTCAACGGCGCCGAGGTGGTAGGCCAGCCCGCCGTGATCCAGGCTGTCTGTCGCCCTGCTCCCGTGAGAGCCGACGGAGCCCCCCTCCGAAGTTGGTTGGTGCGAGGGAGAAGTCTCCGGAGGCGGCGTTATCCGGGTGGCAGGGACCCCTTGCCTAGCCCCCGGCGCAGGGTCCTCAAAGCCCGAACGAGGGAGAGCACCCTCGGTCCTCTCGGTGCCCGAGCGGATGGGCGGAATCGGGTCCGGAATCGCCGGGGGATCCCCCGACTCTGATTGAGCCCCGTCGCTAGATCCTCCTCCTTCGGAACCGGAGGCGGAGGTTGGTTCCGGGGAAAGACGCTTGGGCCCTTTCACTATCTTCTTCTTCTTCTTCAAGGGGCGCCTGGGCGAGAGGCCACCGTCGGGATCACCCACCTTCCTCTTCGAGACATCCCGAAGGGCCTCTCCCTACGGAAGAGGCGGAGGCGAGAGCTCAAGAGCGCCCCACACTCGGTTGAAGCGCTCCCAGGAACCCACCAGTTCCAACCGTCGGGCGCGTTCGGCTTGGGTAGGGGCACCAAGGATCCCTTCCGTCACACGGGCCACCTCTTCGGGGGTCCGGGCCACAAGCGACCCTGTAGTCCAAAGGTCAGAATCAAATACCCTCCGAGCAGAAAGCGGAGTAAAGGTAAACAAGCGCGAACGCTTACCGAGTTGGCGGGAGAGCTCCGCTGGCATCGATTCATCCCGGCTGCTCCGGAGCGACGCCGGCCATTCCTCCTTCAGCGGAGGGATTTCGAGGGCCACGAATTCCTCCGCTAAGTCGCGCATGCTCATTCGGCGAGCAACGATCTGAAGAAGCTTGATCCGCGCGGAGATCGAGCTGGAGTCAACTTCGACGCGCGCCTCCTTCCGGAACCAGATGTGGCGCGGAATCCCGACGAGTCCGGAGCTAAGTCCCACATGGACGTAGAACCACCAGCTCACCCATTTGGAGTACCACCTCTCGTTGATGGCCTTCGCCGGGAAGTGGTCCACGTACTTCCTCCGGAGTTGGAAATTAATGCTTCCGAAAGCTAGTATTTGACCTCCCTTCTTCTTTGGCTGGCAGAGGGCCTCGTGCATCTCCGCGAAGACCTCCACCCTTCCTTCACAGCCCTCGGCGCGCATGGCCCACTCAAAGATGGCGAGGCGGGCCACAGCGTTGGGAGACAACTGCGGGAGCTCCACGTGAAACGCGTCCAGCACCCCAGCGAGGAGCTCCGAGGCGGGAAACCCCAGCCCCGCCTCAAAGAAAGCCTCGAAGACGACGACCTCGCCCTCTCGCGGCTGCGGGGCCGTCTCCCAACCTGGTCTCCTCACCTGCGTCTCGGGACCAAGGCGGCCCCTGGTCGCTTGCTCAATCGACGCCCCCGTGCATGTAGATGGGCCAAGCTCCAAGGTCTACTCCCGGAACCGCTCCGAGGCAGGACGAAGCTCGCGCGAGCCGCGTGTCTCTGAGGGGCCGGTGGCCGCCGCCGCCGCCGCCGCCGCTGCCATCTGGCGCTGCAGAAAGCGCGGATCCATCGCCATTGCCGGGGCGTCGCCTCTCGCCATCGCGCAAGGAGTGAGAAGAGGGCTAGCGCTCAAGGAGCGAAGTGGGTGCAGGCTGGTGTGGCTGGAGCGTGTGCGATGAAGTCAGGAAGGAGGAACCAGACACGCAGTGGGCGGTATTTAAGTACGAAGCCGGCAGTTTCCTCTTCCACTCGTTCCGCGTGTGAACGCGGCGGTTGCATGGCGCCTACATTTAATGTCTAACCGGCGCCTCGGGGCGCAGCGGTCTGCCGACGGTTCGCCTCCCCAACGCCGAGTGCACGCCCGCGGCATTAACTTCCTTAGGCGGCGTTGGGCCACCTCTTCGGGGCTGGAGCCCTATGGTCAAAGGCGCGTAAACATCTGGGGAGCCGGTAAAAATTCTCCCAACCCCTCGGGAAGGGGAACTCGAAACGGACCTCCGCCCCCGGTCTGGCCGCGCCTGCCCGCTCCCGAGCTCCTCCGCATCTGTCGAAGGGGGCCGTACTCCGGCCAGGACCGGCACCTCAATGTAAGTTGCATCCTTATGAAAGTTATCGAAATTATCTTGTGCGCTTCCACCCTCTCTTAACGCAGGGCTCCCGAGAGGAAAGAAGCGAGGGGCTACTGTTGGGGGAGATAATCCCGACGGCCAGGGGGCCCACTGCCAGGGGGTCTGAAGACAAGGACACCGGAGGCCACCCTCCGGGACAAGGATACCGGAGGCCACCCTCTGAGAGAAGGATACCGGAGGCCACCCTCCGGGAGAAGGATACCGGAGGCCACCCTCCGAGACAAGGTCGCCGGAGGCCACCCTCCGGGAGGGAATTGCCGGAGGCCCTCCCTCGGGCCATAGTAGCGAACCCGAAGGGAGCGTTGGCGGGAAAAGGACGGGACAAATGTACGGGGGGACATGATCGTGATCCTCAGAGCCGTGTCGGGCGGCGCAGGCAGCGTCCGACATGGCTGATACGCTGTCAGAGTCGAATATTCTTGTCTGTACTATATATAGTCCGTTTTGTCTGTACTGTCGACCGGTGGTTGGCTGTGTAGCCGTTGGTGTTCCAGAGGCACTTGGCTCTCTGGACGGAGCACCTTATAAATACCCCCCAACTACAGTTGTAATGCAACAAGCTCAAGGGGCATTGAATACACCACCCTCATTTCCACCAAGAAAACCTGCTGGTCCGATGCGTCGTTCCAACACCGGTCATGATTCTATCTGGGTGATCGTCGACCGACTCACCAAGGTGGCTCACTTCATCCCCATCAAGACAACTTATACCATCACCAAGTTGGCCGAGTTGTATATGACTCGGATCGTGCGCCTACACGGAGTCCCTAAGAAGATCGTATCTGACCGTGGGAGTCAGTTTACCTCTAAGTTTTCGAAGAACCTTCAAGAGGAACTCAGCACCCGGCTGAACTTTAGCACCGCCTATCATCCTCAAACCGATGGTCAAACCGAAAGGGTTAACCAGATATTGGAGGATATGCTTAGAGCTTGCGCTCTAGACTTTGGTGAAATGTGGGGCAAGAACTTGCCCTACGCATAGTTCTCCTACAACAACAGCTATCAAGCCAGCCTGCAAATGTCCCCGTTCGAGGCACTATACGGACATAAGTGCAGAACGCCGCAGCTCTTGGATCAGACCGGAGAGTCGCAACTGTTTGGGACAGATATACTAAGGGAAGCTGAAGAGAAGGTCAAGATCATCAGGGACAGATTGAAAATAGCCCAGTCTCGACAGAAGAGCTACGCCGATAACCTACGAAGAGACCTAACCTTTGAGGAGGGTGATTATGTCTATCTCCGAGTCACTCCCCTCCGTGGCACTCAAAGGTTCAACATGAAAGGAAAGCTAGCACCCCGCTATGTCGGACCTTTTCAGATCCTCCGATGGCAAGGAGAAGTGGCATATCAACTAGAACTGCCTGCATCCTTGGCAGGAGTTCATGATGTGTTCCACATCTCTCAACTGAAGAAATGTCTTCACGTGCCCGCCGAGCAGGCCGACCTCCAACAACTCAACGTTCAAGAGGACCTGACCTACATCGAGAAACCCATCAAGATCTTGGAAACCAAGGAAAGGGTAACCAGGAGCCGTGTGGTTCGCTTCTGCAAGGTTCAGTGGAACAACCACCCCGCCGAGGAAGCCACATGGGAAAAGGAGGACGAGCTGAAAGCCCAATACCCTGAGCTATTCGAGTAGCGTTCCAATCTCGAGGATGAGATTCTTTGTAAGGGGGATAGGTTTGTAACACCCCAAATTTTCAAAGAAATAAAAATATCATTTAATATATTTTCCTGGAATTATTCATTTTAGAAATACCTTTAATGCCCTCCTTAACCTTTTTGAACTAGAACCTAGACGAAATGACCAAACCAGGGGCTAGAACATTTTGTGTATGATCCCAAGGCCAAGATATATTTTTGAGAATTTTTACAAATTTTTATCAACCTTGGAAGTAGCCCAAATATTTTAATCTATTTTCTGTAATTATTTTTATTCAGAAAGGTATTGAAACAGTAACGGGCCCTCCCCCTCCATTTCTCTCTCTCCTGGCCAGCCCAGCCCACTCCTCCCCGCGCGCCCCATCTGACCACTGGACCCCACCAGTCAGTGACTCCCTCTCCCTTCGCGCGCGCCCCCGACAGCCTGACCCCACCTATCGGCGCCAACCGACTCACTCCCTCGGCCGAGCCCGACCCCACCCATCAGTCTCCTCGCTCGTGCGCTCGTGCCCGCTGACCGCCTTGGCCTACTTGTCGGACCCGTCGTCCACTTCGCGCCAACCCCCCTAACCTCGCTGGCCCCCGATCCTGCCTCGGATCCGCCCTTTCAGCCCCCCTAGCATTAATTCGCCGACGCCATTAACACCCCCGCGACACGCCGACCGTTTCCCCTCATTAACCCACGCGCTATCGCCCTGTCGCTCGCATGCATGGTAAGAGCTCGCCGGCGTTACTCTCGTCCCTCCCCCAATTGCGCACCGCTGTCCCGCCGGTGCCTCTATTTAAACCCCTCACCTCTGCCACATTCGATCCACACGTCCATTTGCAGTCACACCAAACAGAACGCTCCAGACGCTCCCTTAAAATGCCACTCCGCCGCCCACACTCCAGTCACCGCTCGCCATCGCCGGTGACCTCCTCCATCCTCGCCAACCACAACATCATAACCGCAAGGACCTCGCCAACCTCGGCCGCCCCTCCACCGATGATGAACCCCGCCGGAACACCATCGCCGACGAGGAACCCGAACCACTCCGTCGTCTACCCTCACCACCGACCGTGCTCCGTCGACCTCTCGCCTCGCCTAAGGTATCCCCGCGTTCACCTAGGCGTCCTCTTTCCATTTCTAGGCTTAGCTAGGGCCGCCGTCGCTCGCCATGGCCTCTGGCCCGCTCGCCGTCACCGGAGAAGATGACCGGCACAGGATGAGTACCCGTGCCGTGTCGGATTCGATCCTGGCCATGTGAGAAACCAAGGGTTGGTTTCGAAGTCTGTGATGATTAATTGACAGATTTTTCCCTCTGATTCGAAGGGGTCCCTCCGAAGGGGTTCGGAGGCTGGTTCTCCAAAGGTGTTCGGAGGCTGTTTCACCGAAGGGTTCGGTGGGTCTGTTGGCTGCAGCTGTTGCAGCAGAGTGTGCCTGTCGGAGGCGTCCGACAATACACAATGACTTGGTTGTACCGAAGGGTTCAGTATTTTGGGCGGTACATCAGAGTGTGTATCAGAGGTTGCTTATTCGGAGAGGTCTCCGGGGTACTGGATACACTTGTCTGTTTGTCTGTGGTGCGTAGGGGACTTCGGAGGCGACAGACGGTTCGCAGCAGGTGAACCTGGGTCAAGCGGGAGGCTTGATGCCATGGGAGCAGGGAGCTTCGTCACGAAGGCTGTGAAGGGGTTGAGGTCGGACCTCGGGTGGAGGTGCGCCAGGAGAAGGCAATAAGTGCGGAGTGTGACTCCGGGTGAAGGTACCCCGAGACAATGTCCTCGGAGGCGAGGCACTTCGAAGGGTACTCCGAATGGAGTGACTTCGGAGTATGGTGGATCAAGTCCTCAGCAATGAGGCAAGGTGTTCGAAGTGTGCTCCAGAGGGAGACACTCGAAGGTATACCCGACGAAGGTCTCAGAAGTCGAGGTGCATCGAAGGCATGGTCCGGGTGAGGATCGTCGAGGAGTCTGCTCGGGGAGAGACACTACGACGAAGTGCTCATGGAATGCTTCATGCGGAGCCCTTGGACGAAGGAGGGACTTCAACGGGTGGTACTCCGAAGGTGGGGCTTCAGAGTGAAGCAGGCTTTAGAGCGAAGCTGGCTTCGGAGTGAAGCAGGCTTCAGAGCAAAGATTTCTTCTTCGGAGTGTAGCAGGCTTCGGACCAAAGCTGGCTTCTCCGGAGTGAAGCAGGCTTTGGAGCGAGGCTGGCTCTGGAGCGAGGCTGGCTCCGGAGCGAGGTTGACTTGAGGTACTTCGGCCATGCATGGCTTCGGTACACGGACTGACGGAGTTCGAGCTGGGAGAAGCTGCGAAGCCATGGTGGTCCACTCCGAAGGTGTCGGTGCGAAGGCCCAAGGGTTTTGACGGCTTCGGCTCAAAACCGTCACTGTATCGAAGGCTGACTTCGGTGAAGCGAAGGCTGTCAGGCTCAAGGCTTCTCACCGAAGCTACCGCACCCCTCGCGTGCGAAGGGGGGGGCTTCAGAAGGGTCCAAAACTACAAAGGCTGACAGTGTCTGCTCTGCAAAAGCTGGTGTTGTCCCCTCTGCGAAGCTGACAAAAGAAGCCTCCAAATAAAGTAGACTACCAGTTGTACCCCCCTGTTCTGATGAAACAAAAACAGTGTAAACCCTAGGGGTAAAGTAGTCTATTCACAGGGCTGAATAGTGCCTATAAATAGTGGAGGATGTCTAGGTCACATCAACACTTTGAGCATTCATTTTTGAGGTCATGTACTAGCCACCACATACTTTGTATTCATCCTGTGAGTTCAATTTTTGTGTTCCCTGTTCAAGCATCGAAGCTTTGATTCTGTGTTCATTTACTGCTTGAGCTTGTATGCATACTTCGCTACATGCTTTGATCTCGTGTTTGTCACTTCTTTT
The DNA here is from genome assembly GCA_019279435.1 of Zizania palustris. Lineage (NCBI taxonomy): Eukaryota > Viridiplantae > Streptophyta > Magnoliopsida > Poales > Poaceae > Zizania > Zizania palustris. Next base: position 10,954,532 of record JAAALK010000286.1, read on the forward strand.
AAGTTGAGTTTGTGCACTGCATCCTTTCTAGAGAAGTGTGTGAGAAGCCTGTTCAAGCGAAGTGTGTTTGAGCGAAGTGTGGTTTTCAGTGTCTGTTCGCTCTATGTAAACTAGAGGCTAGACCTCTCTGATTACTAGCGAAGCACTGATCAAAGCCCGTTTTTCTTCCCTAGTCGAAGCCCTTAGTGAAGTCTGTGAAGTGTGCGTTTTGACCTTCGAAGTACGAAGCCCAGCACCAATTGATGTCGCTGAGTATTTGGTGAAAGTCCGCAGAGTGAAGTCTGCTCTTGCGAAGTCTGTAGTGCAAAGCCTGCTCGAAGGCACCCATTGTGCGGAGCCTGCACTGACATAGCAAAGCTGATCGAAGTCCTCAGAGGGAAGTCCGCTCTTGCGAAGGGTGAAGTGCGAAGCCTGCACGAAGGCACCCTGTGTGCGAAGGGTGCACTGACTTAGCAGAAGCTGAATTTTTGGGGTTGTGGGTGGAGCGAAGTCTTTGTTGGCTTCAAACTTTTGTTCCTTGCGAAGCCTGTTTTCGGAGCTGTAAAATACCTTCGAACCAAAACTTCGAAGTGTGTGTTCGAAGCCTGTTCCGCGGAAGACAGAATTAAAACAGAATGCTATTTTTAGTTTGAAATTTTAAAAGCTCCCATTCACCCCCCTCTGGTCGCCGTTTCCGGTCCAACAATTGGTATCAGAGCGGGTTAAGATCAGCAGTTGACCTTAACCGGTTTTGTGATCTGTTGGCGACATGGACAGAGTTAGTAAAATTCCTCTGTTCGATGGGACTGATTTTGCATACTAGAAGGTGCGCATGGAGGCTTACTTGCTAAGCCAAGGAAATGCAATTTGGGAGATTGTGGACTCACAATACTCCATCCCTGAAACTCGCACCTCTCAAACAGAGAAGGATCAGTATAATGCCAACTCCAAGGCAAGAAATATACTGTTCATTGGTTTGAGTAGAAGTGAGTTTGATAGGGTTCAACACCTTAGGATAGCTAGGGAGATTTGGACTACACTCACTATATTTCATGAGGGCTCTACACAGATTAAGGCCAGGCGCCAAAGCACATACAATCAACAGTATCAACTGTTTGTGCAGGCACCTGGTGAATCTATAGATGCCATGTTTTCTCGCTTTGATGCGATAGTGAGTAACTTGCGGTCCAACGGGACGCTTGCTTACAATGATCATGATAGGGCTATCAAGCTTCTCTATGCTCTTGATTGTAGTATATGGGAAGTGAAGATATCCAGCATTGAGGAGTCCGCAGGTTATGACACATTGACTTGTGATGAGCTCTTCAGCAAGCTGAAGTCCACAGAGAATGCCAAGGAATCTCTTGCAGTGCACAGAAACTCTTTGCCACAGCCATTGGCATTGGTTTCTAGCACTAGCTGTGGCACCACTGCAGAACCAAGCACATCTGGCACTTGTGTTCTTGCAGATGGTTTTGCTTTGTCCTCCCTGGTGTCCGTCACTAAGGAGCAGGTGGATACTCTGGATGATGATGAGCTTGCTCTCATTGCCAGAAGGTTCACCCGTTTTCACCATGAGGGACGGGATCAGAGGAGAAGTGGTTTTAGTGGTTGTTTTGAGTGTGGAGACACTTCTCACATCAAGGCCAATTGCCCAAAACTCAATAAGAGAGAAGAGAGTGAGCGCCCCAAATACCACAAAAAGGAGAGGAAACCCTTTGTGAAGGGCAAGTGTGGCAAGGTGGCTAAGAGAGTAGCCAAAGCCGCTTCCAGAGCATTTGTTGCTGCTCTCAGTGACATCGACACTTCCTCAATTGAGGAGTCGAGCTCTGAGGAGGAGGAGTCTCCAAGGAAGGAGGACAAGAAGGACAAGAAGGGACGAGATTTCACCGACCTTTGTTTCATGGCCGACAGCGATCACAGCGGCGATGAGCTTGACTCATCTGAGGTACCTCTATCCTATGACCAGCATGCAATTAAATTAGATGAACTGAATGAAGTAGTTCTTGGTCAGGATAGATTACTTGTGCAAGTCACTAGAGATAGAAAAGACCTTAGACTTAGGCTAGAATCTGTTTCTACTGATTATGCCATGCTTAAGTCTAGAGTTAATGATGTTGAATGTGAATCTTGTACTGTTGTCGTGGGTGAGCTTGCTCAGTTACGTTATGTTCATGCTCAAACTCTTTCTGATCTTGAGACTGCACAGAAGCAACTTTTGGTGGTTGATTCTAGACCTCATGATATAATTGAATGCATGAACTGTTCTTTATTACGTGAGAGAATTGATTTTCATGATAAGCATGTTCATGACTTAGAGGCTAGATTGGAGAGGGCTGGTAGTTCTAAGGATGTGCAACCTGTGTGTGACACTTGCATAACCCTTAAGGACTAGCTAGGCACTGTTAGAGAGCGAGCTGAGAACCTCATGACTGAAAATGAATACCTTCTTTCTGTGGTTAACAAATGCACTGAGGGAAAAGGTAGGATGGATTTGCTCTTGGCCAAGACCAAGATGTGTGCTGACAGAGCAGGGTTACCTCTAGGTTTGGGTTTTGAGAGGATTCCTTCAAATAATGAGAACAAAACTGTTTTTACCTCACCCACTACCCTAGAGAAAGAGAGAGCTCTGTTAGACACTCCATCAGCCAAAAAGCCTACCCGAACTCCAAACAAAACCACTCCTCCCACAAAAAGAGTTCCTCCCAACAAAACCACTCAGCAGAAGCCCAACGAGCCTGTGAGAATTGCTCCTATGACCCATGAGAGTGCCCCTAGGAGAATTTTTCATTGTTCCTATTGTCAGCGGGTGGGTCATCTGGTTGGGTTCTGTTTTCGTCGCATCAAGGATGAGCGACGCTCTTAGGAGATGAGGTTCCAGAACATGCATTACCCATCTTTAGGTATGCATGAGTCTGCATTTGACTCTCGTCCTGTTTTCGAGGCTCCTCGTGCTTCTCGGAGAGCTTTTGCTCCTCGAGGTGTTCACCATGTTCCATATGGTGATAGACCCCGGGCGAGTAGCTTATTTGTACCTCATTAGAGTAGGAGACCTCGTCATGTTGTTAGATCACATCATGTAGGTAGACCTCGCACTTTGCATCATTCCGATTATCCTGTCCGTAGACAATCTACTTGTATGGTGCCTACTACTCGTATCACTCAGTGCTGGATGCCTCGTCATATCTTCACTCACCCCAGCACTGAGCGATCGAGATTTTCTTATCATGTGTAGGCGGCAGATCGAGGCTTGGAGGGCACGTGGATCATGGACTCCGGTTGTTCGCGCCATATGATCGGAAATGCAGCATGGTTCTCCAGCCTCACCACAACCAAGCAAAGGGAACATATCACCTTTGGGAACAATCGAAGGAGTAGAGTGAAAGGTAAAGGTGTGGTAAGAATTAACTCGAATTTCACTATCAAAGATGTTTCTTTGGTTGAGAATTTGGGATACAATTTGCTTTTTGTATCTCAATTGCTTGATGAGGGCTTCGAAGTGTGATTCCATCGCGATACGTCGCAAGTACTCAATTCTGATGGTGTTGTGGTTTGTAAGATATTTAGAGTTGGGAGAGTTTTTGTAGCTGATTTTTCTGAGTCATTTGGCTCTTCTCATTGTCTTGTTGCACATTCTACTTCTGAGCTTTGGAAGTGGCATAGGAGACTAGGGCATATGAGCTTTGAGTTGCTCGCTCGTCTGAGTGCCCTAGGTCTGATCCGAGGATTGCCCAAGCTCAAGTTTGAGAAGAATTTAGTTTGCGCTCCTTGTCGACATGGAAAAATGATTGCCGCTTCGCACTCGCCAGTCACCACAGTGATGTCTGAACAACCCGAAGAACTTCTCCACATGGACACTGTAGGTCCTTCTCGGGTTAGTTCTTTAGGCAGCAAGTGGTATGTGTTAGTCATTGTCGACGATTTCTCTCGCTACTCTTGGGTCTTCTTTCTTTCCAGCAAGGATGAAGTGTTTTCACACTTTCAGAGCTTGGCTTTGAGACTTTTCACTGAACTCCCTGGTGCATTGAAATTCATTCGAAGTGATAATGGCATTGAGTTCAAAAATAGTCTCTTTGTTGACTTTTGCATGGAGCATGGCATAGAACATCAATTCTCTGCTCCACGGGTTCCTCAACAGAACGGTGTTGTTGAGAGGAAGAACCGCACTTTGGTTGAGATGGCTAGGACGATGGTCGATGAGCATAGGACTCCTAGAAAATTCTGGGCTGAGGCCATGAACACTGCTTGTTACATCTCAAACCGAATCTTCTTGCGCTCAATTTTGAATTTGACATCTTATGAGCTACGTTTTGGGAGACAGCCCAAGGTTACTCATCTTCGAGTTTTTGGCTGTCGTTGCTTTATCCTAAAACGTGGAAATTTGGACAAATTTGAGTCGCGTTCTTCTCACGGGATCTTTTTGGGCTATACTACACATGGTCATTCTTATCGTGTTTATAATTTTGAGACTAACACTGTCATCGAGTCATGTGATGCGACTTTTGATGAATCAAGCCCCTCTGTTAGTTCCACTTTTGAACAGGCAAATGAACACGACATGGAACAGACTATCTTCGAAGAAGAAGATCCCAGAGATTTCGAGGATGAACCCCTACTACCCTCGAGATCAACCCCCGAAGCCGACCCCGCTTCAACCACTTCGGCACAAGGTCCCGAAGCAACTACCTCGACATCGGTCATCTTGGACCACTCCAACGCACAAGTTGAGGGGGAGACTGCATCTCGCCGCGAGGCTCCACACCATGTTCAAAGGATGCATCCTCCTGAGCAGATCATTGGTGTGCTTGATCAAAGGATAACACGTTCTCATGCTCATTTCATTGATTCCGCTTTTGTTGCTTCTTTCGAGGCCTTAGATGTTTGTCATGCACTTTCTGATTCTAGTTGGATCAATGCCATGCATGAAGAACTTGAAAATTTTGAGAGAAAGCAAGTCTGGACTTTAGTTGATCCTCCACCAAATGTTCATTTCATTGGAACAAAATGGATTTTCAAAAACAAACAAGGGGAGGATGGGACTATAGTTAGAAACAAGGCTAGACTTGTAGCTCAGGGTTATTCTCAATTAGAAAGGATTGATTTTACTGAAACTTTTGCACCTGTTGCTCGTCTTGAGGCCATTAGGATTTTGCTTGCCTTTGCGACATCCCGGGGATTCAAACTCTATCAAATGGATGTCAAAAGTGCTTTTCTTAATGGTTTCATAGGCGAAGATGTTTATGTAAAACAACCCCTGGTTTTGAAAACCCCAAATACCCACATAAAGTCCTTAAACTTCATAAGGCTCTTTATGGACTCAAGCAGGCCCCTCGGGCATGGTATGACAGACTTAAGTCTTTTTTGCTTGAGCGGGGGTATTTGATGGGATCTGTTGATAAAACCCTGTTCACTCTCAAGCATGGCAAAGATTTCCTCTTAGTTCAGATTTATGTGGATGATATCATCTTTGGTGGCTCTTCTCATGCTTTGGTTGCCGAGTTTGTAGATGCCATGAGCAGGGAGTTTGAGAAATTGACTAGCTTTGCGCAGTCCCTGCTTTTACTTGTCTAGTTACCTTGATTGAGTGGTGATGCTTTTATTTCAAAATGATAAAATCACATGCTGTCATCATGTTTTTAGAGCATGTTAAATTGAGCTGAGCACATGATAATTGGTATTAATATTGGCATATTTTTTCTTTATATGTCTTTGCAATTCTGCCCATTTCGAAGCTATGCATCTTTTACATGCTCCATGATGCTTGCTTTGCCAAAGGGGGAGAAATTGTTGAGTTCTCTGCCACAAAGGGGGAACATTAACTCAGGGGGAGTTTTTATCTTGCAAAGGGAAGTTTTGCCGAAGGGGCTTTTTACTCTTTTGAAAAGGGGGAGAAAAATTCTTTTGTCAAGTGACATGATTTGGCTCGTTTCTTAGTTTTTATGGTCACTTGTGTGCTGAAATTCTTCAAATTTTTTTGAACTTGAATTTGGTTGTCAATGCACTCATCAAGGGGGAGATTGAGAAACCAAGGGTTGGTTTCGGAGTCTGTGATGAGTGATTGATAGATTTTTCCTTCTGATTCGAAGGGGTCCCTCTGAAGGGGTTCGGAGGTTGGTTCTCCAAAGGTGTTTGGAGGCGTTTTCACCGAAGGGTTTGGTGGGTCTGTTGGCTGCAGCTGTTGCAGCAGAGTGTGCCTGTCAGAGGGGTCCGATAGTACACAATGACTTGGCTGTACCGAAGGGTTCGGTATTTTGGGTGGTACACCGGAGTGTGTATGGGAGGTTGCTTACTCGGAGAGGTCTCCGGGGTACTGGATACACCTGTCTGTTTGTCTGTGGTCCGCAGGGGACTTCGGAGGCGATGGACGGTTCGCAGCAAGTGAACCTGGGTCAAGCGGGAGACTTGATGCCAGGGGAGCAGGGAGCTCCGTCACGAAGGCTACGAAGGGGTCGAGGTCGGACCTCGGGTTGAGGTGTGCCAGGAGAAGGCAGTAAGTGCGGAGTGTGACTCCGGGTGAAGGTACCCAGAGACGAAGTCCTCGGAGGCAAGGCACTTCGAAGGGTACTCCGAATGGAGTGACTTCGGAGTATGGTGGATCAAGTCCTCAGCAATGAGGAAGGTGTTCGAAGTGTGCTCCGGAGGGAGACACTCGAAGGTATACCCGACGAAGGTCTCAGAAGTCGAGGTGCATCGAAGGCATGGTCCGGGTGAGGATCGTAGAGGAGTGTGCTCGGGGAGAGACACTACGACGAAGTGCTCATGGAATGCTTCATGCGGAGGCCTTGGACGAAGGAGAGACTTCGAAGGGTGGTACTCCGAAGGTGGGGCTTTGGAGTGAAGCAGGCTTCGGAGCGAAGCTGGCTTCTCCGGAGTGAAGCAGGCTTCGGAGTGAAGCAGGCTTCGGAGCGAAGCTGGCTTCTCCGGAGTGAAGCAGGCTTCGGAGTGAAGCAGGCTTCGGAGCGAAGCTAGCTTCTTCGGAGTGTAGCAGGCTTCGGAGCGAAGCTGGCTTCTCCGGAGTGAAACAGGCTTCAAAGCGAAGCTGGCTTCTCTGGAGTGAAGCAGGCTTCGGAGCGAGGCTGGCTCCAGACCGAGGCTGGCTCCGGAGTGAGGTTGACTTGAGATACTTCGGCCATGCATGGCTTCGGTACATGGACTGACGGAGTTCGAGCTGGGAGAAGCTGCGAAGCCGTGGTGGTCCACTCCGAAGGTGTTGGTGTGAAGGCCCAAGGGCTTTGACGGATTCGGCTCAAAACCGTCACTGTATCGAAGGCTGACTTCGGTGAAGCGAAGTTCGTGAGGCTCAAGGCTTCTCACCGAAGCTACCGCACCCCTCACGTGCGAAGGGGGCTTCAGAAGGGTCCAAAACTGCAAAGGCTGACAGCGTCTGCTCTGCAAAAGCTGGTGCTGTCCCCTCTGCGAAGCTGACAAAAGAAGCCTACAAATAAAGTAGACTACAAGTTGTACCCCCCTGTTCCGATGAAACAAAAACAGTGTAAACCCTATGGGTAAAGTAGTCTATTCACAGGGCTGAATAGTGCCTATAAATAGTGGAGGCTGGCTAGGTCACATCAACACTTTGAGCATTCATTTTTGAGGTCCTGTACTAGCCACCACATACTTTGTATTCATCCCGTGAGTTCAATTTTTGTGTTCCCTGTTCAAGCATCGAAGCTTTGTTTCTGTGTTCATTTACTGCTTGAGCTTGTATGCATACTTCGCTACATGCTTTGATCTTGTGTGTGTCACTTCTTTTGAGTTGAGTTTGTGCACTGCATCCTTTCTGGAGAAGTGTGTGAGAAGCCTGTTCGAGCGAAGTGTGTTTGAGCGAAGTGTGGTTTTCAGTGTCTGTTCGCTCTGTGTAAACTGGAGGCTAGACCTCTCTGATTACTAGCGAAGCACTGATCGAAGCCCGTTTTTCTTCCCTAGTCGAAGCCCTTAGCGAAGTCTGTGAAGTGTGTGTTTTGACCTTCGAAGTACGAAGCCCAGCACCAGTTGCTGTCGCTGAGTATTTGGTCGAAGTCCGCAGAGTGAAGTCTGCTCTTGCGAAGTCTGTTGTGCGAAGCCTGCTCGAAGGCGTCCAGTGTGCGGAGCCTGCACTGACTTAGCAAAGCTGATCGAAGTCCTCAGAGGGAAGTCCGCTCTTGCGAAGGGTGAAGTGCGAAGCCTGCACGAAGGCACCCTGTGTACGAAGGCTGCACTGACTTAGAAGAAGCTAAATTTTTGGGGTTGTGGGTGGAGCGAAGTCTTCTTGGCTTCGAACTTTTGTTCCTTGCGAAGCCTGTTTTCGGAACTATAAAATACCTTCGAACCAGAACTTCGAAGGGTGTGTTCGAAGCCTGTTCCATAGAAGACAGAATTAAAACAGAAGGCTATTTTTAGTTTGAAATTTTAAAAGCTCCCATTCACCCCCCTCTGGTCGCCATTTCCGGTCCAACACCGTGCGATCTGGATCTAACGGTACCGATTAAATCCCTTGTGCGGTTTAATCTACGCCGTCGGATCCAAGCGAAGGGGTACGTTTTAATCTCGCGCGTCCGTTAGTTTTAAAAAACCCGCTTTTAATCTGGATCGTCCATCGCGTACCGGTTCAGCGTTTTAATCCTGGCCGTCCGCGATAACTTAACTCCCCCGCCTCGCCTGTGACCGCCCGATCGCGATCCAACGGTGGATCTCAATCCGGCGCACGCGCACAATGTGCGGGTTCACCGTGAGCCTGGCTCACCGTGGAACTGCGGCTGTTTTGGATTTAATTTAAATCTCAAAAATAGTTTAAACTTCTAAAATTCATAGCTGGCGCATTTGAACTCTAAAAATTATCATTTCAATTCCAGAAATTTTGTAATTTTATCCTCTACGCGTTAGTACAATAAAAACAGTATGTTTATTTTGAATATTTCATTCTTATTTATTAAAGTATTTAAATGCCCTTAGGTTAAAATACAAACTTTAATATTTAAATTTCAGTAAAGTTTATATTTGTTCATTTCCTATTAATATGATGAAACCACTAAGTTTTCTCTGAACCTCCTATATTAAATTAATTAGAAAACTTAAAATGAGATTATTCCACAATTAAAAATTCCCTTTTATAAATGGCAATATCTCATTATATTTCATTTTAAATTATCCATAACATGAATTTCAGAAACTTAACACCTTTATTTTCGTTAAGTTAACCTAAACAAAACCTTTAAGCTTGTTGAGTGATTTTTATATTGTTTATTGAGTGTTATGTTTATTATTCAAGTTAAAAAGACTACGACGCCGCCGAGGAGCCGGAATACTTCCCAGAAGTTCCTCCCTCCCCATTCGCTGAACAAGGCAAGTCACCAAACCACTCTTTTGAACATGTTGAACCCATGTTTTACTAAACTATCGCTAAAACACATAGGATATACATGCATTAGTCTAATGAAAACCCATACAATATATTTATTAGGATCCCCCGACCTTGATGTGCAATCCAAGCCATGCTATCTCGCCTAAACTCCTTGTCACCATATGATTAGTTTTATTAGCTAGTGTCCAATGTATTGACACGATTGCTATAGGATTAAAAATGAGTCATAGCGATTGGAATCTACTATATGACCCCTATTATTCTTATCTCTTGGAATTCTGTTGGTGATAGAGTTGTGGTTATGAGTGAATTCATGGTGGGTTCCGGGTGCAAGCTAGGGCATTGGTCGGTAGCACCCGGGGCACTATAAGGACCGGTCTGTGGGATCCATTTCAATACACTTCCGTACTAACCACAAGTCTAATGGGTAAGTCCTAACTAAGGTATGGAGTGTTCCAAACCGAGGCCACCATTTGGAGATGGGTCAAGCAGCACCTGCGGGTGGCTTGTACCGACGTGGCGCAAAAGGGGGTGCGACGTTAGCCGGGATGCGGCCCGGCACGCCGGCGAAACCTAGAGCGGGTGGTTATCGCTTGGAGCATTTCATGCTGAGGTTTTCGCACGAGTTCCCATGGTATGGGTCATCTCGTTACACATTGGTGTTTGGGATGAGTGCGTGCCTTGTGGGTACAGTAGTACATCTCTGATCAGAGTCATAAATCTTTTCGAAATGCCGAGCCCGCGGTCAAGGGCGGGTTGTGTGACATCCCACAGTTAGTTTACTTCTGATATGTATGTGCATGATGGTTTGACATGTAAGGACTGTTCTGCGAGGAGGTAAAACGTACTCCTCGAGTTAGATGGCATTATTGATGTTCATGTTTATTATTCCGCATGATAAAATTTGACTACACTAAATGCAACAACTGAAAATGTACTTTTCCACACTTTTAGCCATTATCCTTCCTTTGTTATTATCTTGCATTATTACTTGCATTTGTGGTGGCTTGTTGAGTAATTTTGTACTCATACCCGTTGGACAAACACTTCAGAGGCTGCGTACTACGAGGAGGATGGTCTGGAGTAGCGACCCAGTCAAGAAAACGATCCTGAAGAAGGCGATCGTCATGCAGTTTATTTTCATAGTTTCTTTTAATTTTACACTTGTGTAATAATGTGGTCTGCGAACCACGAATGATTGCCCGTATGTACGATGTCGCATGATGAACCTCTTGTTATTATTGTTTTTCTATGGAAATCCAATAATGTTCCGATTTCAATAAATCGGGGTGCCACACTAGGTCCTTCAGAAAATTCAGTAATGCTTTGAAACTCACATCGGACCATCCATATGTCGCCTTCATTTGTAGCATTGTCAAGACAATGTATAACACTGTGTACTTTTCTTTGCAACCAGGATATATCGGTGTTTTTGAGTCTTGTACAAGTTTTTGGAACTGGGCAAGCTGCCCTTTATAATATGCAACTTGTTCCTCCGCATCACGCACCATCTGATTAACATTATCCACAATATCAATATAGTTATCTTTTAGAATTCCTAAAATGTCATTGTCGCTGATGTAATCTGTATCAATGGCCCCACCTTCGTCTTTACTACCAATCTGATGATCTACTTCACCCTCATTTTCTCCTTCGCCATGCTTGTTCCATATATGATATCCCTTCTTGAATCCACGTCTTAGCAAATAGTCGTACACATATTATGAATTTGTAAACTTCTTCTCATTCCTACTGTTGGCGTAAAAGATTACGCTAACAGGTTTCTGTAGAATAGAAACTAACAAACGAAGTGTTTGCGAAAAGAACTGTTCTAAGCCTCCGAAAGGATAATAACTTAGAATAGTTCGAACGTGTGTACTGAATAACTTCTATTCCGTCCCTATTACAGGGTGAAATGGGGGGTATTTATAGGCCCAAATATTAAGGAAAAGACCTATTTACCCCTCTATTACAACCGACATAGTGGAAACTATTCGGTACCCTTGATAGGGCTAAAATGGTAAAAGACTAATCTAATAATATAAAAGATAAATCTTCCATCTTAGCTGGCAATAAAGATCTCGAATTGCCTTAGTTCGAAGATGTACTACGAACCAACGCCTATCTTCGTACTTCGAACTTGACTCCGGGTATCTTCGAAGATGAACGTCTGGGAACCTTCGAATCCGCTGTCTGCCTTTATGTTGTTTCGGCAATAACCCCGCAAATTTTGAGAAGTATTCGATTTCTACCACCGCAAATTTCAACCCGCCTTTTGCTAGTGGGAAAGGGCCTATGAGGTCCATGCCCCATCTAGCCATTGGCCATACCGGGGCAATAACTTGAAGCTGAGCTGGCGGGCGATGGCTCCGTCTGCCCATCCATTGGCAGCCTTGGCATGTTCGAACCAGGTCTTCAGCGTCTCTGACGATTGTTGGCCAGTAAAACCCTTGCCGGAGCGTCTTGCCTGCTAGTGCTCGAGGGGCTAAATGACCTCCGCACAGTCCTTCGTGGATGCCTCGAAGTATGTCTTGACCTTCAGGCTGGGAGATGCATCGAAGTAGGGGTGAGCATACTCCGGCTTTGTACAGCACTTCCCCAATAAGTTTGTAATTTTGAGCTCTTGCTTTCAACCTTCGAGCTTCTGGGCCTTCCGGAGGGTCTATGCTACTTTGCAACATGGTTATTATCGGAGCCCACCAATCTGTAGTTGGAATGCACATTACTTCTGATGAGGGTATTTGGTCAGCTGCCGGCTGCTCTAATTCTTCATAGAAGGCGCCCTCCGGGAGGTCCACCGCTCCTGCTGCAGCTTTTGCAAGAATATCTGCAAGTTGATTATCTGCCCGAGGGATGCTTCGAACTGTAAACCCTTTGAATGCTGCTTCGGCCTTGCGGATTTCTTGAAGGTATTGCGCGAGATGTGGGTTTTTTGCTTGGAAGCTTTTGTCAATATGCCCCGCGACGACTTGGGAATCTGTCTTGATCACTATTCTTGTAGCTCCGAGTGCTTTAGCTTTTCGGAGGCCTAGCAAGATTCCTTCATACTCGGCAATGTTATTAGTGGTTCGGAAGTTGAGTCTTGCGGAATACATTGCCTTTTGCCCTGATGGTGACAAGATGACGGCCCCTGCCCCGGCACCTGATGCTTGATAAGCTCCGTCGGAGAATATTGTCCAGAAACCTTCGGAGGGTTCCTCTGGGGTCCATACTGTAGATGGAGTCCACTCTTCTACGAAATCTGCTATAATTTGAGATTTAACAGCCGTCCTCGCCGTGAAGAAGATTTCGAAGGGTGCCAGCTCGACTGCCCATTTTCCAACCCTGCCTGTGGAATCTTTGTTTCGGAGCATATCTCCAAGAGGATACGACGTAGGGACGATGAGGTTATGCGCCAAGAAATAATGCCTTAGCTTTCGCGAGGCCATTACTAGGGCATAAGCAAATTTTTCGAGCTCAGAGTATCTGACCTTGGCTCCGGATAATGCCTCCGACACAAAATAAATTGGGTTTTGTACCAACTTCCCTTTAAGCTCGACCTCTCGAACCAGCACTGCGCTTACTGCTGAACCTGTTGCTGCAAGATATAAAAACAATGCTTCCCCTGGAAGGGGAATAGTTAAGGTTGACAATGTGCCGAGGTATGCTTTTATATCTTCGAAGCTTTTCTGGCACTCCGGTGTCCAGCTGAAGCCTTCGGATCTCTTCAGCGCCTTGAAAATTGGGAGGCTTCGCTTTGCCGACCTGGACAGGAATCTGCTGAGTGCTGCGAGCCTTCCTGCTAGCTTCTGTACTTGTTTCAAATTCTCTGGCGGAGCCATCCTTTGCAGCGCACTTATTTGCGTTGGGCTAGCTTCTATCCCTCTGCTCGAAACTAAGTACCCTAGCAGCTTCCCTGCTTGTGCCCCGAATATACATTTTTCGGGGTTGAGGCGCACTCCACATGCTCGGAGGCTCTCGAATGTTTCAGCTAGATCTAGGCTATGCCGGTGCTTTTGAGCACTTTTTATTACAATATCATCCATATAGGCCTCGACATTGCGGCCTATCTGATGACCTAGAGCCTTAGCTATTAAGCGAGAAAAGGTGGCTCCGGCATTCCGTAAACCAAAAGGCATTCTTACATAGCAGAATACTCCGGAAGGAGTTATAAAGCTTGTCTTGGCTTCGTCTTCACGCTTCAACCATACTTGATGGTACCCGGAATAAGCGTCGAGGAAGCTTAATAATTCGGAGCCGGCTGTGGAATCTATCAATTGATCTATTCGGGGCATTGGGTAGGGGTCTCGTGGGCATGCTTTATTCAACGAGGTGAAGTCAATACACATGCGCCACTTGTTCGAGTCCTTTTTTCTTACAAAAACAGGGTTAGCCAACCACTCAGTATGGGCTACCTCCCTGATAATGCCAGCCCTTAACAATTTTTCTACTTCGGCCTTGGCTAAGCTTGCTCTTTCTGTTGACAGCTTGCGGAGCCCCTGACGCACCGGCTTGGCCTTCGGGTTGACGAGCAGACTATGCTCGATGATGCTCCGGTCGACCCCAGTGATGTCTTCGTCGGTCCAAGCAAATATGTCTAGATTCTTCTTGACGACTTCTTCTAACGAGGCGGTTATTTCCGGAGATAGCCCCTTGCCAAATTTCACTGGGTATTCTTTGCCATCTTCCGAGATTATTCTTGTCTCGACATCACCCTCCGGGCTTGGCTTAAGTGAGGATACCTTCGAAGGGTTCAAGGCCTCCGGTATTTCCTCGGCGCTTTCCGCCACATTAAGCACTTGTCGGGGGTCCAATGGCTGCCCATGGCCATACTCTGTCCTCCTGGCTACAGCTTGGTCTCCTAAAATAGTAAGCACCCCACCTTGCGTGGGCATTTTGAGACAAAGGTAATTGTGATGTGCTATAGCCTCGAATTGGTTCAACATCCCTCAACCGAAGATAACATTGTAAGCGTAAGGGGCATCCACCACATCGAAGATCACCTCTTCTACTCGGGCCAGAGGCCCCTCTCCGAAGGCAACCTCGAGGCCTATTTGGCCGAGGGCATCCAGAGGCGGTCCTGAGAACCCTTGAAGCGGCCGGGCTGCTGGAAGCAGATGCTTGCGAGGTATGCACATCTGGTCAAAGGCCTGGACGAAGAGTATGTCTGCAGAGCTCCCGCCATCTACCAGGATCTTTCCAACATCTGCTCCTGCTATATCGACAGAGATGACTAATGGGTCAGCATGGGGAAACTTCACCCCTGCCGCGTCGCTGGCTGTGAACGAGATGGGCACACGGGACCATTCTGGCATCCCTTCGGCGGAACTTGAGGTCCCAATGTGCCCGACCTCGCGGACGTACTTGCGACGCTGTCTCTTGGACATGCTTCCGAGGGTCCCCCCTCCAGAGATGGGCAGGACCACTCTCTTGCCGCGGTCTTGTGGGTCTTCTTGCTTTGGTGGTGGCATAATACTGGCCACCGGTAGCCGTATGGGGGCTTCGAGGGCACCGGCTCAGGCCACCGTTTGAACAGGCTCTGAGCGTGCCGTTGGTGGAGCTCGATCCGAAGTACCCCGCCCGGTATTTCGCTCAAGGTAGTCGCCCCGAAGGGCTAATACCGCCTTGCAATCCTTCGTGTCATGGCTTCTGTTGTCGCCATGCACGCAACAGAAAAAACTCTGGCGCCTACCAGGCATCCTTTCTTGAGGCTTTGGAGGCCCAGCCTTGAAATTTTTTACCTGCTGGAAATTGGCAGGTGCTTTCGAGGCCAAAGGTGCAATGTTTAGCACCTCCGAGCGGAAATGCTTCTTCCCTCACTTGTACTCGTTGGAACGGTTGTCTTGTGGAGGCTACAGTGTAGCGGAGGCTTCAGGCTCCCTTTTGACCTCCCGGAGGGTGGGCAATGTCGCTTCGACTCGCCGAAGACATCCTTCCTCCGCCTTGGCATACTGTTCGAAGTATGCCATGAGCTGTGCCACAGACGTTACCGGCTTCCGATGGAGTTTGCTGAGGAGGTCGGCGTTCAGCACCGCTTCACGGGCAGGATCAACTACCGAGGAGGTAGAGAGGACATTGATCTGTGACTTGGTGTGGGCGAAGCGTGTGAAGTACTCCCGGAGGGTTTCTCCCACCCGCTGCTTTACCTGAAACAAACTTCCTGTGGACATTGGGGCCACGAAGGTACCTTGGAAGTTGCTCACAAATTTCTTTTTGAGCTGTTCCCATGAACTGATCGATCCTGGCTTTAGGGACCAGAACCAGCGGAGCGCCACACCTTCGAGAGCGAGGGGGAAGCATTTTTCCATGGTGCTTCGCACCCCTCCGCTTGCTTCTATTGCCAGGGTGTAAGAGCGGGCGAATTCTCCGGGGTCCGACCCCCCGGAGTATTTGTGCAGCTTCGAGGCCTTGAACCTGGGGTCGAAAGGCACTCTCTGTAGATCAGGGTGTAACGGAGACTCATTATCGAAGGAGGCATTCTCGGCTTCCTCCGGGACTTGTATAACTTCTAGGGGATTGCGGGCTCCATCGTCTTGAGGCTCCCTTGGAGTTTCGGTGGAAGCTTGAGTGCGGAGGCAATCGGTGGCCTCTTGCCTCCATCTGGATACCTCCTCCTGAAGCCTGGCTAACTGCATAGCCTCGGTTTCGGGAGGGCCTTCGTCTTCGTCGGAGGGCACTTCTAGATCCCGGCTTGCTGCGTAGTCGGTCTGAAGCACCGTAGGAGGAGGCAGAGGGCCCCGGGGCGCTCGACGGCCAGCGGTCTCTGCAGGAATTGCCGGATTAGCTGAGGGTCTGGCTCCATTGGTCCGAGGGGACCTTCGAAGAGGACCCGAACCTTGACCACGCTTCGGAGGCATAGCTAGCCGTTAAGATGTCTTGGAGATGGAGGACTTCGAACGACTCGAGGGGTCGAGAGAAGGCTTTCGAGCTGCACTAAGAAGCCCTTAACTGAAGGGTGCGCGGAGTCTTGGGACTCCGAGGCTCCCTCCGTAAGTACTCTTCGGAGTGCAGTCAGCAGTAGAGAACAAGCTTTTAGAACTTGGATCCCCACGGACGGCGCCAACTGTTGGCGTAAAAGATTACGCTAACAGGTTTCTGTAGAATAGAAACTAACAAACGAAGTGTTTGCGAAAAGAACTGTTCTAAGCCTCCGAAAGGATAATAACTTAGAATAGTTCGACCGTGTGTACTGAATAACTTCTATTCCGTCCCTATTACAGGGTGAAATGGGGGGTATTTATAGGCCCAAATATTAAGGAAAAGACCTATTTACCCCTCTATTACAACCGACATAGTGGAAACTATTCGGTACCCTTGATAGGGCTAAAATGGTAAAAGACTAATCTAATAATATAAAAGATAAATCTTCCATCTTAGCTGGCAATAAAGATCTCGAATTGCCTTAGTTCGAAGATGTACTCGAACCAACGCCTATCTTCGTACTTCGAACTTGACTCCGGGTATCTTCGAAGATGAACGTCTGGGAACCTTCGAATCCGCTGTCTGCCTTTATGTTGTTTCGGCAATAACCCCGAAGATGAGATATTTTCCCCCAACACCTACAATCATAATATGGACACCACATTGCATTCTTTCCACTAGCTTCCATGTCGTCTCTAGCACTATTCATGAAAAATTTCACCCCACTCAAATACTCATTGCAAGTACGACAATCAAGATAGATCCAGCTCCATGTTGTTGCAATCTATAAATAACAAAACAATCAAGATACAACTCTAATTATTTCATGTATTGTGTCGCGTACAAAAATACGATTTATAATTTCAGATAAAATATATATATACCTTGGGTCGGATGATGTTGATGCTACATGCTGTGTGGGCTGGTCCACCGGAGAATGTAACGTTGTGCGTAGTCATTGGCAAGTCCAGCAATTGCACTGTCGGTCGGATGTTATGGCGAAGATGGCGGCGGTTGGGACTTGGGAGCAATAAGTGCGGAGCTGAGCTCTGTGCGTGAAGCACTTATATACATATCATTAGTGGTGATTATCCATATAAGGATGTCACTAAAGGTGGCCTTACGGTTTCAAACACAACACTCTTTAGTGAAGGGTGGTACTATCAATTGTCACTAATGTGGTGCCCCATATTTAGTGACGTGGTCTCAACACAGACCGTCACAATAAGGGCAACCTTCATTGACGGGTAACTGTATGACCCGTTACTAACATGGCCACCCTTGTTAGCCTCATCTATAATGACAGATTCTATTGTGACTCGTCACTAATGAGACAACATTATTGACGCGTGTGAAACAACCCGTCACAAAAAGTGTATTACTGATGCGTGTCTTTTACACGTCACTAAATCTACATCACTAAAGACCGTTTTTGTGGTAGTGGATTATAAGGTTTTGGTTCCTGATCTGAAGCCTTAAAGCATCAATGTCCACTCATCGCCTCCATCGTACCTATCGACAACGCTAGCATCCTTGTGTTCTTTTGCAAACCTTTTTGAAGAGTTCTTCAAGAACCAAGCAAGCAAGAAAAAGTGCAGACTCTCTATTCTACACATCTATCAAAACTTGTTGGACACTACCTTTGTATACGGATTCGAGATGAAGCAACAAAGCTCTTTCCAGAGCCATACAAGAAAAGCTCGTCCATCCATAGATCCAAAGGAAAAAGTAGTCCCATGAAAAGAAAGAAAAGAGAAGAATTCAAAAGGAAGGGCAGGTAGCAAAAGTGTCCTGCTCCGTACTCAGAAGAAAGGAAAAAGAAGGGCGGTTGGCAGAGTGTCCTGCTCTATATCCAGAAGAAGCGAGAGGAAGAGCAAGTAGCAAGTAGCAAAAGTGTCCTGATCCATGCTATACATTTGACAACTTTGACCTTTTGCGTGTGCTGAGTGCACATCCCACAGTCCTTGTCTCTTTTTCACTCTCGCTAGCATAGACTAGACTGTAAGGACTAGTCTCGGCTTGCAACTCTGACACGTTTATGACTGTTATTCAACGTTGTTAATTTTGTTATAAATTTGTGCTAACCCTTGCTACTAAATTTTCCTTCCAAAATCTACATACTTCCCTTCAGAACAGATTTGATCCTTGTAATCGTGCCTCTCAAGTCATTAGACATCCTCACCTTTCCGGTCGAACAGACTGATTTAATCGGTAAGAACTTCGCAAGGACTAGGTAAGGCATGGAAAGTGAGTGAGCAAGAGAGTGATCCACTGACCACAGTCTCATCAAGTGGTGTCGAGAGTAGCTGATAGGGGTAATACTGTTGTTTTATCTCCTATTTCCTACTAACGATGGTAGGTAAGATCACCGATTTTAGGGACTATGTGTCTAAGGATGAACTTCAATGAATCGAAGGAAAGTTTCATGCTAGTCTGAATGCCATACAGCTGGAAACATCACTACTCTCACAGCTAACGTATAGAGAATCGCCCCAGGGCAACAACCTCCAGCTCTAGTGCATGAGGTTGAGGCTGATGAAGAAGACACCGATCACAGCAATGCCCACACTACTGGCCAAAAACATCGACGTCCATGAGTGCACCCCCTTCGGTGAGGTAACAAGCACCATGACAATTAGTCGTAGGACCGAGTTAACACTAATCCTTTTGTCAAAGTCAAATTTACTATTCCTTCATTTTCTAGCAAATATGACCCTGAACTGTATTTAGATTTGGAAATGATCGTCGAACAAAAATTTAACTCCTATCTCGTTCTGGAACAGCATCAGGTTAGACAAGCCACAAGTGAATTTAAGGACTTTGCCATCATCTGGTGGAATGAATTGGTAAATACTGGGTTAGAAACTGACACATGGGATCGACTGAAGAGAGCCATGCGCGATAGATTTGTCCCTCCATCGTACAAGTGCGATTTAAGAAACAAATTACAACACCTAAACTAGGTTAATAGGTCCATTGAGGAATATTACCAACAATTACAATAGGCATGTTGCGTTGTGAGGTAGAAGAGGAAGAGGACGACAAGATATCACATTTCTACGGTGGGCTATGGTGTGAAATACAAGACATAGTCGATTATAAGGAATATAATTCAATTACTCGACTATTTCACCTTGCTATGTTGGCTGAGAAGGAATTGCAGGGGAGGAAACTAGCGTCCAAGACTCAATTCAAGAGTGTGTCGATCACACGGCCTACTTCAGGATCCGCCAAGACAAAATCGGCCACCTCCTATCGGCCCTCTACTTCAACGTCTGATCAGGTGCGACCCACTGTATCAACCCCAGTCAAGCAAGCATCCGATAAGGACAAATAGGCCCCAACACCTCCTCCTACCCCGAGTACATCATTGGTCACATCCATAGGTAGGACAAAGGACATTAAAAGCTTCAAATGCAAAGGCATTGACCATGTGCAATTTGACTGGCCCAACAAGCGAGTACTGCTTGTTACGGAAAGTGGTGATTACATTAGTGCTAGTGAATATGAAAATGAAAATATACATGCCACTAACCATGCAGAGCACCAAGCGAATGGCTCATCCGATGAGCAATCTATGGAGCACATTGGCGCTACCGACACTGGCCGATACCTAAGCATCATTGTCCAATGAGTGCTGAGTGTGCAAGTAGAGATGACAGAACAACATCAACGTCACAACCTGTTCTAGACTTGGTTCATCGTCCAAGAAAGGGCCTATCGAGTCGTCATTGATAACATAAGCTGTAGCAATCTTGCTAGCTCTGATTTGGTTTAGAAGCTCAACATACCAACTCAACCACACCCACATCCGTATTCCATTCAATGGTTTAATTCGCGTGGTAAGTTGAAGGTATGTAAAACTGCTCGAATACATTTCTTAGTAGGAACTTACCATGATAGTGCCAGCTTCGATGTAGTTCCTATGCAAGCATGTTCCTTACTTTACATTGAGGAAGGACTAGCACATACATTTTTACCCACAATGGTTGAAAAATAGAACTCCTACCAATGATTCCTTCTGAAATTCTAAAAGATGACATGGCACGAATGGAGCATGCAAGAAAAATGAGTGAGTCACAAGATAATAATTCACAAGTAGCTAAGGATGTTCATCCCTCTAAAATATAACTAAATGCGACACCCTTGAAATGGAACACCACTAAGTTTAAGGATATTTCCATGCTA
This sequence comes from Zizania palustris, assembly GCA_019279435.1. NCBI lineage: Eukaryota > Viridiplantae > Streptophyta > Magnoliopsida > Poales > Poaceae > Zizania > Zizania palustris. The sequence continues at coordinate 10,974,939 of JAAALK010000286.1, forward strand.
GCTACTCAATCTAAAATCTCTCAACTGCTAGATTGTGATGCTCACTATTATGCTTTGATTTGCAAAGAGGTCTTCTTTACACTCGAAAACTTAATGACCTCCTTGCCTCCTGATGTTATTAACCTATTGCATGAGTTTTCTGATGTATTTCCAATAGAGGTACCTTCAGGATTGCCCCCGATGAGAGGAATCAAACATCAGATCGACTTGGTTACATGAGCAACACTTCCAAACCGCTCACCATACAGGACGAACCCAGAAGAGACTAAGGGGGTTCAACGCCAAGTACAAGACATGCCCAACAAAGGGTACGTACATGAGAGTCTTAGTCCTTGTGTTGTTCTAGTTATTTTGGTTCCTAAGAATGATAGAACATGGCACATGTGTGTTGACTATACAACCATTAACAACATAACAATTTGATGGCATCATCATATTCCTAGATTAGATGATATTCTTGATGAATTAAGTGGCTCTGTTATGTTCTCAAAGGTGGACTTGTGTAGTGGCTACCACCAAATAAGAATGAAATTGGGTCATGAATGGAAAATTGCGTTTAAAACCAAGTTTGGGTTGTATGAATGGTTGGTGATACCTTTTGGGTTAACTAATGCGCCTAGCACATTCATGCGGTTCACGAATGAAGTTTTACGAAATAATATTGGTAGATTTGTAGTAGTATACTTTGACATCATTCTCATTTAAAACAAGACAATTGGAGCACATCAAGAACATTTACGTGTTGTTTTCATTGCTTTACGTAATGCACGTTTGTTTGGTAACATCGAGAAGTGCACGTTTTTCACCAATTGATTCTCTTTTCTTGGTTATGTTGTGACTCCTTAGGGCATTGAAGTCGATGAAAACAAGATAGAGTTAATCAATAGTGGGTCGACTCTTAACACTTTCACCCAAGTGAAACGTTTTCTCGGGTTGGCAGGTTTTTATAGATGATTTGTGTGTGACTTCAGCAGCATCATCGCCCCGATGAATAAACTCACGAACAAAGGCACCTCATTCCAATGGGGGAAGGCACATGAAGACACCTTCAATCGGCTGAAGCGGATGCTGACCAACTCACCACTACTCCAACTGCCCGATTTCGGTAAGATTTTTGAACTCGAGTGTGACTCTAGTGGAATCGAGATCGGCGGTGTCTTAGTGTAAGAAGGTAAGACAATTGCCTACATTAGTGAAAAATTGTCTGGTCCTAGCTTGAACTACTTCACTTATGATATGGAACTTTATGCTTTAGTTTAGTTATTAAAAACATGGCAACACTACTTATGGTCGAAAGAATTTATCATTCATTCCAATCATGAGTCATTAAAGCACATTAGAAGTCAAGCTAACCTAAATAAACGACATGACAAGTGGGTAGAATTCATCGAATCCTTCCCATACATTACTAATCATAAGAAGGGAAATGATAATGTAATTGTTGATGCCTTATCCTATTAATACACTCTATCGTCTCACCTTGATCATAGAACTTTTGGATTATAGACAATCAAGCAATTATAAGCCACTGACCCTGATTTCAAAGAATCTTATGGTCAATGCAGAGAAGGAAAATCTTGGCACAACTACATCCTGACCGATGGGTTACTTTATCGTGCTAACAGGCTGTGTATTCCTGCTAGTTCTGTTTGTCTTTTACTTTTGCAGGAAGCACACGGTGGAGGATTAATGGGACATTTCAGTGTGTAGAAAATAGAGGATGTGCTGACCACCCATTTCTATTGGCCTAGCCTAAGGCGCAATGTGGAGTGCTACGTAGGCTGATGCACGACGTGGAACAAAGCTAAGTCCCGCCTTAATCCTCGTGGTCTGCACATGCCCTTACCTGTCCCTATTGTTCCTTGGGAAGACATTTCTATGGATTTTGTTCTGGGATTACCTATAACTAAGAAGGGTAGGGATAGTGTCTTTGTGGTCATCGATAGATTCTCTAAGATGGCACATTTCATTCCTTATCACAAGAGCAACGATGCTACAATAGTTGCCGATTTGTTTTTCAGGGAAGTCATTCGCCTTCATGGTGTGCCACATACAATTGTGTCCGATTGTGGCACAAAGTTCCTTAGCTACTTCTAGAGGATATTGTGGCACAAATTGGGAACCAAGCTACTATTTTCCACTACATGCCATCCTCAAATAGATAGACAAACCGGAGTAGTCAACATAACCTTATCTACAATGTTGCGAGCTATGTTGAAGAAAAATTTGAAGATGTGGGAAGAGTGTATGCCTCATGTTGAGTTCACCTACAACCGATCACTCCACTCCACCACATAGCTAAGTCCATTCTAGGTGGTATACGGTTTTAACCCTCATGCTATGATTGACTTATTACCTCTACCATCTACTGAGAAGTTAAATTTTGATGCTAAAACGCATGTTGAATTTGTCCTCCAAATGCATCAAACAACTAAAGAACACATAGAGCGCATGAATGCTAAATATCAATTGGCTGGTAGCTAAGGTAGAAAAGAGGTTATTTTTGAACTAGACAATTTGGTATGGCTACATTTACAAAAAGATAGATTACCTGAATTGCAAAAATCCAAGTTGATGCCTCGAGCTACAGTACCTTTTAAAATACTTACAAAGATCAATGATAATGCATACAAGATTGAATTACCTATAGATTACGGCATCAACAACATTTTTAACATCGCCGATTTGAAGCGCTACTTGGGAGACGAACTTGCCGATGAGTCGAGGACGACACCAATTCAAGAAGGGGATGATGATGAGGACATCCCCATGGCCGATACACCCACACCTAAGCACTAAGGACTAATGACTCGAGCCCGAGTCTGACAACTCAATGATCAGGTGAATTTGCTCCTTGTTACTCAGACCAACTATCCTATGAGTGGATTACTCAGTTCCGGTTATGAATGTATTATACTTAGGAACATGGGAGAAGACATGCTGGATCAGGCCGATTGCCGATTGTGACCTCAATCAGCATTGACCACCACTTGAATCACCGATGGCATCAGCTATTCAGCGGGCAGCAGCTCCATCGGCCTAAGCCGTCGGACTGATCACCAACACCATCCGCCGACCGCCAACCAGCACACGGACCCCAAATGGTAGAAAACTGTGACACTCTATCGGCATCGCCCCCACTCGTACCTCTACCAAAATCAACCCTTGGCTAATTGTCATCACCATTGGATGATGGCCTTGTCAGATAATCAGACCAACCAGTATATGACGCAACCTGACTTAGCTAAGTCTGGGTTCTCGTTATGAATAGAGTCCTTCTAGGGAACAAGCCCATATTCCTAGGGCACTACCCATAACTCTATTCTGTAAACCCTATAAATAGTTGGAAGCCACCATGAGATAGGGTTGGGTTTTGCTTAGATTGTTCCGCCGTTGAAATTTCTCTGTATACTAGTTTGTAAAACCCCAAACATTGAATCTTCAGATTATCATCTGCAATTTTAGATTGTGTTTACCTTATTCTTTCAAAGTTCTATGATTGATTTATAGGATCAAAACCTTCATGGTGAGGTTGACTACGTGAAAACATGGTTGATAACGACTAGACAAGAGGGTGTAGCGATTGCAAGGTTTCGGTCCTTGATCTGAAGCCTTAAAGCGTCAATGTCCATCGTCACCTCCATCGTACCTATCGGAAGATCGAGCCAACCATTTGCATGTCACTATACTCATCATTAACTGATAGGAGAGTGAGAGAATTTGTTTTATCTATGATTTATGAAATTTTTTGGCCCCATTTAGCCGCCTCTGGTCGCTACTCTCGGTCCTACACCCTTCAACTTGATGGCTAGCCTTTTGGCCTCCAAAGCACACTATTATAGGTCCTACATTGCCCATATAGCTTTGACTTCATGCTTCCTGAGCACCCTTGATGTGGCTCACATAAGAACAAGCGCCTTCGAAATGAAACACAAAAAAGTTAAAAAATGAAGGTTAGGGAAAAGAGAACACTATAAAAACATTACACACATGAGCCAAAACACCTTGGGTTTTAGTGTATAGGTCCCTATGATGATGCCTTGTAGTTGTGGCTACCAGCTCACTTCAAGTCATCTCTTGTGGGCTCGAAGGTAAGGCTCTAGAAGCACATCCATCATCCTTCCAGAGGGGAGGAAGGCTTGGATAAAGGAAATTCTCCTGTCTGAACCATCTGAGTCGCCAAACTCACTCAATAGGGGTATGTCTTAAAGAGTTGTGGGGAGTGGAGCATCATCGTTGCCATCCCCACCATCATCGCCATCGATGGAGCCATCCTCCAAAGGCCCATCCTTAGAGTCTCTCAACATCTGCTTTCCGTCGGAGTCATTCTCTACATTTTTGTCTCTAACCTCATTATCGACACCCCTATGTTGTGCATCATCGGTGACACTTATATCTACAAATGATAGTCTACACAGGTTGCATATATGATGTACTCTAAGTAAAATTTTTGAAGAACTAGGCATGAAAGAGGCTTACCGACCAGGAAGGGCAAAAGTGAAGGGCATAAAACTAGTTGAAACATGGCCTACATAACCACCAAGATAACCTCTCGAATGTTGGTCCTTGGCAATGCATCTGCATCATCACTAGGCCAATCCCTACCCAAAGTCGATGGTGCTACCTCATGCGACCCCTGGGCCTCCATCATTCATTGACCACCACTTCAGTCGAAGCATCCATTGTTCACCTCAAAGTGGGCGATGACTCATGCTACTGTCACGAGGTCTGTGGGGAGGCTCCTACTTTGTCTATTGAGTGCTTCCTCTTCGCTACCCTGCCACCTAAGGTCAGGTCCGGTAGCTCGAGTAGAGTAGTGTATAACTTGTCCCATACTTCGATAAAGCATTCCCACTTCCCAACAAGTGTGAGGTGCTTCGACTACTCAGCTATGATGGGGAGTCCAATGTATTGCTCCACCGCCTTCGCCATTTGCGAAGGGGTGAGCTTGACTCGATATACTACAAAAAAGTTATTAGCAGCCTAAGTCCAAGACTATACGAAGAAAAGGTGACTTGTGGTTTGATTGTATTTACAAATATCTTCTGAAGCTAGACATTTCAGCTCTCCATTAGCAGAGTCCCTAAATTCGATGGGCCATCCTTCCTTTAGTGGAGAGATCCTTAGAAGAATGAACTCTTCTACTAGGTCCCTCATGTTCATTCAAGCCACAATTAGCTTTAAGAATTGGAGGCAGGACTACAATGTGTGCCTATTCAAAGCAAACTAGGCATGGCGACGGTATGCGATGGGGGCATTGGTGGAGCGAAGGTGAACATCGTCACCCATGAACACATAGAATTACTTCTACTCCCACTTTGAGAACCAGCTATCATTCGAGGCCTTCAATGGGAAGATATTTTAGTACTTATCCTGGAGCTAGAAGTTTAAACTCCTGAAGCCCAATAGCTTTATGGACTTGTCCTCTTATGGCCACTGCTTTAGTTGGTAGTTGGCTTCATAAAGCATAGCGAAGACGTCAACCCAACGTTCCACTCTTTAGCTCTCATCTGCCATTCAAAGATCGCTAATCTTGCCATGGCATTCAGTGACAGTTGGGAGAGTTTGAGGTGGAACATCTATAGCACCTCCACTAATAGTTGAGTGGCAGGGAGTCTAAGACCGACTTCAAAGAAGGCTTCGAAGATGATCAATTTGTTATCCCAAGACACTGAAACTACCTCACCCTATGGTAAGCGTGCCTCATAGGGTGGATCCACCCTATCTTCGTAGGCCCCCATTGTAGAGTCTTCCGTTGACATAATCTACATCAATTCGAAGGTCTATTCTCGATTCCCCTTCGATAGAGGTTATAGACCCTTCACATTTTGTGCCTTCTAAGTAGATGCTATAACCTTCACTATGGTTGTAGTAGCTGCCTTGATATGACCATGCCATCAACCAACATGTTACAACCACCAAGTCAGGTAACACCAGCTCGAGTATCACTTACATCAACACTAGCCCAAGACTTTGATGTCTGGTCATGCGTACTCAAGCAAAGAAGCTACAAAAAGTGGTGAACGCACTACTTTATGAATATCAATTTAATATTAATGAGAATTATATACTGCCGAAGTCGTGCACATTGTTATTACTTAGTTTCAGCAAGGAGGATTACAAGATAAGATCAGTAGGAACTTCTTGGCAAGATCGGACCAGTACGAACCCAAGGGGTGTCATTCATGTGGAAAGATCGGACCAGTAGGAACTTTGCAGCAAGATTGAACCACTATGAACTAGAGGGTATGTCGATGGCAGGGTTCACCCTCTATCAAATGTTCAAATTCCCATGCAAATTAGTACCAATGTACAAAGTTTCGTTAAACATACTACACATGATGTGAAAGGTTATCAAGTTGAGTTTCCAATGCAACAAACCGCATGTCATTTGTACTTCTCAAGATGGAGTTATTGCCAAAACACTCGAGAACTATTGTTCCGAGGAGACCTTTCACACAGTCTATCTTTTTGTTTCCATTTCATGTTCATACCTATATAGGAGGGCTGTTCCTAGTATAAATATCCCTGTACTCCTAAGCAAATGTAGATTTTGATAATTGATATAGAAGAACTAATTGTTTAGCTATGTGCTAACAAAACTTGAGAGTAATCTCTACCCCTTTGTTTTTGTGATTTCCTTCGTGGGATTATACAAGTGTCAACTTCGTCCTCTCTCAATTGGTGATCCTACTCCTTTCAAGGTTTTCCTTGATTGATTGTAGGTTGTGTTGGTTGGTTCATGAGAGTGTGGTTGGGCGAATCTTCGATTCAAGTTTTCAGTTAAAGATGGTGGTTGGCTTCGAGTTTTATTTGTCAGGTCACACTAGTTATCGCTTCTTGCAACATGTTATATGGTTGTTCTACAACTAGTTATCTGGTGATTGATCCTATGTCATGAAGATCGGGAAATCATGCCGTATGATCTGGTATCAGAGCTTTTATTACCATGGTAGGATTCTTTACCCTTAGCTACATATATTTTTTTGTCTTCATCCTATCCACAAAAAATCCATAAAATTGTCATAGCCTTTTTACAATCTATTTATCTAGTGAGTCTTTGTTAAGTTTTAATCCATTAGAGTTTTTGTTTAGTTGTTGATCATATCATCATTTGTGTGTCATTTTGTACCTTTTGTGTAAACTTTTGTCCTATCCAAATAGCTACTGGAAATATTTGGATCTATCCTTAATTTGTACAAGTATTATATCTGATCTTGTTTGGTATTATGCAAAAAAAAAAGTCAAAAAAAGAGACAAAGTTACAAAAAAGTGTTGGAAAGAAACAAGAAATATTAGATTGTTATGCACAAGTGTTGAACCTACTCATCAAGTTCTGTATTCGGCATGCTATCTTTCTATTGGTGAAATTTTGTTTGCGCGTGTGTTGCCTTGGTTAAATCATTCATATCTCGTGATCTGCACTAGGCATTGAATCTCTACTTTTGATTGCTACTTATCTTTACAACAACTAGAATTCAGATTGCTCCTTTGTGCATCTTTTTCCACCAAGCTGCACAAATAAACCATTGACAAACTAACTTTACACAGGAAGGTGGAAGATGTTGAGGGAGCAAATTGTGTTACCATTGCCAAATTAAATGAGCTCTAGCAAAGCATGGAAGAGAGGCAAGACCGGTTGAACCAAGATCTTCGGGCTCTTATGATTGAAATTAGAGGGCGTCATCAACGTCATGGTGGTGCAAGAAACCATAGTGATGATGGAGAAAATAGTGATGGAGGACCTTCTACTAGATGAGAGAGAGAACAAGAAAGAAGGAACTGAGGTGCTGCACATGGTAGAGGAAGAGAACGAGGACAAAGAAATACTGACAATGATGAATCTGAAGATACGGATGGAGATAATTGTAACACCCCAAATTTTCAGAGAAATAAAAATATTATTTAATCCAATTTCCTGAAATTAATTATTTTGGAAATACCTTTAATGCCCTCCTTTACCCTTTTTAACTAGAACATACATGGAATGACCAAACCAGGGGCTAGAAAATTTTGTATATGATCCCAAGGCCAAGATATATTTTTGAGAATTTTTACAAATTTTTACCAACCTTGGAAGTAGCCCAAATATTTTAATCCATTTTCTGCTATTGTTTTAATCAGAAAACCTTATAAACAGTAATGGGCCCCCCTCCCCTTTCTCTCTCTCCCGGTCGGCCCAGCCCGTTATCTCAAGCGCCTCGGCCCGACACCTTGGCCCCACCTGTCGGCGCCACCCCCCTCTCGGCCGAGCCCGACCCCACCCGTCAGCCTCTCCCTCTATCGCGTGTTCGCCTGTTGCCCGGTGGACCCCTCCTGTCAGGACCGTCGTCCACCTCGCGCCACCCCCTAACTCCGCTGGCCGAATACCTTGCCTCAGATCCGCTCGCGAGCTCCCCCTCCCATTAAACCGACGCCGGCATTCAATTCCCCAAGGCCCGCCAGCCAATTAAACGCATTAAGGCACGCGTTTAAGCCCCCGGATCGCGATACCGTGCATGGCGAAACCTCGCTGGCGAGTAAATACCCCCCCTCAGCTTTCCATGCATGCGACCCCCTCTGACCCTCGCCGGTGCATCTATTTAAACCCCCTGGCCGTCCGCGTTGATCCCCCACGCTACCTCGCTGCGAGAACAAACCCGAGCGCCTCAATTCAATTTTTAAGCCCACACCACCGTCCTCACTCTAGTCGCCGTTCGCCGTCGCCGGAGCCCCTCTCCGTCCACACCGATCGCACCTCCATGACCGCCAAGGCCTCACCAACCTCAGCCACCCCTCCATCGTCGATGAACCCCGCCGGAACACCATCGCCGACGAGGAACCCGAACCACTCCATCGTCTACCCTTTCCGTCGACCGCACTCCGTCAACCTCGGACCCCTGTGAAGGTACCCCGTGATCCCCTAGCTAGGATCGCCGTAGCCCGTCGTGGCCTCTAGCCCGCTCGCCGTCGCCGGAGAAGACGACCGACACAGGACGAGTACCCGTGCTGTGTCGGATTCAATCCCGACCGCGCGATCGTGATCAAACGACACCTGTATCACCTCGTGCGCGATTTAATCCGCACCGTTGGATCTGATCCAAACGTTACGTTTTAATCTCACTCGTTCGTTTCTATTTAAAACCTATGTTTAATCTGAGCCGTTCATTGCGTACCGGTTCGATGTTTTAATCTCAGCCGTCTGCGATAACTTAACTCCCCCGCCTCACCCTCGCGCATTGGATCTGGATCCAATGGTCCAGATTGGGCCGGACCACGCACACAATGCGCGGGTTCACCGTGAGCCTGGCTCACCGTGGACCCGAGACTGTTTTGGATTTAAATTAAATTCTAGAAATGACTCTAAACTTCTAAAATTCATATCTGGCGCATTTCAACTTCAAAAATTACCATTTCAATTCTAGAAAATTTGTAACATTATTCCCTACATGTTCATATAATAAAAACAGTATGTTTATTTTGAACATTTCATGATTTTGTAATAAAGTATTCAAATGCCCTTAGGTTAAAATACAAATTTAATTATTTGAATTCCCACAAATTTTTATTCATTCATTCCCTGTTAGAATAATGAAACCACTAAGTTTTCTCTTAACCTTTCGTTTTAAATTATTTAGAAAACTTAAAATGAGATTATTCACATTTAAAACCCCTTTTTACAAAGGACAACATTTCATTATAGTTCATTTTAAATTATTTATAAAATAGATTTCAGAAACATAACAACTTGGTTTTCATTAAATCAAACCAATTTAAACCTATGTGCTTGTTGTGTGATGTTATATTGTTTGATTCAATGTTGTATTTTATTTTATTTATAATGGGAAGACTACGACGCCACCGAGGAGCCGGAATATTACCCGGAAGTTCTTCCCTCCCCATTCGCTGAACAAGGCAAGTCACCAAACCAATCTTTTGAGCATATTGAACCCATGTTTTATTAAACTATTGCTAAAACACATAGGTTATACATGCATTAGTCAAATGAAACCCTTACAATATATTTATTAGGATCCCCCGACCGTGATGTGCAACCCAAGCCATGCTATCTTGCATAACCTCCTTGTCACCACATGATTAGTATTATTAGCTAGTGTCCAATGTATTGACACAATTGCTATAGGGTAAAGATGAGTCATACCAACATGGTTCTACTATATGATCCCCGTTATTCTTATCCTTGGAATTATGTCGGTGATGAGTTGTGGTTGTGGGTGAATGAATGGTGGGTTTCGGGTGCAAGCTAGGGCATTGGTCGGTAGCACCTGGGGCACTATAAGGACCGGTCTGTGGGATCCGTTGCAATACACTTCCGTACTAACCACGAGTCTAATGGGTAAGTCCTAACTAAGGTATGGAGTGTTCCAAACTGAGGCCACCATTTGGAGATGGGTCAAGCAGCACCTGCGGGTGGCTTGTACCAATGTGGCGCAAAAGGGGGTGCGACGTTAGCCGGGATGCGGCCCGGTGCGCTGGCGAAACCTAGAGCGGGTGGTTATCGCTTGGAGCATTTCATGCTGAGGTTTTGGCACGAGTTCCCATGGTATGGGTCATCTCGTTACACTTTGGTGTTTGGGATGAGTGCGTGCGTTGTGGGTACAGTAGTACATCTCTGATCAGAGTCATAAATCTTTTCGAAAAGCCGAGCCCATGGTCAAGGGCGGGTTGCGTGACATCCCACAGTTAGATTACTTTTGATATTTATGTGCATGATGGTTTGGCATGTAAGGACTATTGAGCGAGGAGGTAAAACGTACTCCTCGAGTTAGATGATGTTATTAATGTTCATGTTTACATTTACGCATGATAAAAATTGACTACACTAAATGCAATAACTGAAAATGTACTTTTCCACACTTTTGCCATTATCCTTCCATTGTTATTACCTTGCATTATTATTTGCATCTGTGGTGGCTTGTTGAGTACTCTTTGTACTCATACCCGTTGGACACACTTCAGAGGATGCCTACTACGAGGATGGTCTGGAGTAGCGACCCAGTTGAGGAGCCATGTTGAATAGCGTGGGCCTCATGGCTCTAGATGTGATGAGTCATTGTCAACGATAGTCAAAGAGGACAGAAGTAGAAGAGATCTGCTGTTTTATGGGCCGCGTGTGACTCAGGTACACGGGCAGCGAGCGACTGTCGGGCAGAGGAGGCTGCGAAGTCGGGCTGGCCCAATCCGGGTACATGGGCCAGAAGTAGTAGAAGACCCACTGGGCGGTTGACCAGGACTGACTCAGGTACACGGGCGGTGAGCGATTGCCAGGCTGAGAGAGCTGCGGAGTCGGGCCGGCCCAATCCGGGTACCTGGTGCAAAGTCGGTGGAGGCTTTGTCAGTTTCGGCGCAAAACTGACAACCGCTGATCTTGTATCCAACTGTCCAGAAGAGAAGCCGTAGTCGCTACGAAAACATAGCTTCCGGATAAGTCATCTGTAACTCTAGGCCCACAGTCAGTCAGTCATGTCTGTAAAAATTCCTAAGGGCAGTAGAGTCTTTTCCTTTATTTTTGCGTCTGTAAAAACCCTAAGGGGCAGGTGGAATGTTCCTAGTGTTGGGAGCCTATAAATAGGACCCCAATCCCTAGGGTTTGGACTACCCTTTTGGCTGAAATCAATTCTACTCCTTTGGGTCACTTTTTGTCTCTTGCACTCTCTCTCTCACTTCTCTCTTGTTCATGCGCCGCCAAACAATTTGCTCCTGGTTGTTTTGCCTTGCATTTATTTTATTCCTACAGTTGCTTTGAAGCTTCGATTCTCCATCCGTGCGTAGCAAAACTGTAGTAGGTTTTGTTGTTTTCACGTGCACAGGAATTATATTGTGTTGTGGGCTTCGGCTGGAGTCGGTTTTGCTTCTGTTCTACACGAGCAGAGTACTAGTTCTTGCTGTTTGCAAGTAGTACTCCTCCACTGTAGCTACAGTACTGTGTGCCAGCTTTTTACCTTCTACTGCTCAACTTTTTGATCGGATTGTCAGGACTGAAGTCTCTTTTCTGGGTATATTTCTGGCGAAGCCCCTTCTCTGTTCGAAGCCCCTCAGCTCCGTGAGGCAGGCTTCGATCTAACATCTTGGAAGGTTTCGTTCAAACTTCGAACTTCGTTTTGTGTCCTGTGTTGCTAGCTTCGAAGTATTTTCTGAACGGACAGCATCGCATACTTCGAACGACAGTGCGAAGATACTCCGGTTCTAGCTGTTCGAAGTCCACACTTCGATAGGTTTCGAAGTTGGCTTCGAAGCTTGTCGTTCTGCTAGCCTTCGCTTTGGTTTCTTTGTGGCGTGTCAGCCTTCGCTTCTCTTTTCGAAGCTTGCTCTTTTCGAAGGTAGAGTATAGGCTTCGAATTTGGTGCCTCTGTCGTGTGACAGGCTTCGCTTGCTCTTTTCGAAGGTAGTCCGTCTGTGTGTTGCTTTCAAAGCTCTCTGTTCGAAGGTTTAGGTTCGAAGCACTCAGTTCGAAGCTGTGTCCGAAGCCTTGCGATTCGAAGTACATACTTCGAAGCAGGCTCTGACTTTGTCATACTTCGCTTCGAAGCATACTTCGATTCTTGTCACTTCGAACTAAGCTAGACCAAAACACACCTTCGGCATTTTTCACAACACCTTCGACAGACTTCGACTACCACCTCCGAACCAGTCTTCGACCTGCGAAGTAGGCCTCAACCTCCGAAGCAGGCTTCGGCCAGCGAAGCAGGCTTCGATCTGCGAAGCAGGCTTCGCCGAGTTTCGAACAGGAGACAGATTTGAACAGGTAACTTCTCTTCTCACTCATAGTGCACCGAGATTGCTTTACTGAGAAGTTTGTCTTGCCTAGTCTTGCGTATATTGTTTATCTATCTATTAGCACTGCTTTGATAGTCTTCTGTTTGTCATCAGCTGCTTCTAGGCTAGATAACTTTTAGACTTAGGCTATCTGTTTATTTTCTGCTGCTTAGTCTTTTAAGGTGCGTTGGGTATTGGGAACAGGCCATAGATTCGAAAGAATTTTTAAGGCGCCCATTCACCCCCCCCTCTGGTCGCTACTTTCGGTCCTACAAGTGGTATCAGAGCCTGGTTAGGGTTTTTCCATACCTTAACCGGTTCTAAACCCTAGTAGTTATCATGACGTCTCCTGGCAAGGTCCCGTCCTTGGAAGCTTATGGCTATAATTATTGGAAGACTCGCATGCGAGCCTATCTGATGAGCCAAAGCTCGGACATCTGGGACATCTGTATTCACGCTACTTTCACAGTGTTGCCTGTTGATGAGCGTGATTCTCCGGATATCATTGCCCAACATCAGAATAACAACAAAGCGGTGAATATTCTGTTGATATCCTTTTTGTTCTGAAATCGCACTCATTTTGAGCTTTTACGTTTTGGTTAACCATAATGACCGCTTCTTGCTTTTGTTCGGCTTTTGGTCATTAGGGTTAAACTTTTTACCTTATTTTTCTTCTTCTTTGTTTTCTTGTGTTTTGTTTTCGTGTTTCCACATTTGCTCGCAGGTGCTGAAGAGCTGAAGAAAAGGAGTGTTGACAATGCACTCATCAAGGGGGAGATTGAGGAGCCATGCTGAATAGCGTGGGCCTCATGGCTCTACATGTGATGAGTCATTGTCAACGATAGTCAAAGAGGACAGAAGTAGAAGAGATTTGCTGTTTTATGGGCCACGTGTGACTCAGGTACACGGGCAACGAGCGACTGTCGGGCAGAGGAGGCTGCGAAGTCGGGCTGGCCCAATCCGGGTACATGGGCCAGAAGCAGTAGAAGACCCACTGGGCTGTTGACCAGGACTAACTCAGGTACACGGGCGGTGAGCGATTGCCGGGCTGAGAGAGCTGCGGAGTCGGGCCGACCCAATCCGGGTACCTGGTGCAAAGTCGGTGGAGGCTTTGTCAGTTTCGGCGCAAAACTGACAACCGCTGATCTTGTATCCGACTGTCCAGAAGAGGTCCCACTGAATTTGAGCGTGTTAGCCATCTCTCCACTACGAGAGAAATCTGGGCTACCCTCCAGGCACACCATGAGGGGACAGCCCAGGTCAAGGCTCGACTCTATAAGACCTACTGGCGTGAATATGAGAATTTCACACAGAAGCCGGGTGAATCTATTGAAGCCTTGTTTGGTCGCTTTCAGTCGATCATCAACAAGCTTCGGGACAACAAGGGTGAGGGTGTTCAGTTAGTCTCAGATCACGAGCAGGCTCTCAAGGTTCTCCATACCTTAGACCCAAAGATCTAGGAGATCAAGGTATCCTCTATCATTGAGAGCACATCTTATGATACCTTGACCATTTCTGAGTTGTTTAGCAAGCTGAAGGCCACCGAGGTTGATACCCAGTTGAGATCAAATCTCACTGGCTCTGGATCAAAGTCTCTGGCCCTTGCTACACCTTCTGTTGATCCCTCTTCTGTGAGCTGTGCTGGGTTCTCCATGATGTCTATCACTGAGGACCAACTTGAGTCTTTGGGAGATGATGATTTGTGTCTGTTTAACAACAGGGTGCGTCGTGTTTATGACAAAAGAATGTTCAAGAGACACGACACAAAAACCGGGTGCTTTGAGTGTGGTGATCCAGGACATTTCATCGCCGACTGCCCCAAGCGCAATGGCCACAAGAAGGGCACCGGTGGTGGCTTCCACGACTCCGGCAAGCACGACAGCTCCTCCTTCAACAAGGGCAAGCCAAAGACCAGATTCTTCAGAAAGGCCCTGAAGGACTACCGGCGAGAGAACAAGAAGCGCGATGAGGAGATCATCATCAGGAAGGGGAAGGACAAGGACGATCCAGCGGGCCTTTGCTTCATGGCCTTCGGGGACAGACCGAAGAGCCACTCACACCAGCGCCGAAGATCCCGCAAGAGCTTCTGCTCAATGGCTCTTGGGGATAAGGAAGAAAAGAGCTCCTCCGATGACTCCGACGACGACAACGAAAAGGTATCATCTTATGAGCGTGAAATTGTTGATTTACTTGAGAGCAATCGTCAGGAGTTAAAGTATCGGGAAAAACTGCTTAGTGGGGCCAAGAAGAGGATAGATGAGTTAGAGAGTTAGCTTGCCGTAGCCAATGGCAGAATTGAGAGTCTATCTTCTTCCCCTTGCTTGGGTGATAGCAGTGAGTGCCCAAAGTGTGAGGTGCTTCTGTGTGACCCATCGACTCTGAAGTCCAGGTACACAGAAAGGGTTGATGAGAGGGACGCTTTGGCCACTGAGCTTGAAAGCACTCAGCTGGAGCTGAAAGATGCTCAAGCCACTGTCGTCGCACCCTATGTTGATTGCCCATCTCATCTAGCTACCTTAGCTGAACTGAAATCCAAGGGCGATGAGCATTTGGGTGATTTGGAGAGGTTGAGAGCTGAGCTTGCGCAGACTAGGCTAGAGCTTGAGACACTGTCAGTTCCACCCACTGTCTGTGAGAACTGTCTGTCTCTTAGACTTGAGTTGATTAAGCTAAAAGCCGAGAAGTCTGTCTAGGTAGATAGCGAGTATGAGACCTGCTTGTCTCAGGTGGAGGTACTAGCTTCCTTGAGAGAGGAGCTAGCTGATTCTCAGAATGAGAACTTTTACCTCCGTTCTATCCTGAGTTGGATCAGTGCCAGAGAGCCACAGCTCGGCATGATGATCCAACAGTTCAAGAGGCAGGATGGGTTTGGGGTAGGTTACACCTACACCAAGGCTGACTTTGAGAGTGCCATTAGTCGGGCAGTGGAGTGGAGTAAAATGACTCCTGAGCAGAGATATCCCAAGACCCATTCCACTGAGTCTTCCCAGGCTTGTCAGCCCAAGGATGGAGTGATCCATGAACCACCCAAAGCTCCACCCAAGAAACCCATCTGGGTTCCAAAGCCCAAACTCCTCCACACTTCTCTAGACTCTCTTCCTGGACCCTCTCAACCCAAGAAGACTACACCGAACACCACTAAGCCCAAGAACCTCAAGCCTCAACCACATCCCAAGAAGCCCACCTATCATTGTGAGTATTTTCAGAGAGACGGGCATCTTGCAGAGTTTTGCTTCAGGAGGAAGCGGGTTGAGAGAGCAGAGAGTGCTCGTGGTGGTCAGGAGCAGTTCTACCAGCAGGGTGGTAGACTGCGTGTTCCTCGACGCGGGGAGAGGCTGGAGGCCAGGCCGCATCGTGTAGTTGGTGGTAGAGGAGACGGCTTTCTTGCCCGTACTCCAGTTGGTGGTGTTCGTTCCGGTAGAGCTCCAGGCCATTTTGGCTACGGTCCTGGACCTCGTGGCCGAGGTTTTAGGCAGAACCGAGGACCACGCTTTGAGCCGCGTTTTGGTCCAAACTTTTCTGATGATTTCTGCTTTCCGTCTTTTGAGCAGATGGCTCGACACTGGTTTAGCTCTTTTGCTAAACCTGGTGCTGGACCATTTGCTCCCACTTACAGCCACTGATTTTGCAGGATCGGGGACTGGAGGACGTTTGGATCATGGACTCAGGGTGTTCTCGCCACATGACGGGACATCGCAGATGGTTCTCCAGTCTCACTCCCCCGAGCTCCAAAGAGTACATCACCTTCGGGAACAGTGGTCAAGGGAAAGTAAGTGGCATTGGCTCAATTCGCATTTCAGACCATTTTTCTTTGAAGAACGTTGCTTTGGTTAGAAACTTGAACTTCAATTTGATTTCTGTTTCACAACTTCTTGAGGATGGTTTGGAGGTGCGTTTTAAGAAGGGCAATTCTTCTGTGTTTGATTCTAGAGGGTCTTTGATTTGCCAGATCTTACCTTTTGGTAAAGTTTTTCGAATTGACTTCTCTTGTTCGTTTGGCCCTTCTCGCTGTTTGATTGCTGGATCTTCTTCTGAGCTATGGAAGTGGCATAGGAGGTTAGGTCATTTGAGTTTTGATATGCTAGTCAGGTTAAGCTCTATGGACCTCATCCGAGGATTGCCCAAGCTTAAAATGGAGAAAGATCCAGTTTGCCATCCCTGTCGTCACGGGAAAATGGTTGCCGCTTCTCACTCACCTGTGACTCAGGTGATGACTTCGTATCCAGGTGAGCTGTTACACATGGACACTGTCGGTCCATCCCGAGTACGCTCAGTCGGTGGGAAGTGTTACGCACTTGTGATTGTTGACGACTTTTCTCGATTCTCGTGGGTTTTCTTTTTGGAGTCTAAGGATGAGACTTTTCATTTTGTTCATGACCTGATTTTGAAGCTGAAGAATGAGAACAATGGTCGGATGCGAGCAATTCGCTCCGACAATGGCTCTGAGTTCAAGAACTCTCAGTTCGTCAGCTTCTGTAGTGATCAGGGTCTTGACCATCAATTTTCTGCTCCTTACACTCCCCCACAGAATGGCGTTGTGGAACGAAAGAACCGCACGCTAGTCGAGATGGCCAGGACGATGCTCGATGAGCACAAGACTCCTAGGCGCTTTTGGGCTGAAGCCATTGTTGGCGTAAAAGATTACGCTAACAGGTTTCTGTAGAAAAGAAACTAACAAACGAAGTGTTTGCGAAGCAAACTGTTCTAAGCCTCCGAAAGGATAATAGCTTAGAATAGTTCGAAAGTGTATATTGAATCACTTGTAATCGGTCCCTATTACAGGGTGAAATGGGGAGTATTTATAGGCCTAAACATTAAGGAAAAGACCTATTTACCCCTCTATTACAACCGACATTAAGGAAACTATTCAGTTTCCTTAATAGGGCTAAAATGGTAAAAGACTAATCTAATAGGATAGAAGATAAGTCTTCCATCTTAGCTGGCAGAAAAGATCCTGAAAGGCTTTGGTTCGAAGACATACTTCGAACTAATGCCTGTCTTCGGGCTTCGAACGAAGTTCTGGGCATCTTCGAAGATGGTCTTCGGACAATCTTCGAACTGGTTGACTGTCTTTATGCTGCTTCGGCAATAACCCCGAAGAGGAGATATTTTCCCCCAACAGTAGCCCCTCGAATACGCTTCTCCGTTTGACCTGTAACGTTAGGAGAGCAGTATACGGAAAGAAAAGATAACTAATCATAGGGGTTATTGGTTTTTATTTTATCTTCGAAATACATGAAGATATGAACTTTGAGTCAATCATAAGGTAATTACTTTTCGAACTATCTTAGAACTGACTCAGGAAGTTCGAAAGTCTTTTTAGACTTAGAAAAAATAGCCGTTAGTTCCTGTTTCTAACGGAAGTTATATGATGCGTTATTTCCGGAGAAAAATAACGGGCGGGAATGCGAAAAGGCAGGGCCCAAACGGTAACCAACGGAACGATTAGGCTATAAATAAAGAGCCCAAAACTTAGCCGATTACCTTTTCACCGCTTTCTGTCAGTTAAAAACTTTTGAGCCCTTTGAGTTCTTGAGCCCTAGTCTCTGAGTTCTTGAGCCCTAGCCTCCATTCCTTCAGATCAATCCAGCAATCGCAATGGTGAAGACCAAGGGATCTGCGCCTCCTTCGGCCTTGGCTCGGCAACAGGCGGCCGCGGCAGCAGCAGTGGCAACAGTGGCGGCGACACCCTCGACGCAGGCGACAATTTCCATGGCGGCAGGGGGAAGAAATCCCCAAATCGCCGATGACCAAGGTCTGTGTCCTCCATCGACCAAATATTTGGATCAGTCCTTTGAATTGGGGCCTTCGACCTGCAAAAGAGAGTCCTTGGCAATCACAGCAGGGGGAAAGATTAGCAATGGGGTTATGGTTCGGAAGCCGGGCAAAGAATCAATTCCATCACCAAGACCCGGAGAGGTCGTAGTGTTCGAAGCTTTTTTCGAAGCAGGCTTAGGCCTCCCTGCTGTGGATTTCTTGGCCGAAGTTCTTGACTTGTTTCATGTAACCCTCCCCCAGCTGTCTCCGAATGCCGTAGCTAGATTAGCTATCTTTGAGTGGGCGCTGAGAGCCGAAGGTTGTGAGGGGAGGGCTGAAATCTTCGCTGCGCTTCATAGAGCAACTTGTCAGCCGAAGACTTTCGTAGGCTCCGGAGGTGAAAAAGTAGTGGTTGCCTTCGGAAGCATCAATTTTAGGCTTCGAGACGAATATGCTCTGCGATTCCCTGCTAAGGCCATCAATGCTAGATGGTACACTGATTGGGTACTGAGGTGGTTTTATGCTGAAGTCGGAGCTAGTAGTCCTCTGGCTGGGCCTCTCAAAGAAATCCGATTCCGGAAAGAAGCTCTAGTGCAACCTGACGAAGGCCAGCTCGAAGCCCGCCTGAACCTGCTTGAAAAAGTTAGCCGAAGGCTCGGTATGCGAGACTTGGCTGAAGAATTCATCGGTCTTCAAATTCCTCCACTGATGGCCAACTGGCCTATCATCTTCGAAGATGACTCCGAAGGCGGCCTTCGCAAAATCAATTATACTTCGAGCCCTGCAGGTAACTTCGAAACCAACATGCATTGTACATATTTACTTCGAAGAAAGACTAACTCGAATTATTTTTTAGCTTCTTCAGACCCTATTACATCAGAGCAAATTGTAAGGGCTTCGGAGAAGATTCTGGGTGCTCCAACTCCGTCGGAAAAAGAATGGCGAATCAAATTAGTCGGAAGTTGGGAGCGATTTAACAGAGTATGGGGAATGCTGGAGTTAACTCCACCCCCTCTGATGGATTGGGTGCCTCAGGAGAAAGGCCCCAAGAAAAGAGTAGCTGAAGCCGGAGCTTCAAGTTCAGCGAAAACTCCGGTGAAGAAGGTGGCTCGGAAGCCAAAGAATCTCGCACCTTCGGATCCTGCTCCTTCAAGCTCAAGAACCTCACTTTCTGGTTCTAAAGAGGATGAAGGTATTTCATTAGTGAAATTAATTGATGAAGATGCAGCTCAACAAAGTATTCACATTGAAGATACTGCAGGTATGCCAGAGCCCCAAGCCAACATCGAAGAAGTAAGAGCTCCGGATACCCAGGAAGAACAAATCGAAGCCCCTATGGGTGTAGATGAGGCCGAAGTGCCTGCGAACGTACCGGAGTCTGGAGATAATGCTGATCAACCAATGACTTCGGTAGTTCAAGAAGATACAACTCAGGACGGAGTTCCTGTGAACGAAGGTGGGGTCGAAGTCACTATGGCTTCGATTCCTGAAGAAGTAACAAGGACTCCCCAGGACGATGCTCCTGCAGTCCAAGATTTAACGACTGATTCGGATGAGGATTACACTTTTGATCCTCCGATCAGTCCGGTACTCGATATTCCAGAGAATGTCGAAGGTAAATTTTACATAATTTTTATCAATTTTTGCAAAATTATACAATGTATAATATTTCTGTTTTTGCAGAGCCTCCTGTTGTCGAAGTATCTCACGAAGATACAATTCAAAGACCTTCGACAACTTCAGAGCCACGACCGGAGGTTACTTTACCGGGGCCTGGAAGAGGAAAAAGACACATTGAGCCTCTCCCTGCTCAAGGATCGACTTCATCTGAATCATCAGATGAAAGTGAATCGACTGAGGGGGGGCCATCTTCAGAAGTTCCAAGGGCCTCGGAAGAACTCTCCGGACCTTCGCTAAGCAGAGCTGATCAGAAGGCTTCAGAAATGCTTCCTCTCATAACTCCTTTTTTGGAGGAGAAAACCGGACTTGGGACTTTGGTTAAACCTTTGGGCCAAGCCAGTCGCCAAGTCGGGGAAACAGAACTGGTAGCCCTTTTAAGCAGAGCAAAGGGTTCGAAGCTTAACCTTGCTGTGGAAAGAGCAGCTTATCAGGTATAAAGCATCTTCGAATGAAATAGCAAATTATATATGAATAATTTCTTATTCCAATTTTTTCTTTTTTCTCAGCAAGCAGTCTTAGCCCGTGCTGCGGCTTTATCGAGTGAAAATGAAATTGCTCAACTTCGGGAAGAAAACGAAGCTCTTCAAAGAAATTTTAACTTCTCCGAAGGTCGAGTAGCTCAAATGGACAATATAATATCAGCAGAGTGAAGGGCTAGGCAAAGCTTGGAGGCTGCGAAGAAAGAGCTCGAAGCAGAAAGAATTGTGCTTCGGGCAGAGATTGAAAGATTGCGGACGGAGGATGCTGCCAAAGGGTCTGAACTTGTAAGGCTACAAGAAGAAGCTGGCCAACTCCGGACTCAGAAGAATGCTTTGACTACGGAGAATGCTAGAATCTCCGGAGTTTTAGCAGAAACGACTTCGGTCAAGGATGCACTTAATGCGGAAAAACTCAAGTCTGAGAAGGTGGCTTCGGAGGTCATCGAACAGATGCTAGGTGTCTTGGAGTACTTCGGTACTACTGGATCACTACCTTCGGATGACAATGTAACTCTGCTGCGCCGGCTAAAGAGGATCCAAGGAGCAGCGAAGCAAATGAAGACGGCAGGCATGCGTTATGGAGAACTCTCCGGACAAGTGTCTGCCCTTGGAATACTTCGTTACTACGAGGATTTGGGCCGAACAATCACTCCGAGCGCAGAGGGCTCCATCATCTTCGACGACGCGAGACTTTTGACTCCTTCCGAAGGCGTAGCTACTGCTTGGCGAGCCTTCCAAACTTCGTGGAGAGCCGAAGGTCGATCTGCGATCAAGGCTTGGATTGATGAAGGCCAACGCCAAAAGCAAGTTCGGAGCCAAGCTTCGAGCAGTCAGCCTCCTCCGAACCCGCAGGTTTAGGATTATTTAGGATTTTTTGATTATGTAAAGCTGATGCTTGTAAATATTTATCAATGAAAGTCTTGTTTGTCATATTTTTAGGCTTTGCCTCTTATGGAAGATATCGAAGTGTTAGAGCTTAACAGCGAACTTCGCTCACTGTGGAACACCTTCGAACTTCTAAAGAGTTATAAGCGTCCTCGATTTCTTATTCCTCGAGATGACTCCGGCGTTATTGCGCCCGAAGTAATCAAAGACGTATTGTCTTATATCAAAGGGGAAGATAAAGAGATTGACGCAAACACCTCGTCTTCTGAAGACACTAACTGGTCCGAAGACGAAGGTGAAGCCAAAAATAAAAGATCTGAAGATCTTAGAAGCAGGGAAAGAAGCCCCGAGCGGCTTAGAACTTGGGCCGAGCTTCAACAAGAGCAAAAGGATTTTAGAGCTTCGAAGGGGAGGAAAAGAGTTAAACGTAAAGTTCTTAGAACTTCCGATGTTGGAACTAGTCGTTCCACCCCTAGCTCTCGGGACCGAAGAGGTCTCCGATTCCTTCTTGGTATAGATACCAATTTTTCATAGTGTAATCTGTAAACAGTTTTATTTCAATAATGAATGCCGATTTAAAATTGTCTCCATATTTACTAGCCCCTCTTTGGGTATAAGCAACTTCGAAATGTATTCAAAGATGGTTATAGGCAAAGAAAAAACTTCGGAGTACAATTTTTTGGGGGTTCGGAGCCCCTCTTTCATTTAAAGATCTTCGAAATCTTATGAAATGTCTTCGACTTTTTGCAGTCAGAAGAATGGTAACTTAGTACCTTTGTTTTACGAAAGAAATCAATTGAGATTACTTTTAGGACACTTTAGTGTCTTAAAAAATTTGTCACTTTGGACTTATGTTAACAGACATTCGAAGCTCATGGCTTAAATGCTGTTTTGCTTTAGCCACCTTCGGCTGTTTTTGCAGAAGTCTACCAGCCGTAGCTTGGACTTCGCAGAAATTGTAGCCACCTTCGGCTATTTTTGCAGAAGTCTACCAGTCGGAGCTTGGACTTCGCAGAATTTGGCCACCTTGGGCTCTTTTTTGCAGAAGTCTACCAGCCGGAGCTTGGACTTCGCAGAATTTGGCCACCTTGGGCTCTTTTTTGCAGAAGTCTACCAGCCGGAGCTTGGACTTCGCAGAATTTGGCCACCTTCGGCTCTTTTTACGGATGTCTGCAAGCTGCAGCTTGGACTCCGCAGATTTTGGCCACCTTCGGCTCTTTTTACGGAAGTCTACCAGTCGAAGCTTGGACTCCGTAGAATGTGGTATTGGCTCTTTTACGGATGCCTACAAGGTATCAGCTTGGGCTCCGGATGGATTTCAGCCACCACACCGGAGGCTTCGACTTTATAGGTACGAAGTCCGGAAATACAGCCCAGCTTGATGACACTTCCCTCTCGATCGACTTCCGTCCCAGCGCGTCCGCTCGGGAAACTAGGAGTGTCAAGGGGAAGGCAAACCACAGGGTGTATGCTTTATTAATTTAGAGGTGATTACAAGCGGATTACAAGGAGCCCTTATGCGAAATATCGCTTTAGGTGCTCCGCATGCCAAGTATGTGCTAACTCTTCACCTTCTAAATTAGCTAATTTGAATGAACCAGGGCGCCCTGAGCGGACAATTAGATATGGACCTTCCCATTTATTGCCTAACTTCCCTGGTGCTATAATGCTTCGTAGAACAAGATGACCCGGCCTTAACTCGCTGAGCTTAACCTTCGGGTCATACCAAGTCTTCGTCTGCTGATGATACTTTGATAAATTAGCTACAGCTCGAAGTCTTGATTCTTCTAACAAATCTAACGAAGCTTGTCTTTCTTCTTCGATGTCTGGTTCGGTGCTGCGAAATGATCCTCCTTTGAGCTCCGTTGGAGTCATTGCTTCATCTCCGAATAGTAGTCTGAACGGAGTAAAACCTGTGGACCTTGTTTGCGTAGTCCGAATGGACCACAGAATCTTCGGAAGCTCTTCGGTCCACAGTCCCTTTGATAATCCTACTATTCTTCGATTTAGCCCTGATAAAATATTTCCATTGGCTCGCTCAACGGCTCCATTCGACTGAGGATGTCTCACTGCAGCAAAACATAGTTGAATGCCTAGGTCTTCGCAAAACTTCCTGAAGGGTTCTGCGTCGAACTGTGTTCTATTATCAACTGTGAGATATCTAGGCACTCCGAACCGGCAAATAATGTTCTTCCAGAAGAATTTCTGTACATTATTCGAAGTGATAGCTGTTAAGGGCTCTGCTTCTACCCACTTAGAAAAATATTCAATGGCTACCACTGCGAACTTCAGATTTCCCTTTGCTAACGGAAAGGGACCAATTAGATCCATACCCCATCTGGCCATAGGCCATACCGGAGCAATGACTTGAAGAGCTGTTGGTGGGCGATGACTCCGTCGACCCATCCACTGGCATCCTTGACAAGTACGGACCAAACTCTCCGCATCAGCTGTTATTGTGGGCCAATAAAGCCCCTGGCGAAGTGTTTTTCCTGCCAGAGCTCTAGGGGCTAAATGACTTCCACAAAGGCCTTCGTGAATTTCTCGAAGAATTTCTTGGCCTTCGGCTTGAGATATACATCGGAGTAGAGGGGAACATACTCCGGCCTTGTATAATATACCGTTGATTAACTGATAGTTTCTTGCTCTGAGCTTCAATCTTGACAATTGGGGCTCTTCGGGCAAATTTGTTCCTCCTTGCAAGAGTTCTATAATCGAATCTTTCCAATCTGCACTAGGAATGCAGAGAATCTCTGCAGAGGCAACTTGTGGCACCGAAGGTACATTGAGCTCCTCATAGAAAGCTTCGTCAGGCACATCCACAGCTCCGGCAGCAGCCTTCGCTAAAATGTCCGCTTGCACGTTTTCAGTTCTTGGTATACTCCGAATGGAAATACCCTTGAAATGTGCTTCGATCTTGCGAATTTCATCCAAGTACTTTGCAAGCTGTGGATGTCGGACTTGAAAACTTTTGTCTACGTGCCCTGCTACTATCTGAGAATCTGTTTTTATAATTATCCTTGTAGCCCCTAGAGCACGTGCTTTCCGGAGTCCCAATAAAATTCCTTCGTACTCCGCTATATTATTGGTAGACTTAAAGTTGAGTCTTGCGGAGTACATTGCTCTTTGTCCTGATGGTGAAATTAATACTGCCCCAATGCCTGCTCCGGATGCTTGAAAAGCCCCATCGGAGTAAATAGTCCAAACTCCGTCATCTGATTTCTCCGGAGTCAACTTCGCAGGTGGAGTCCACTCTGCTACGAAGTCTGCTAGGACTTGAGATTTGATAGCTGTCCTTGCCAGGAAAGATATGCCGAAGGGTGCTAGTTCTACTGCCCACTTTCCAATCCTTCCAGTGGAATCTTTGCTTCGGAGCATATCTCCTAAAGGATACGAAGTTGGTACAATTACATTATGAGCCAAAAAATAATGTCTTAGCTTCCTCGAAGCCATTATCAGAGCATAAACGAACTTTTCAAGTTCGGAGTATCTTGTCTTCGCTCCTGACAATGCTTCGGATACAAAATAGACAGGATTTTGGACCAACTTCCCATTGATATCTGCTTCTCTGACAAGGACTGCGCTGACAGCTGAGCCTGTAGCTGCAAGATACAGAAGTAGGGTTTCGTCCGCAATAGGCACCGTAAGTGTAGCAAGATTGTTGAGATAATCTTTAATATCTTCGAAGCTTTTCTGACACTCCGGTGTCCATGCAAAATCTTCGGACCCTTTCAAAGCTTTAAAGATTGGCAAGCTCCTCTCCGCAGACCTTGATAAAAACCTGCTAAGTGCGGCCAGACGTCCAGTCAGCTTTTGCACTTGCTTTAAATTCTCCGGAGGAGCCATCTTCTGCAGCGCAGTTATTTGAGTAGGGCTAGCTTCAATTCCCCTGCTTGAAACTAAGTACCCTAACAACTTTCCAGCCTTAGCTCCGAATATACATTTTTCGGGGTTAAGACGGATCCCACATGCCCGAAGGCTATTGAATGTTTCTGCTAAGTCTAGGTTATGTTGGTGCTTTAAAACACTCTTTATTACAATATCATCCATATAGGCCTCCACATTGCGACCTATTTGATGACCTAGAGCCTTAGCAACTAATCTTGAAAAAGTAGCCCCGGCATTTCTTAGGCCGAAGGGCATTCTTACATAGCAGAAGACTCCCGAAGGAGTTACAAAGCTCGTCTTGATTTCATCTTCGCGCTTCAACCATATTTGATGATAACCGGAATACGCGTCGAGGAAGCTTAGTAACTCCGAACCTGCAGTGGAGTCAACTAGTTGATCAATTCGGGGCATGGGGTAGGGGTCACGTGGGCACGCTTTATTCAAAGATGTGAAATCAATGCACATGCGCCACTTTCCGGAGGACTTCTTCCTGACGAAGACTGGGTTGGCTAACCATTCTGTATGGGCCACTTCTCTGATAATCCCAGCCTTCAACAGTTTTTCAACTTCGTCCTTAGCTAGAGCAGCTCTCTCTGCGGACATCTTCCGGAGCCCTTGTCGAACAGGCCGGGCCTTCGGGTTTACAAGCAAACTGTGCTCAATAATATCCCGATCGACTCCGGTGATATCTTCGTCAGACCAGGCGAAGACATCCAAATTTTCTTCTACGACCTTTTCCAAGGAAGTTGCAACTTCGGGAGGTAAATCTTTACCAAATTGAAAAGTGTATTCTTTACCATCTTTGACAATGACCTTCGTTGCAATCTCTCCTTCGGGACTTGGTCTTGGAAATGACTTCCTCGAAGCTTCGGAGGAGGCTGAAAAAATTTCTCCATTATCTTGGACACTGTTTACTTGCCTCGGATCAAGAGGAGGACCATGACCATATTCTGCCCTCCGAGCCATGGCTTGATCTCCGAAGACTGTCAGGACTCCTGCTTGTGTGGGCATCTTCATGCACAAGTAGTTGTGATGCGCCACAGCTCCGAACTGATTCAACATACCCCGTCCGAAGATGACATTATAAGCATACGGGGCATCTACCACATCAAAGATAACTTCTTCAGTTCGTGCTAGTAAACCTTCTCCGAAGGTTACTTCCAGGCCTATCTGGCCGAGTGCATCAAGCGGAGGTCCTGCGAAGCCTTGCAGAGGACGAGCCGCTGGGAGGAGATGCTTCCGGGAAATGCATAACTGATCGAAGGCTTGTACAAATATGATATCTGCTGAGCTACCTCCGTCAATTAGCACCCTTCGGACTTCAGTCCCCGCAATATCAGCAGTAATAACCAATGGATCTGCATGCGGGAATTTGATACCAGCTGCATCCTCCGCAGAGAAAGATATTGGAACATGAGACCACTCCAGCATTGCAGCTGCAGATGACGAAGTCCCAATGTGGCCTACTTCTCGAGCGTACTCTCTTCGCTGTCTCTTGGACATGCTTCCGAGGGTACCTCCTCCAGAGATAGGGAGAACTACTCTCTTCCCTCTATCTTGCCCTTCTTCTTGCTTCGGAGGTGGCATAACATTGGCCACCGGAGGATGCCTTGCAGCGTCAAAATTTTCTATCCGCGCCACTGCCTGGACCGGCTCCGGGCGCACTGCTGCTGCAGGACTTCGGTCGGTACTACCTCGACCCGAAGTTATCTCCAAGTATTCTCCCCGAAGGGTAAGAATAGCCTTGCAAGTGTCAGTTGCATGGCTTCGATTCTCTCCATGAATACAGCAAAAAAGGGTCTAGCCCTTGCCAGCCGTTTTCCCTGGCGGCCTCCAACCGCTGGACTTGTTCCCCGCAGACTGTGGAGCTCTTGGTGCAAACTTCTGCGGGGGTGCAATGTTTAAGACTTCAGAGCGAGGGTGCTTTTGCCCTCTTCTTCTATCATGTTGCACTTCGGAGACTGGTTCTTGCGGCTGTGCCGAAGTCTTCACCTCTGCTTTAACTTCTGTCAATACTGTCGAAGTAGCAGTAGTCCTCCGAAGCCAACCTTCTTCTGACTTCGAGTACTCCTCGAAGTACGACATCAGCTGTGATACTGTGGTGATGCTCTTTCGATGCAGTTTATCCAGATGGCCTTTATGACTGACGCCTTCTCGAGCCGCATCAACCACCGAGGATGTGGACAGCCCCCGAATTTGCGACTTCGTGTGAGCGAAGCGCTTGAAGTACTGCCTTAATGTTTCTCCGGGGAGCTGTTTCACTTGGAAAAGGCTTCCTGTCGACATGGGGGGCACGAAGGTGCCCTGAAAGTTACTTATAAACTTCTTCTTCAACTGTGACCATGAAGCGATTGATCCTGGCTTTAAAGACCAGAACCATCTCAACGCCACTCCTTGAAGGGCTAACGGGAAGCACTTCGCCATAGTTTCTCTCTCTCCGCCACTAGCCTCAATTGCTAGGGCATAAGAACGCGCAAACTCACTGGGATCTTCGTCTCCGGCATACTTGCAAAGCTTCGAAGCTTTGAACTTCGAATCGAAGCGAACTTTCTGAAGCTCGGGATGCAGCGGAGATTCATTGTCATAAGAGGCGTTCTCCGGGGCTTCGGGATAATCAAGATCGTCGTCTTCGTGCACTTCGGGGATAGCTGGGGTGGCTTGAGAGCGAAGCCTGTTCGCAGCTTCTTGTCGCCACCTTGCTACCTCAGCTTGAAGATTGGCCATTTGAGTGGCCATGTCTCCAAGGCTATCTTCATCTCCTCCGGAAGGACCTTCCGGGTCTTGAGAACTGGTATGATCAGTTCGAATCGGAATGGAGGGTGGTGGAGTGGCTCCGGGCGGTCGGAGTATGGAAGGGGTTGGCGGGGAGGTTTCGTATCCTCGAGGGATAGAAGCCCCTTGCGGATTTTGAGGTGGAGGGATAGTCGAAGACCCTCCGACTTCGACTGTGTCGAAGGGTATCTCTCCGGAGATCCGAGAGGACCTCCGAGTGGGATTGCGAGGTGCGCTCCGCTTAGGAGGCATGATGTAAGAAGTTGGTAGAGAACGAAGTTTTTTGGACTAGGTTCCCCACGGACGGCGCCAACTGTTGGCGTAAAAGATTACGCTAACAGGTTTCTGTAGAAAAGAAACTAACAAACGAAGTGTTTGCGAAGCAAACTGTTCTAAGCCTCCGAAAGGATAATAGCTTAGAATAGTTCGAAAGTGTATATTGAATCACTTGTAATCGGTCCCTATTACAGGGTGAAATGGGGAGTATTTATAGGCCTAAACATTAAGGAAAAGACCTATTTACCCCTCTATTACAACCGACATTAAGGAAACTATTCGGTTTCCTTAATAGGGCTAAAATGGTAAAAGACTAATCTAATAGGATAGAAGATAAGTCTTCCATCTTAGCTGGCAGAAAAGATCCTGAAAGGCTTTGGTTCGAAGACATACTTCGAACTAATGCCTGTCTTCGGGCTTCGAACGAAGTTCTGGGCATCTTCGAAGATGGTCTTCGGACAATCTTCGAACTGGTTGACTGTCTTTATGCTGCTTCGGCAATAACCCCGAAGAGGAGATATTTTCCCCCAACAGACATGAACACGGCTTGCTATCTGGCCAACCGCATTTTTCTTAGAGCTTACCTAGGTAAGACCTCATACGAGTTGCGGTTTGGCAGACAGCCCAAGGTGAGTCACTTGTGAGCGTTTGGCTGCAAGTGCTTTGTGCTTAAGAAGGGAGGGCATTTGGACAAGTTTGAGTCTCGCTGCTGGGACGAATTTTTTCTTGGTTATGCATTGCATTCTCGAGGTTTCCGTGTTTTGATGAGTCCTAGCCTTCTTTAACTCCTTCTTTTGAGCTTTCTGGTGATGGTGAGCTCGGAGAGTCCATCTTCGAGGAAGATGAGGATACTCCAGCTGCTGACGAGGGTGGGCCTTCTGCACCTCCTGCAGAGCCCACACCTTCTGAGACTTCGACTGAGGACGAGGGCGGACCTCTGATCACTTCTTCCACTTCGATCGAGCCCCCTCAATCGAGTCCAGAGGTGCCAGCTGCTGACTCCGGTGAGGTGACTTCAGATCACCAGGGATCCCGAGCAGTTCAGCGTGATCACCCCTCAGAGCTCATCATCGGTGATGTGTCTACAAGAACTTTGCGTTCATCTGTTGACTCTCTTGCTGTGTTTGCTGAATCTGCTTTTGTTGCATCTTTTGAGCCCAAAGACATTTCTCATGCTCTATCTGACTCGAACTGGATTAATGCCATGCAAGAAGAGCTTGAAAATTTTATCCGCAATCGGGTTTGGACACTAGTAGAGCTGCCACCAGGATGCAACCCCATAGGCACCAAGTGGGTGTTCAAGAACAAGCAAGGTGAAGATGGGGTTGTGGTGCGCAACAAAGCTCGACTAGTTGCCCAGGGTTTTTGCCAGAAGGAAGGTATTGATTTTGAAGAAACCTTCGCTCCTGTTGCCCGTCTTGAGTCCATTCGCATTCTTTTAGCTTTTGCCGCTTCGAAGGGTTTTAAGCTTTTTCAAATGGACGTCAAGAGTGCTTTTCTGAACGGGTACATAGAGGAGGAGGTTTATGTTAGGCAGCCCCCCGGTTTTGAGAACCCCAAGTTTCCTCGACATGTTTTTAAGCTGCAGAAAGCTTTATACGGGTTAAAGCAAGCCCCCAGGGCTTGGTATGACCTGTTAAAGCAGTTTTTGTTGGGGAAGGGCTTTGTGATGGGTTCTGTGGATAAGACTCTCTTCTTGCTCAGAGATGCTTCAGATTTTTTAGTCGCTCAGATATACGTGGACGATATTATCTTTGGCGGTACTACTAATGATCTTGTGTCCAAGTTTTCTGAGCAGATGCACAGCGAGTTTGAGATGAGCCTCATGGGTGAACTCAAGTACTTTCTAGGGCTCTAGATCAAGCAGACCAAGGACGGCACCTTCATCCACCAAGGTAAGTACACTCGCGACATGCTTAAGAAATTTGACTTTGGTGGTGAATTGAAGCCGCAGATGACCCCGATGGGCACTTCTGGGGGTCTGGACAAGGACGAGAGCGGTATCAAGGTCAACGAGAGTGAGTTTCGAGGGATGATCGATTCGCTGCTGTACCTAACGGCAACGAGGCCAGACATACAGTTCGCCGTGGGACTGTGCGCTCGCTTCTAGTCTTCACCACGCGCGTCACATCGACAAGCCGTCAAGCGTATCTTCAGGTATCTTACCTATGCGCCTGATCTTGGTCTTTACTATTAAGCATTATCATCTCTTGATTTATCTGGCTTTTCGGACGCTGACTTTGGTGGGTGCCGGTTGGATCGCAAGTCGACTTCCTGTACTTGCCAGTTTCTTGGTTCTTCTCTTGTGTCTTGGTCTTCCCGAAAGCAATCTGGAGTTGCTCTTTCGACCATAGAGGCTGAGTATGTAGCTGCTGCTAGCTGCTGCTCACAGTTGGTTTGGATGATTTCCACTCTGCGAGATTTTGGGTTGTTCTTTCCTACCAGAGTTCCTTTGTTTTGCGACAGCACTAGTTCAATTAGTGTAGGGAAAAACCCATGTCTCCATTCAAAAACCAAACACATTGATGTGCGCTTTCACTTTTTGCGGGATCAATATGAGAAAGGTGTCATTGACCTTGTTCATGTTGATACCCATCATCAGTTGGCTGACATTTTCACCAAACCCCTAGATCAGTCTACATTTGAGCATTTACGAGGGGATTTGGGTGTTGTGTATCCTTTCTAGGATATTTTTTTTGCGTCAGTCTTTTCTTCTTCTTTACTCTTTTCTTGAGTCTTTTGGTGTGTGTTCATATCATACATATTCACATATCACACTTTTGAGCCTGCTTCTGTTATATGATTGAACTGCTTTACTTATTCTAGCTGGTACATGCTTTTGATTACTTGTCAATGATCATGCTTTGTTTCAGTTCGCTTGATATGTCTGATATCTGTCATATGCATGGCTTTTACGCTTTCAACTTGAAAAATGATAACCATTGCTTCCGGTAACTAGCATGTGTAGGCTGAGTGCTTTTGCTATCTGTTACATGCCTTGTAGCTAGTTCATCACATAGATGCAGTTATGCAACTTGGACATCTTTATGCTTTAACATGGAAAATGTGCTATAAAAATGATAAAAATCAAAAATGAATGAAAATTCCATGCCTTTTTATGCTTAAAATTGAAAAGATCCAGGTGGGTTTGTCTTGTCGCATTACATTGTTCTGGACTGTGTACCATAGCACTTCGGTATGAACTAGGACACTGTAGTGTATGCCAAGACCAATGTCTTAAGCTTCTGATGGTCCAGTTCTGGCCTAGGCTTGACTTGGTCGGTCAGCATAAGGTTTGACATGCAAATAATTCCTGGCAAAAATGAAAAAGGGAAAAGAAAAAGCTTGAAAATTGAAATAATAACAAGTTTGCTGAAGCACTTTGTTTTGGACAATGCTTATCTTGGTCGATATCAGTTAGCTTTTGCATCTCATGCTTTACCTTGCTTGTTTATTGGAACATGTGGTGATGTTTTTGTCTGCAAAAACTGAAAAATGCGTGCAAATGACTTTCTTTAGATATCATCTGTTGCATTGATCATGCCATGTATCGTTACAGTATGTCTTTTGCTGTATCTATTAGATGTTGTAATTGTAGTCAATCATATCTGAGAAGCATGCTTTCTACACTCCTTATGCACTCCAGTTGAATTCACTGCATATTTTGACGGGGAGTTGCATTTCAGGGGGAGTCTGTGTCTCTATTGAGTGCTTGATGAGTTCACTTGTCAACAAGGGGGAGAAAAATTTGGGATCAGAGTTTAAGGGGGAGTTCTTACTCTATTGATATCCTTTTTGTTCTGAAATCGCACTCATTTTGAGCTTTTACGTTTTGGTTAACCATAATGACCGCTTCATGCTTTTGTTCGGCTTTTGGTCATTAGGGTTAAACTTTTTACCTTATTTTTCTTCTTCTTTGTTTTCTTGTGTTTTGATTTCGTGTTTCCACATTTGCTCGCAGGTGCTGAAGAGCTGAAGAAGAGGAGTGTTGACAATGCACTCATCAAGGGGGAGATTGAGGAGCCATGCTGAATAGCGTGGGCCTCATGGCTCTACATGTGATGAGTCATTGTCAATGATAGTCAAAGAGGACAGAAGTAGAAGAGATCTGCTGTTTTATGGGCCACGTGTGACTCAGGTACACGGGCAGCGAGCGACTGTCGGGCAGAGGAGGCTGCGAAGTCGGGCTGGCCCAATCCGGGTACATGGGCCAGAAGCAGTAGAAGACCCACTGGGCTGTTGACCAGGACTAACTCAGGTACACGGGCGGTGAGCGATTGCCGGGCTGAGAGAGCTGCGGAGTCGGGCCGACCCAATCCGGGTACCTGGTGCAAAGTCGGTGGAGGCTTTGTCAGTTTCGGCGCAAAACAGACAACCGCTGATCTTGTATCCGACTGTCCAGAAGAGAAGCCGTAGTCGCTACGAAAACTTAGCTTCCGGATAAGTCATCTGTAACTCTTGGCCCACAGTCAGTCAGTCGTGTCTGTAAAAATTCCTAAGGGCAGTAGAGTCTTTTCCTTTATTTTTGCGTCTATAAAAACCCTAAGGGGCAGGTGGAATGTTCCCAGTGTTGGGAGCCTATAAATAGGACCCCAATCCCTAGGGTTTGGACTACCCTTTTGGCTGAAATCAATTCTACTCCTTTGGGTCACTTTTTGTCTCTTGCACTCTCTCTCTCACTTCTCTCTTGTTCATGCGCTGCCAAACAGTTTGCTCCTGGTTGTTTTGCCTTGCATTTATTTTATTCCTACAGTTGCTTTGAAGCTTCGATTCTCCATCCGTGCGTAGCAAAACTGTAGTAGGTTTTGTTGTTTTCACGTGCACAGGCATTATATTGTGTTGTGGGCTTCGGCTGGAGTCGGTTTTGCTTCTGTTCTACACGAGCAGAGTACTAGTTCTTGCTGTTTGCAAGTAGTACTCCTCCACTGTAGCTACAGTACTGTGTGCCAGCTTTTTACCTTCTACTGCTCAACTTTTTGATCGGATTGTCAGGACTGAAGTCTCTTTTCTGGGTATATTTCTGGCGAAGCCCCTTCTCTGTTCGAAGCCCCACAGCTCCGTGAGGCAGGCTTCGATCTAACATCTTGGAAGGTTTTGTTCAAACTTCGAACTTCGTTTTGTGTCCTGTGTTGCTAGCTTCGAAGTATTTTCTGAACGGACAGCATCGCATACTTCGAACGACAGTGCGAAGATACTCCGGTTCTAGCTGTTCGAAGTCCACACTTCGATAGGTTTCGAAGTTGGCTTCAAAGCTTGTCGTTCTGCTAGCCTTTGCTTTGGTTTCTTTGTGGCGTGTCAGCCTTTGCTTCTCTTTTCGAAGCTTGCTCTTTTCGAAGGTAGAGTATAGGCTTCGAATTTGGTGCCATTGTCGTGTGACAGGCTTCGCTTGCTCTTTTCGAAGGTAGTCCGTCTGTGTGTTGCTTTCGAAGCTCTCTGTTCGAAGGTTTAGGTTCGAAGCACTCAGTTCGAAGCTGTGTCCGAAGCCTTGCGATTCGAAGTACATACTTCGAAGCAGGCTCTGACTTTGTCATACTTCGCTTCGAAGCATACTTCGATTCTTGTCACTTCGAACTAAGCTAGACCAAAACACACCTTCGGCATTTTTCACAACACCTTCGACAGACTTCGACTACCACCTCCGAACCAGTCTTCGACCTGCGAAGTAGGCCTCGACCTCCGAAGCAGGCTTCGGCCAGCGAAGCAGGCTTCGATCTGCGAAGCAGGCTTCTCCGAGTTTCGAACAGGAGACAGATTTGAACAGGTAACTTCTCTTCTCACTCATAGTGCACCGAGATTTCTTTACTAAGAAGTTTGTCTTGCCTAGTCTTGCGTATACTGTTTATCTATCTATTAGCACTGCTTTGATATTCTTCTGTTTGTCATCAGCTGCTTCTAGGCTAGATAACTTTTAGACTTAGGCTATCTGTTTATTTTCTGCTGCTTAGTCTTTTGAGGTGCGTTGGGTATTGGGAACAGGCCATAGATTCGAAAGATTTTTTAAGGCGCCCATTCACCCCCCCTGTGGTCGCTACTTTCGGTCCTACACCAGTCAAGTGGAAAGATCTTGAAGAAGGCGTTCGTCATGCATTCTACTTTTATTTGTTTTATGATTAAACTCTGATGTAATAATTATGGTTTGCGTACCATGAATACTTGTCGTATATTCGACTGTCGCATGATGAACCTCTTGTATTATTGTTTTTCTTATGAAATTCAATAATGTTTCGATTTTGGTAAATCGGGGCGCCACAAGATGGTATTACAGCCGACTTCACTGTAGGAAGCCAAATGGACCAGCCTAGCCCATAGCTACAGAAAATTATTTCTCAAAAACATACTTTATAAACTTTGTTCCTCTCCTCACTTTTCTTCAACTTGTTGTTTTTGTAGATGCCTGTTTACCAAGTGCACAGCTACTGCCGCCACTTCGAGGGCTTCGTCAGGGAGCTCCGTATGATGCATACCTTCATCGGGTTCCTCTTCGAACCCGAATTCCAAGGAGTATACATGGAAGAATTTGCCGGCCACTGCAACGTCTCCCTCAACGTCCACGGCTCTGGAGAACACCTGCCACCCTACACCACCGCACTTGGGGGCCCGACTTTCGACGTCACGTGCCAATGAGTCGTCCTCCAGTCCCTTATGGAGTTGAGGATGATCTATGATGATCGTCTTCAGAACTCTTCCTTCCGGCTTGTGCCGAAGCGCACTCCTGGTGCCCACCATAGTATCTACATCGGAGTTCACTCCGTTCGTGATCCGGTCATGGCCCGATTGTCGCGTCTTCTTCAGGCCATGGAAGACCTCCATACTGAGGCGGTGCTTGTCGCCGACGAGCACCATGAGGTGGTTGAGTTTCTTCGTGAAGAGACGAAGAACTTGATCCAACAGAACGGCGAGCTACAGCGCAAGATCATGCAGCTGCAGAAGGACATCGCAGAGATGGTTCACCTCCTCCCGAGGAAGAGGAAGCCCATCCGTGAGCCTGCCCCTTGCCCCAAGAGGATCCTACCACATCCCTCCACCGCCGGACCATCCACCACCAGCGCCCCTACACCACGCCCCGGCCTCGTCTCCGACCCCATCATCGAGAATTTTCTCGAGCCCACCATCCCTCGGGATCCGCGTCCTCGTGGTTCCAAGAGCACGGAGACCGCCTCCGGTGGCGAGTTGTGTAGGACCGAAAGTAGAGACAAGAGGGGGGTGAATGGGCGCCTAAAAAATTCTTTCGAATCAATGGCCTACTCCCAACACCCAACGCACCTCAACAGACGTAGCAGGAAAAAGTAAATAAAACAGCAGAGCATAAAATGGTCTAGCCTAAAAACAACTGGTGTCCTAGACAAGGAAACACCAACACAGTGCTAATAGGCAGATTAAACAGATCATTCAAAACATGGCCGATCAAACTTCTCAGAAGCAAATCATCACAGCAATTGATTTAGATATATGTAAAAATGAGATGAGAAGTTACTGTTCTAAGTTGTCTCCAGTAAGGTACTTGACGAAGCCTGCTTCGCAGCGTCGAAGCCTGCAGTGTCGAAGCTTGCAGTGGATGTGCCGAAGTCTACTTCGAAGTACTCAGTGTTGAACAAAACCAAAGTCTGAGGAAAAGCTTCGAACCGAACGGACAAAGAACAAGCGTGGCATGTGTGTGCTATGGGGACCACACAAATATCAGAGCTCTACACAGCAACCGAAGTCTGCTGACGAAGCCAAGACTTCGAACATGTTCAAAAACAGCGAAGTGTGCCTGTTAGCCAAAATGTACTGTTCCCTCGGAAAAACGTGCACAAAGAAAAAAGCAAGAGCGAATCTACTCAAGGCAACGGCAGGGCTTCGCAAGGACTTCACGGGACCTTCGGTGGAAAACGTGCGAAGCACCTTCGCCCAACTAACTTCGCAACTTCAAAGATTAATTCTACGAAGCCTAAACTCCAAACGCTGGACTTCAAAGTCCTATCCACTGCTCCGAAACCAATACCTGAAGAGCTAACCAAGGTGGGGCCCACACACTCAAGCTTCGGACAGATAAACTACCACTTAAACAATTTTTGCCGAGGGAAAAATTCGGAGATGACAGGACGTAGGCTGCGCAGCTAGAGCCTAAGCACTGTCATAAAGCACAGCTATCCCTGCCACAAAGCACTTGAGTGAAAAGTTGAATCATACGAGAAGTCCTACAACAAAATTCTGTAGGAATAAACAAGAAGCCTATCTCCCTAGAGTATAGCTAGTTGTACATCCGAACTGCACACCTACTGCATAGGTCACAGAAACCTGCAGTCCGTGGGACCTACATCATATGTCTCTTCGTTGCAGCAAAGCAAGCTCTCAGCCATGGCGATTTAACAGAAGAAAATAAACTAGCCACAAAACTAGATGGCTAGCCCCCCTGCCATACCATGCATGTAGTAGAACAACACAAATCAGCCACGCAAACAGGATAGATCCAGAGTTGAGAAATGCTCTTGGCGCACAAAAAACGTACCAGCTAAAACTTGCAAACAGATGGATGAAACAAATGCGCAAAACGAGGCAATAAAATCTCAGCGAGATAATCGATGACTGGCACAGGAGAGATGAAACCTGTAGAGATAACTTCTCAGGTTGCCTACAAGGAAGATGCTGACAAAGACAGAAGAAACATGAAAGATCGAGAATGGCGGTGATATTCTCAGGAACAAAAGACCAAACAGGGACTCAAACACTACTGGCGGCGCACATGGGGAAACATTGGATGAACTCTGATTTTTTAATTCAAATGAGTTAACCCTAACCCTAGGGATTGGGGCCTATTTATAGGCAGCCCAATAAATGGGGAAAATGCAGAAATACCCCTAGGGTTTTTACAGACGCTGAAATAAATGGAAAAGACCAAACTGCCCTTAGGATATTTTTACAGACTCGACTGACTGACTGTGGGCCTAGGGACAAAATAGTAAACTCCTATTTACAGATGACTTATCCGGAAGCTAAGCTTTCGTAGCGACTACGACTTCTCTTCTGGACAGTCCGATGCGAGATCAGCGGTCGTCAGTTTTGCGCCAAAACTGACAAAGCCTCCACCGACTTTGCACCAGGTACCCGGATTGGGCCGGACCGACTCCGCAGCTCTCTCAGCCCGGCAATCGATCACCGCCTGTGTACCTAAGTCAATCCTGGTCAACAACCCAGTGGGTCCTCTGCTGCTACTAGCCCATGTACCCAGATTGGGCCAGCCCGACTTCGCGGCCCCTCTGCCCGACAGTCGCTCGCTGCTCGTGTACCTGAGTCACACGCGGCCCATGAAACAGTAGATCTCCTTTCTTCTTCTGTCCTCTTTGACTATCGTTGACAATGACTCATCACATCTGGAGCCATGAGGCCCACGCTATTCAGCATGGCTCCTCAATCTCCCCCTTGATGAGTGCATTGTCAACACTTCATCTCTTCAGTTCTTCAATACCTACAAACATTTGTGGAAACACGAAAACAAAGCACAAGAAAACAAAGAAGAAGAAAATAAAGTAAAAGTTTAACCCTAATTACCAAAAGCCAAACAAAAGCAAGAAGCGGTCATTATGGTTAACCAAAATGTAAAAGCTCAAAATGAGTGCTATCTCAGAAACATCAATGAGGATATCAAAAGAGTAAGGCCAATCGGGACAAAAACTCCCCCTTAACCTCTTATCCCAAAATTTCTCCCCCTTGTTGACAACTGAACTCATCAAGTGAGACTAAATGCACTTTAAAGAGACACAGACTCCCCCTGAAAGCAACTCCCCCTCAAAATATGCAATGAATGCAACTGGGGTGCAGGTGGAGTGATGAAAGCATGCTTCTCAGATATGATTGACTGCAATTACAACATCTAACAAGTATAGCAAAAGACATACTGTCTAAAACTCATGGCATGATCAGTGCAACAGATGATATCTAAAGAAAGTCATTAGCACGCATTTTTTTAATTTTTGCAAATAAAAGCATCACCATATTTTCCAGTTGACAAGCAAGGTAAAGCATGAGATGTAGAAGCTAACTGATATCTACCAAGATAAGCATTGTCCGAAATAAAGTGCTTCAGCAAACTTGTTGTCTTTTTAATTTTCAGGCTTTTTCATTTTCCTTTTTCATTTTTGCCAAGGGTTATTTGCATGTCAAACCTTATGCTAACCGACCAAGTCAAGCCTAGGCCAGAACTGGACCATCGGAAGCTTAAGATATTAGTCTTGGCATACACTACACTGTCCTAGTTCATACCAAAGTGCTATGGTAAGCAGTCCAGAACAATGCAATGTGACAAAGCAAACCCACTTGGATCTTTTCAACTCAAGCATAAAAAGGCATGGAATTTTCATTCATTTTTGATTTTTTATCATTTTTATAGCACATTTTCCATGTTAAAGCATAAAGATGTCCAAGTTGCATATCTGCATCTATGTGATGAACTAGCTACAAGGCATGTAACAGACAGCAAAAGCACTCAGCCTACACATGCTAGTTACCAGAAGCAATGGTGATCATTTTTCAAGTTTAAAGATTAAAAGCCATGCATATGACAGATATCAGACATATCAAGCGAACTGAAACAAGGCATGATCATTGACAAGTAATCAAAAGCATGTACTAGCTAGAATAAGTAAAGTAGTTCAATCATATAGCAGAAGCAGGCTCAAAAGTGTGTTATGTGAATATGCAAGATATGAACACACACAAAAAGACTCAAGAAAAGAGTAAAGAAGAAAGAAAACTGACGCAAAATATCCTAGAAAGGATACACAACACCCAAATCCCCTCGCAAACTCTCAAAGGTAGACTGATCTAGGGGTTTTGTGAAAATGTCAGCCAACTGATGATGGGTATCAACATAAACAAGGTCAATGACACCTTTCTCATATTGATCCCGCAAAAAGTGAAAGCGCACATCAATGTGTTTGGTTTTTGAATGGAGACAAGGGTTTTTCCCTACACTAATAGCACTGGTGCTGTCGCAAAACAGAGGAACTCTGGTAGGAAAGAACAACCCAAAATCTCGCAGAGTGGAAATCATCCAAACCAACTGTGAGCAGCAGCTACATACTCAGCCTCAGTGGTCGAAAGAGCAACTCCAGATTGCTTTCGAGAAGACCAAGACACAAGAGAAGAACCAAGAAACTGGCAAGTACCGGAAGTCGACTTGCGATCCAACCGGCACCCACCAAAGTCAGCGTCCGAAAAGCTAGATAAATCAAGAGATGATGATGCTAAGTAGTAAAGACCAAGATCAGGCGCATAGGTAAGATACCTGAAGATACGCTTGACAGCTTGCCAATGAGATGCGCGTGGTGAAGACTGGAAGCACGCGCACAGTCCCACGGTGAACTGTATGTCTGGCCTCATTGCCGTCAAGTACAGCAGCGAACCGATCATCCCTCGAAACTCTCTCTCGTTGACCTTGACACCGCTCTTGTCCTTGTCCAGGCCCCCAGATGTGCCCATTGGGGTCATCTGAGGCTTTAGCTCTCCACCAAAGTCGAATTTCTTCAACATGTCCCGAGTGTACTTACCCTGGTGGATGAAGGTGTCATCCTTGGTCTGCTTGATCTGGAGCCCTAGGAAGTACTTGAGCTCACCCATGAGGCTCATCTCAAACTCATTGTGCATCTGCTCAGAAAACTTGGACACAAGATCATTAGTAGTACCGCCAAAGACAATATCGTCCACGTAAATCTGAGCGACTAAGAAATCTGAAGCATCTCTGAGCAAGAAAAGAGTTTTTATCCACAGAACCCATCACAAAACCCTTCCCCAACAAAAACTGCTTCAAACCGGTCATACCAAGCCATGGGGGCTTGCTTCAACCCGTATAAAGCTTTTTGCAACTTAAAAACATGTCGAGGAAACTTGGGGTTCTCAAAACCTGGGAGCTGCCTAACATAAACCTCCTCCTCTATGTACCCGTTTAGAAAAGCACTCTTGACGTCTATTTGAAAAAGCTTAAAACCCTTCGATGCAGCAAAAGCTAAGAGAATGTGAATGGTCTCAAGACGGGCAACAGGGGCGAAGGTTTCTTCAAAATCAATACCCTCCTTCTGGCAAAAACCCTAGGCAACTAGTCGAGCTTTGTTGCGCACCACAACCCCATCTTCACCTTGCTTATTCTTGAACACCCACTTGGTGCCTATGGGGTTGCATCCGGGTGGCAGCTCAACCAGTGTCCAAACCCGATTGCGGACAAAATTCTCAAGCTCTTCTTGCATGGCATTAATCCAATTAGAATCAGAAAGAGCATGAGAAACGTCTCTGGGCTCAAAAGATGCAACAAAAGCAAATTCAGTAAACACAGCAAGAGAGTCAACAGATGAACGCAAAGTTCTTGTAGACACATCACCGATGATGAGCTCTGAGGGGTGATCACGTTGAACTGCTCAGGATCCCTGGTGATCTGAAGTCACCTCACCGGAGTCAGCAGCTGGCACCTCTGGACTCGACTAAGGGGGATCGATCGAAGTGGAAGAAGTGATCAGAGGTCCTCCCTCATCCTCAGTCGAAGTCTCAGAAGGTGTGGGCTCTGCAGGAGGTGCAGAAGGCCCACCCTCATCAGCAGCTAGAGTATCCTCATCTTCCTC
Source organism: Zizania palustris (assembly GCA_019279435.1). NCBI lineage: Eukaryota > Viridiplantae > Streptophyta > Magnoliopsida > Poales > Poaceae > Zizania > Zizania palustris. The sequence continues at coordinate 11,016,022 of JAAALK010000286.1, forward strand.
GAAGATGGACTCTCTGAGCTCACCATCACCAGAAAGCTCAAAAGAAGGAGTTAAAGAAGGAAAGGACTCATCAAAAGAAACCTCGCAAGTCTCGACAAGCTGCTGGTGTTGGGGGAAAATATCTCATCTTCGGGGTTATTGCCGCAACATCATGAAAGCAGATAATGGATTCGAAGGTTTCCAGATGTCCATCTTCGAAGATACCTTGAGTCAAGCTCGAAGTACGAAGATAGGCATTGGTTCGGAGTACATCTTCGAACTAAGGCTCTTCGAGATCTTTATTGCCAGCTAAGATGGAAGATTTATCTTTTTATATTATTAGATTAGTCTTTTACCATTTTAGCCCTATCAAGGGTACCGAATAGTTTCCACTATGTCGGTTGTAATAGAGGGGTAAATAGGTCTTTTCCTTAATATTTGGGCCTATAAATACCCCCCATTTCACCCTGTAATAGGGACCGAATACAATTTATTCAATACACACATCCGAACCATTCTAAGTTATTATCCTTTCGGAGGCTTAGAACAGTTCACTTCGCAAACACTTCGTTTGTTAGTTTCTAATCTACAGAAACCTGTTAGCGTAATCTTTTACGCCAACAGTTGGCGCCGACCGTGGGGAACCTAGTCCGAAAAACTTCGTTCTCTACCAACTTCTTACATCATGCCTCCTAAGCGGAGCGCACCCCGCAATCCCGTTCGGAGGTCTTCTCGGATCTCCGAAGAGATACCATTTGACACGGTTGAAGTCGGAGGGCCTTCGACATTCCCTCCGCAAACTCCGGAAGGAGTTTCCATCCCTCGAACATACGAAGCTTCTCCGCCAACCCCTTCCATACTTCGACCACCCGGAGTCCCTCCTCCACCTTCCATCCCAATTCAAACTGATCCTACTAGTTCTCAAGACCCGGAAGATCCTTCCGGAGGAGATGAAGACAATCTTGGAGATATGGCCACTCAAATGGCCAACCTTCAAACTGAAGTAGCAAGATGGCGACAAGAAGCTGCGAACAGGCTTCGCTCCCAAGCCATCCCATCTATCCCAGAAGTGCCCAAAGACGACGAGCCCGATTATCCCGAAGCCCCGGAAAATTCCTCCTTCGATAATGAATCTCCGCTGCATCCTGAGCTGCAGAAAGTTCGCTTTGATCCGAAGTTTAAGACTTCGAAGCTCTGTAAGTATGCTGGAGATGAAGATCCCGGAGAGTTTGTTCGTTCTTATGCCCTAGATATTGAAGCTAGCGGAGGAGTTCGAGACACCATGGCAAAGTGCTTCCCCTTAGCTCTTCAAGGAGTGGAATTAAGGTGGTTCTGGTCTTTGAAGCCAGGATCAATCAACTCATGGGGGCAGCTGAAGAAGAAGTTTGTAAGCAATTTTCAAGGCACCTTCGTGCCTCTCATGTCAACAGGAAGCCTTTTCCAGGTGAAACAACTCCCCGGAGAGACATTGAGGCAATATTTTAAGCGCTTCGCTCATACGAAGTCGCAAATCCGGGGGTTGTCTGCATCTTCGGTAGTTGATGCAGCTCGGGAAGGCGTCACTCATCAAGGCCTCTTGGATAAGCTTCATCGGAAAAGCATCTCCTCGGTCTCTCAGCTGATGTCTTACTTCGAGGAGTATGCGAGGTCAGAAGCGGGTTGGCTCCAAAGAACTGCAGCTACTTCGTCCATATTGCAAGAAGTTAAAGTAGAAGTAAAAACTTCGGCACAGCCGCAAGAACTAGTCTTCGAAGTTCAACATGATCGGAGAAGAGGGAAAAAGCACCCTCGTTCTGAAGTTTTAAATATTGCACCCCCACAGAAGTTTACACAGAGAGCTCCATAGTCTTCGGGGAACAAGGCCAGCGGCTGGAGGCCGCTAGGGAAAATGGCTGGCAAGGGCCAGACCCTTTTCTACTGCATCCATGGTGAAAATCGAAGCCATGCAACTGATACTTACAAGGCAATACTTACTCTAAGAGGAGAGTATTTAGAAAGAACTTCGGGTCGAGGTACTACCGACTGAGTTCCAGTTGCAGCGCGCCCAGAGCCGGTCCAGGCTGTGGCGCGGATAGAAAACTTTGATACCGCAAGACACCCTCCAGTGGCCAATGTTATGCCACCTCCGAAGCAAGAGGAAGGGCAAGATCGAGGGAAGAGAGTAGTTCTCCCCATCTCCGGAGGAGGTACCCTCGGAAGCATGTCAAAGAGACAGCGAAGAGACTACGTCAGGGAAGTAGGCCATATTGGGACTTCGTCGTCTGCAACTGCAATGCCGGAGTGGTCTCATGTACCGATATCCTTTTGTGCGGAGGATGCAGCTGGCATTAAGTTCCCGCATGCAGACCCACTTGTTATCACTGCTGATATTGCGGGCACTGAAGTTCGAAGGGTGTTGATTGATGGAGGTAGTTCGGCAGACATCATTTTTGTTCAAGCCTTCGATCAATTGTGCATTTCCAGGAAACATCTCCTTCCAGCGGCTCGTCCTTTGCAAGGCTTCGCAGGACCTCCGCTCGATGCACTTGGCCAAATAGGCCTGGAAGTTACCTTCGGGGAAGGTTTGTTGTCCCGAACTGAGGAAGTAATCTTTGATGTTGTAGATGCCCCGTATGCTTACAACGTCATCTTCGGAAGAGGTATGCTAAACCAGTTCGGAGCTGTGGCGCATCACAATTATTTGTGCATGAAGATGCCCACACAAGCAGGAGTCCTTACTGTCTTCGGAGATCAAGCTATCGCTCGGAGAGCGGAATATGGTCATGGTCCTCCTCTTGATCCAAGACAAGTCAACAATGTACAAGACAATGAAGAAATTTTTTCAGCCCCTTCCGAAGCTTCAAAGAAATCCTTTCCAAGACCAAGTCCTGAAGGGGAGATTGCAGCGAAGGTCATCGTTAAAGATGGTAAAGAATATACATTTCAATTTGGTAAAGATTTACCTCCAGAAGTTGCAACCTCCTTGGAAAAGGTGGTGGAAGAAAATTTGGATGTCTTCGCTTGGTCTGACGAAGATATCACCGGAGTTGATCGGGATATCATTGAACATAGTTTACTTGTAAACCCGAAGGCCCGCCCTGTTCGGCAAGGACTCCGGAAAATGTCTGCAGAAAGAGCTGCTCTAGCGAAAGACGAAGTTGAGAAATTGTTGAAGGCTGGGATTATCAGAGAAGTGGCTCACACAGAATGGTTAGCCAACCCAGTCTTCGTTAGAAAGAAGTCTTCTGGAAAGTGGCGCATGTGCATTGATTTCACATCCTTGAATAAAGCATGCCCTCGTGACCCCTACCCCATGCCCCGAATTGATCAATTGGTCGACTCCACCGCAGGTTCGGAGTTATTAAGCTTCCTTGACGCATATTCTGGTTATCATCAAATATGGTTGAAGCGCGAAGATGAGATCAAGACAAGCTTTGTAACTCCTTCGGGAGTCTTTTGTTATGTAAGAATGCCCTTTGGCTTAAGAAATGCCGGGGCTACTATTTCGAGGTTAGTTGCTAAGGCTCTAGGTCATCAACTAGGTCGCAATGTGGAGGCCTATATGGATGATATTGTAATAAAGAGTGCTTTAAAGCACCAACATAGCCTAGACTTAGCAGAAACATTCAATAGCCTTCGGGCATGTGGGATCCGTCTTAACCCCGAAAAATGTATTTTCGGAGCTAAGGCTGGAAAGTTGTTAGGGTATTTAGTTTCAAGCAGGGGGATTGAAGCTAGCCCTACTCAAATAACTGCGCTACAAAAGATGGCTCCTCCAGAAAATTTAAAGCAAGTGCAAAAGCTGACTGGGCGTCTGGCAGCACTTAGCAGGTTTTTATCAAGGTCTGTGGAGAGAAGCTTGCCTATATTTAAAGCATTGAAAGGGTCCGAAGATTTTGCATGGACACCGGAGTGTCAGAAAAGCTTCGAAGATATTAAAGAGTATCTCAGTAATCTTGCTACACTCACGGTGCCTACTGCAGACGAAACCCTACTCCTTTACCTTGCAGCTACAGGTTCTGCTGTCAGCGCAATCCTTGTCAGAGAAATGGATTTCAATGGGAAGTTGGTCCAAAATCCTGTTTATTTTGTATCCGAAGCATTATCAGGAGCGAAGACAAGATACTCCGAACTTGAGAAGTTCGTTTATGCTCTAATAATGGCTTCGAGGAAATTAAGACATTATTTTTTGGCACACAATGTAATTGTACCAACTTCGTATCCTTTAGGAGATATGCTTCGAAGTAAGGATTCCACTGGAAGGATTGGGAAGTGGGCAGTTGAGCTAGCACCCTTCGGCATATCTTTCCTGGCAAGGACAGCAATCAAATCGCAAGTCTTAGCAGATTTTGTAGCAAAATGGACTCCGCTTGCAAATTTGGTTCCGGAGAAGTCAAGTGACGGAGTTTGGACTGTTTATTCCGATGGGGCCTTCCAAGCATCCGGAGCAGGCATTGGAGCAGTATTAATTTCGCCTTCAGGGCAAAGAGCAATGTACTCCGCAAGACTCAACTTTAAGTCTACCAATAATATAGCGGAGTATGAAGGGATTTTATTGGGACTCCGAAAAGCACGTGCTTTAGGGGCTACAAGAATTATTATAAAGACAGATTCTCAGATAGTAGCAGGGCACGTAGATAAAAGTTTCCAAGTTCGGCATCCACAGCTTGCAAAGTACATAGAAGAAATCCGTAAAATCGAAGCACACTTCAAGGGTATTTCTATTCGGAGTATACCAAGAGCAGAAAATGTGCAAGCGAACATCTTAGCAAAAGCTGCAGCCGAAGCTGTGGATGTACCAGAAGAAGCTTTCTATGAGGAGCTCAGTATACCTTCGGTGCCACAAATTCCCTCTGCAGAGATTCTTTGCATTCCTAGTACGGACTGGAAAAATTCAATCATGGAACTTTTACAGGGAGGAATAAATTTGCCCGAAGAGCCACAACTGTCAAGATTAAAGCTTAGAGCTAGAAATTATCAAATAATCAACGGTATTTTATACAAGGCCAGAGTATGTTCCCCTCTACTCCGATGTATATCTCAAGCCGAAGGTCGGGAAATTCTTCGAGAAATTCATGAAGGCCTTTGTGGTAGTCATTTAGCCCCGCGAGCTTTGGCAAGAAAAACACTTCGCCAGGGGCTTTACTGGCCTACAATTACAGCTGATGCGGAGAGCTTAGTCCGCACTTGTCAAGGATGCTAGTGGATGGGTCGACGAAGTCATCGCCCACCAACAGCTCTTCAAGTCATTGCTCCGGTATGGCCTATGGCCAGATGGGGTATGGATTTAATTGGACCCTTTCTAGTAGCCAAGGGAAATCTGAAGTTCGCAGTGGTAGCTATTGAATATTTTTCTAAGTGGGTGGAAGCAGAGCCCTTGACAGCTATCACTTCAAACAATGTACAGAAATTCTTCTGGAAGAATATCATTTGCCGGTTTGGAGTGCCTAGACAACTCATAGTTGATAATGGAACACAGTTCGATGCAGAACCTTTCAGAAAGTTTTGCGAAGATCTAGGCATTCAGTTATGTTTTGCTGCAGTAAGACATCCTCAGTCTAATGGAGCCGTAGAAAGAGCCAATGGAAATATTTTGTCAGGGCTAGATCGAAGGATAGTAGGATTAGCAAAGGGACTGTGGACCGAAGAACTTCCGAAGATTTTGTGGTCCATTCGGACTACGCAAACAAGGTCCACAGGTTTTACTCCATTCAGACTACTATTCGGAGATGAAGCTATGACTCCAACGGAGCTCAAAGGAGGATCATTTCGCAGCACCGAACCGGAGATTGAAGAAGAAAGACAAGCTTCGTTAGATTTATCAGAAGAAACAAGACTTCGAGCTGTGGCAAATTTATCAAAGTATCATCAGCAGACGAAGGCTTGGTTTGACCCGAAGGTTAAACTCAATGAACTAAGATCGGGTCATCTTGTTCTACGAAGCATTATAGCGCCAGGGAAGTTAGGAAATAAATGGGAAGGTCCATACCTAATTGTTCGTTCAGGACGCCCTGGCTCTTTCAAATTAGCTAATTTAGAAGGTGAAGAGTTAGCGCATACTTGGCATGCGGAGCACCTAAAGCGATACTTCGCATAAGGGCTCCTTGTAATTCACTTGTAATCATCTTCTAAATTAATAAAGCATATGGTCCTGATAATGCCTTCCCCTCATAGACTTCCAGCTTCCGAGTGGATGCACTGGAACCGCGGGGTCGACCGAGAGGGAAGTGTCATGAAGCTGGATCGTATTTTCGGACTTCGAACCATTGGTTCGAAGCTTCCGACGTGGGGGCTGACATAATCCGGAGTCCAAGCCACTGGCTTGTAGGCATCCGTAAAAGAGCCCAAAACCACATCATGCGGAGTCCAAGCCATTGGCTGGTAGACTTCCATAAAAAGAGCCGAAGGTGGCCAAAACCTGCGAAGTCCAAGCCATTGGCTGGTAGACTTCCGCAAAAAGAGCCGAAGGTGGCCAAAATATACGGAGTCCAAGCCATTGGCTGGTAGACATCCGTAAAAAGAGTCCAAAGAGACCATTGCAAACTCCGTGCCATTGGTTCGACAAAGATCGCAAAAAAGAGCCGAATGTGGCTAAAGCAAAACAGAGTTTGAGCCATGAGCTTCGAATGTCTGTTAACACAGTCCAAAGTGACAAATTATCTAAGATACTAAGGTATCTTGAAAGTTATCTCAAGTGATTTCTTTCAAAAAACAAAGGTACTAAGTTTCCATTCTTCAAACTACAAATAGTCGAAGACATTTTATAAGATCTTTAAATCGCAGAGGGGCTCCGAACCCCCAGAAAATTGTACTCTGAAGTTTTTTCTTTGCGCATAACCATCTTTGAATACAGTTCGAAGTTGCTTATACCCAAAGAGGGGCTAGTAAATATGGAGACAATTTTAAATCGGTATTCATTATTCAAATGAATGTGTTTATAGATTACATCATGAAAAATTGGTATCTATACCAAGAAGGAATCGAAGACCTCTTCGGTCCCTAGAGCTAGGGGTGGAACGACTAGTTCCAGCGCCGGGAGTTCTAACAACTTTGCGTTTAACTCTCTTGCCCCCTTTCGAAGCTCTAAAATCTTCTGTTCTTGTTGAAGCTCGGCCCAAGTTCGAAGCCGTTCGGGGCTTCTTTCCCAGCTTCCAAGTTCTTCAGGCTTTTTATTTTGAGCTTCATCTTCGTCTTCAGACCATATAACGTCTTCAGAGGACGAAGTGTTTAAGTTAACCTCTTTTTCTTCCTCTTTAATATAAGACAGTATATCTTTGATTACTTCGGGCGCAATTACACCGGAGTCATCTCGAGGAATTAGAAATCGAGGACGTTTATAAGCTTTTAGAAGATCGAAGTTAGTCCATAATGAGCGAACTTCGTCGTTAAAGTCTAACACTTCGATATCTTCCGTATGAGGCAAAGCCTAAAAATATGACAAACAAATTTTCATTGATAAAAGTTCATAAGCATAAAGCTTTACATGGCCAAAAATCCTAAGGTATTTCTAAACCTGCGGGTTCGGAGGAGGCTGACTGCTTGAAGCTTGGGTCCGAACTTGTTTCTGGCGTTGGCCTTCGTCGATCCAAGCCTTGATCGCGGAACGACCTTCGGCTGTCCATGAAGTTTGGAAGGCTCGCCAGGCAGCAGTCACACCTTCGGAAGGTGTCAGAATTCGCTCGTCATCGAAGGTGATTGGGCCCCCTCCTGCGTCCGGAGTTATCGATCGGCTCAGATCTTCGTAGTAGCGAAGTAGGCCGACAGCAGCCACTTGTCTGGAGAGTTCTCCGTATCTAATGCCCGCTGTCTTCATCTGCTTCGCCACTCCTTGGATCCTTTTCAACCGGCGCAGAAGAGTGATGTTATCGTCAGAAGGAAGTATCCCAATAGTACCGAAGTACTCCAGGACACCTAACAACTGATTCATAACTTCCACAGCCACCTTCTCAGACTTCAGCTTGTCTTCGTTCAATGCGTCCTTCGTCGAAGTGACTTCGCCCAGAACCCCAAAAAGTCTAGCATTTTCAGTGGTCAAAATATTCTTTTGGTTTAACAGCTGGCTAGCTTCCTCTTGGAGTCTGACAAGCTCGGTCCCCGTAGTAGCGTGCTCCGCCCGCAACTTTTCAACTTCTGCTCGAAGCACAATTCTTTCTGCTTTGAGCTCTTTATTCGCAGCCTCCAAACTTTGCCTGGCCCTTCGCTCTGTTGACACTATATTGTCCATTTGAGCCACTCGACTTTCGGAGATGTTAAGATTCCTTTGAAGGACATTATTTTCCTCACGAAGACGAGCGATTTCTTCATCATTGCATATATTCGCAGCTCGGGCCAAGACAGTTTGCTGCAAAAATAAAAAACTAAAGGTAAATATTTATTCGTAGATGAATTCTATGTTATTTCGCAGGTGCTTCGTACCTGGTAGGCTGCACGTTCTATAGCGGCATTAAGCTCCGTCCTATCCGCCTTGCTCAGAATGGCCACTAAGTTGGTCTCCCCTATGTCACGGCTAGCTCGATCCAAAGGTTCGAGCAAAGTCCAAAGACCAGTTGTTTGCCCTAAGAAAGGAGCTAGCAAGGGGAGCATGCTTATTGCCTGTTGGTCATCTTCGTTCAGCGAAGGACCGGAGTATTGGCTTGTGGTCTTCGGAGCCTCTGGAGACTGGCCCTCCCCGGAAGATTGGCTCTCGTCTGTTGAATTAGATGGAGTTGATCCGGAACTCGCAGCAGGGAGGGGCTCTATATGTCTTTTGCCTCTTCCAGGTCCCATTTGAGTAACTCTCTAGGCTGGCTCTGAAGTCGTCGAAGGTCCAGGAATTATTTCTTCTTGGCGGACCTCTTCCATAGGAGTAGACTCTAAAAAAAGATTATTATACATTGTATAAATATACAAAATAAACATAAAAGAGTTATTCGAAGTCTACCTTCGACGTTTTGCAGAGGAGTCATCATCAGACTGTTCGGCGGATCGAAGGCTAGATCTTCATCCGAATCAGCCGTTAAGTCCTGGACTGCAGGAGCATCGTCCTGAGCAGTCCTTGTTGCCTCTTCAGGAATCGAAGCCATGGTGACTTCGACCCCACTTTCATTTACAGGAACTTCGTCCTGAGAGATATCTTCTTGAACTGCCGAAGTCCTTGGTTGCTGAAGATTATCTCGAGACTCCGGCACGTTCGCAGGCACTTCGGCTTGTGCAGTCCTTTGAGTTTCATCTTCTTCTATTAGACGCACAAGCAATCTCCCTTCATCCTCTTGGGAGTCAGAGACTGAAGCCCTTGAGCTCGAGGGTGCAGGATTCAAAGGTGTAAGATTTTTTGGCTTCCGAGCCACCTTCTTCATCGGAGTCTTGGCAGAGCTCGAAGTCCCAGCTTCGGCTTTTCTCTTCTTGGGTCCTTTCTCCGAAGGCACCCAATCCATCAAAGGGGGCGGAGTGATTTCCAGCATTCCCCATACTCTGTTAAATCTCTCCCAACTCCCGACCAACTTGATTCTCCATTCTTTTTCGGTCGAAGTTGGAGCGCCCAAAATCTTCTCCGAAGCCCTTATGATTTGCTCCGAAGTAACAAGGGCTGAAGAAGCTAAAAAATAAATCAAGTTAGTTTTTCTTCGAATGAATATGCATAATACATGTTGTCTTCGAAGTTACCTGCAGGGCTCGAAGTCAAGGTGATCTTTCGGAGACCGCCTTCCGAATCCTCTTCGAAGATGATAGGCCAGTTGGCCATCAGTGGAGAGATTTGTAACCCGAGGAACTCTTCGGCTAAGTCTCGCATACTCAACCTTCGGCTGATCCTCTGAAGTAGGTTGAGGCGAGCTTCGAGCTGACCTTGGCCGGGATGCACTAAGGCTTCCTTCCGGAATTGGATTTCTTTCAGAGGTCCGGCCAGAGGATTGCTCGCCCCAACTTCGGCATAGAACCATCTCATGACCCAGTCTGTGTACCATCTTTCATTGATGGCCTTAGCAGGGAATTGAAGGGCATATTCGTCCCGAAGCCTAAAATTGATGCTTCTGAAGGCTACTACTACTTTTTCACCTCCGGAGCCTACGAAGGTTTTTGGCTGGCATGAAGCTCTATGTAGCACAGCAAAGATTTCTGCCCTCCCCTCACAGCCTTCGGCTCTCAGTGCCCATTCGAAGATAGCTAGTCGAGCTACTGCGTTCAGAGATAATTGAGGGAGGGTGACATGAAATAAATCGAGTACCTCCGCCAGGAAGTCAACTGCTGGGAGGCCCAAGCCGGCTTCGAAGACAACCACTTCTCCGGGCCTTGATGACGGGATGATTTCTTTTCCGGGTTTGCGGATCATAACTCCGATGCTAATCTTCCCTTCTACTACGATTGCCAACGATTCCCTCTTGCAGGTAGAAGATCCCAGTTGGAAAGACTGGTCCAGGTACTTCGTTGATGGCGGGCAGAGACTTTGATCATCGACATTTTGGGGATTTCTCCCTCCTGCTGCCATGGATGTCGTTGCCGATGCCGGAGGCGCTGTCACCAACGTCGCAGCCGCTGCTGCCGCAGTCGCTTGCTGCCGAGCCAAGGCCGACGGGGCTCCAGAACCCTTGGTCTTCACCATTGCAGTCACTGGGTTACTTTGGGGAAAATGGATGCTAGGGCTCAAAGAACTCAAAGGGCTCAGAAAGTGTTTGTTTGCGAGAGAGCAGTGAAAAGGTAACCGGGTAAGTTCTAGGCCATCTATTTATAGCCTAGACTTTACATTTTTACCGTTAGTCCATGTCGTTTCGCATTCCTGTCGTTACCTTTCTCCGAAATTAACGCATTCTACGGTTTCCGTTAGGAACAGAAAGCTAACGGCTATTTCCTCTAAGTCTAAAAGACTTTCGAACTTCCTGAGTCAGTTCTAAGATAGTTCGAAAGTAATTATCTTAAGACTGATTCGGAGTTTATATCTTCATACATTTCGGAGATGAATTGAAATCTAATAACCCCTATGTCTGGTTATTTTTTCCTTCCGTATACTGCTCTCCTAACATTACAAGTTAAACGGTGAAGCGTATTCGAGGGGCTATTGTTGGGGGAAAATATCGCATCTTCGGGGTTATTGCCGCAACTGCATGAAAGCAGATAGTGGATTCGAAGGTTTCCAGACGTCCATCTTCAAAGATACCCTGAGTCAAGCTCGAAGTACGAAGATAGGCATTGGTTCGGATTACATCTTCGAACTAAGGCTCTTCGAGATCTTTATTGCCAGCTAAGATGGAAGATTTATCATTTATATTATTAGATTAGTCTTTTACCATTTTAGCCCTATCAAGGGTACCGAATAGTTTCCACTATGTCGGTTGTAATAGAGGGGTAAATAGGTCTTTTCCTTAATATTTGGGCCTATAAATACCCCTCATTTCACCCTGTAATAGGGACCGAATACAAGTTATTCAATACACACATCCGAACCATTCTAAGTTATTATCCTTTCGGAGGCTTAGAACAGTTCACTTCGCAAACACTTCGTTTGTTAGTTTCTAATCTACAGAAACCTGTTAGCGTAATCTTTTACGCCAACAGCTGGGATTCGAGGTTCCAAACACGGAAACCTCGAGAATGCAATGCATAACCAAGAAAAACTCCGTCCCAGCAACGAGACTCAAACTTGTCCAAATGCCCTCCCTTCTTGAGCAAAAAGCACTTGCAGCCAAACGCTCGCAAGTTGCTCACCTTGGGTTGTCTGCCAAACCGCAACTCATATGAGGTCTTACCTAGGTAAGATCTAAGAAAAATGTGGTTGGCCAGATAGCAAGCCGTGTTCATGGCTTCATCCCAAAAACGCCTAGGAGTCCTGTGCTCATCGAGCATCGTCCTAGCCATCTCGACTAGCGTGCGGTTCTTTCGTTCCACAACGTCGTTCTGTGGGGGATTGTAAGGAGTAGAAAACTGATGGTCAAGACCCTGATCACTACAGAAGCTGACGAACTGAGAGTTCTTGAACTCAGAGCCGTTATCAGAGCAAATTGCTCGCATCCGACCATTGTTCTCATTCTTCAGCTTCAAAATCAGGTCATGAACAAAATGAAAAGTTTCATCCTTAGACTCCAAGAAGAAAACCCACGAGAAACGAGAAAAATCGTCAACAATCACAAGTGCGTACCACTTCCCACCGACTGAGCGTACCCGAGCTGGACCGACAGTGTCCATGTGTAAAAGCTCGCCTGGATACGAAGTCATCACCTGAGTCACTGGTGAGTGAGAAGCGGCAACCATTTTCCCGTGACGACAGGGATGGCAAACTAGATCTTTCTCCATTTTAAGCTTGGGCAATCCTCGGATGAGGTCCATAGAGCTTAACCTGACTAGCAGATCAAAACTCAAATGACCTAACCTCCTATGCCACTTCCAGAGCTCAGAAGAAGATCCAGCAAACAAACAGCGAGAAGGGCCAAAAGAACTAGAGAAGTCAATTCGAAAAACTTTACCGAAAGGTAAGATCCGGCAAATCAAAGACCCTCTAGAATCAAACACAAAAGAATTTCCCTTCTTAAAACGCACCTCCAAACCATCCTCAAGAAGTTGCGAAACAGAGATCAAATTGAAGTTCAAGTTTCCAACCAAAGCAACGTTCTTCAAAGAAAAATTGTCTGAAATGCGAATTGAGCCAATGCCACTTACTTTCCCTTGACCACTGTTCCGGAAGGTGATGTACTCTTTGGAGCTCGGGGGAGTGAGACTGGAGAACCATCTGCGATGTCCCATCATGTGGCGAGAACACCCTGAGTCCATGATCTGAGCACAATCAGAGGCTGTAAGTGGGAGCAAATGGTCCGGCACCAGGTTTAGCAAAAGAGCTAAACCAGTGTCGAGCCATCTGCTCAAAAGACGGAAAGCAGAAATCATCGGAAAAGTTTGGACCAAAACGCGGCTCAAAGCGTGGTCCTCGGTTCTGCCTAAAGCCTCGGCCACGAGGTCCAGGACCGTAGCCAAAATGGCCTGGAGTTCTGCCGGAACGACCACCACCATCTGGAGCACGGCCATGAAAGCCGTCTCCTCTACCACCACCTACACGACTCGGACTGACCTCCAGCCTCTCCCTGCGTCGAGGAACTCTCAGTCTACCACCCTGTTGGTAGAACTGCTCCTGACCACCACGAGCTCTCTCAGCTCTCTCAACCCGCTTCCTCCTGAAGAAAAACTCCGCAAGATGCTTGTCTCTCTGACAGTACTCACAATGATAGGTAGGCTCCTTGGGATGTGGTTTAGGCTTGGGGTTCTTGGGCTTAGTGGTGGTTGATGTTGTCTTCCTGGGCTGAGAGGGTCCAGGAAGAGAGTCTAGAGAAGTGTGGAGGGGTTTGGGCTTTGGAACCCAGATGGGTTTCTTGGGTGGAGCTTTGGGTGGTTCATGGATCACTCCATCCTTGGGCTGACAAGCCTGGGAAGACTCAATGGAGTGGTTCTTAGGGTATCTCTGCTCAGGAGTCATTTTACTCCACTCCTCTGCCCGGCTAATGGCACTCTCAAAGTCAGCCTTGGTGTAGGTGTAACCTACCCCAAACCCATCCTGCCTCTTGAATTACTGGATCATCATGCTGAGCTGTGGCTCTCTGGCACTGATCCAACTCAGGATAGAACGGAGGTAAAAGTTCTCATTCTGAGAATCAGCTAGCTACTCTCTTAAGGAAGCTAGTACCTCTACCTGAGACAAGCAGGTCTCACACTCGCTATCTACCTGGATAGACTTCTCGGCTTTTAGCTTAATCAACTCAAGTCTAAGAGACAGACAGTTCTCACAGACAGTGGGTGGAACTGACAGTGTCTCAAGCTCTAGCCTAGTCTGCACAAGCTCAGCTCTCACTCTCTCCAAATCACCCAAATGCACATCGCCCTTGGCTTTCAGCTCAGCTAAGACAGCTAGATGAGACGGGCAATCAGCACAGGGTGCGACGACAGTGGCTTGAGCATCTTTCAGCTCCAGCTGAGCGCTTTCAAGCTCAGTAGCCAAAGCGTCCCTCTCATCAACCCTTTCTGTGTACCTGGACTTCAGAGTCGACAGGTCACACAGAAGCACCTCACACTTCGGGCACTCACTGCTATCACCCAAGCAGGGGGAATAAGATAGACTCTCAATTCTACCGTTGGCTACGGCAAGCTCACTCTCTAACTCATCTATCCTCTTCTTGGCCCCCCTAAGCAGTTTTTCCCGATATTTCAACTCCTGACGATTGCTCTCAAGTAAATCAACAATTTCGCGTTCATAGGATGATACCTTGTTGTCGTCGTCGTCGGAGTCATCGGAGAAGCTCTTTTCTTCCTTATCCCCAAGAGCCATTGAGCAAAAGCTCTTACGGGATCTTCGGCGCTGATGTGAGCGGCTCTTCGGTCTGTCCCCGAAGGCCATGAAGTAGAGGTCTGCCGGATCGTCCTTGTCCTTCCCCTTCCTGATGACAATCTCCTCATCTCTTGAGCTCGATGAAGAGGAAGAAGACGTGGACCGCTTGGAGTAGCTCTTCTCCATCTCAGCGAAGAAGGCCTTGCGCGCTTCTTGTTCTCTCGCCGGTAGTCCTTCAGGGCCTTTCTGAAGAATCTGGTCTTTGGCTTGCCTTTGTTGAAGGAGGAGCTGTCGTGCTTGCCGGAGTCGTGGAAGCCACCACCGGTGCCCTTCTTGTGTCCATTGTGCTTGGGGCAGTCAGCGATGAAGTGTCCTGGATCACCACACTCAAAGCACCCGGATTTTGTGCCGTGTCTCTTGAACATTCTTTTGTCATAAACATGACGCACCCGGTTGTTAAAAAGACACAAATCATCATCTCCCAATGACTCAAGCTGGTCCTCAGTGATAGACATCAAAGAGAACCCAACACAGCTCACAGAAGAGGGATCAACAGAAGGTGTAGCAAGGGCCAGAGACTTTGATCCAGAGCCAGTGAGATTTGATCTCAACTGGGTATCAACCTCGGTGGCCTTCAGCTTGCTAAACAAATCAGAAATGGTCAAGGTATCATAAGAAGTGCTCTCAATGATAGAGGATACCTTGATCTCCCAGATCTTTGGGTCCAAGGTATGGAGAACCTTGAGCGCATGTTCGTGATCTGAGACTAACTGAACACCCTCAGCCTTGTTGTCCCGAAGCTTGTTTATGATCGACTGAAAACGACCAAACAACGCTTCAACAGATTCACCCGGCTTTTGTGTGAAGTTCTCATATTCAAGCCGGTAGGTCTGATAGAGCCGAGCCTTGACCTGGGCTGTCCCCTCATGGTGTGCCTGGAGGGTAGCCCAGATCTCTCTCGCAGTGGAGAGATGGCTCACACACTCAAACTCAGTGGGACCTAAACCAGAAAACAAAATGTTCACGGCTTTACTATTGTTCAGATGCTGGGCAATGATACCAGGAGTACCACGCTCAGCAACTGGCAATATGACAAACGTATCGTGAACGCAAAAGTCCCAGATGTCCGAGCTTTGGCTCATGAGATAGGCTCGCATGCGAGTCTTCCAATAATTATAGCCATAAGCTTCCAAGGACGAGACCTTGGCAGGAGAAGTCATGATCACTACTTGGGTTTAGAACCGGTTAAGGTATGGAAAAACCCTAACCAGGCTCTGATACCACTTGTAGGACCAAAAGTAGCGACCAGAGGGGGGTGAATGGGCGCCTTAAAAATTCTTTCGAATCAATGTCCTGCTCCCAACACCCAACGCACCTCAACAGACGTAGCAGGAAAAAGTAAATAAAACAACAGAGCCTAAAATGGTCTAGCCTAAAAACAACTGGTGTCCTAGACAAGGAAACACCAACACAGTGCTAATAGGTAGATTAAACAGATCATTCAAAACATGGCCGATCAAACTTCTCAGAAGCAAATCATCACAGCAATTGATTTAGATATATGTAAAAACGAGATGAGAAGTTACTGTTCTAAGTTGTCTCTAGTAAGGTACTTGACGAAGCCTGCTTCGCAGCGTCGAAGCCTGCAGTGTTGAAGCCTGCAGTGGATGTGCCGAAGTCTGCTTCGAAGTACTCAGTGTTGAACAAAACCAAAGTCTGAGGAAAAGCTTCGAACCGAACGGACAAAGAACAAGCGTGGCATGTGTGTGGTATGGGGACCACACAAATATCAGAGCTCTACACAGCAACCGAAGTCTGCTGACGAAGCTAAGACTTCGAACATGTTCAAAAACAGCGAAGTGTGCCTGTTAGCCAAAATGTACTGTTCCCTCGGAAAAACGTGCACAGAGAAAAAAGCAAGAGCGAAGCTACTCAAGGCAACGGCAGGGCTTCGCAAGGACTTCGCGGGACCTTCGGTGGAAAACGTGCGAAGCACCTTCGCCCAACTGACTTCGCAACTTAAAAGATTAATTCTACGAAGCCTAAACTCCAAACGCTGGACTTCAAAGTCCTATCAACTGCTCCGAAACCAATACCTGAAGAGCTAACCAAGGTGGGGCCCACACACTCAAGCTTCGGACAGATAAACTACCGCTTAAACAATTTTTGTCGAGGGAAAAATTCGGAGATGACAGGACGTAGGCTGCACAGCTAGAGCCTAAGCACTGTCATAAAGCACAGCTATCCCTGCCACAAAGCACTTGAGTGAAAAGTTGAATCATACGAGAAGTCCTACAAAAAAATTCTGCAGGAATAAACAAGAATCCTATCTCCCTAGAGTATAGCTAGTTGTACATCCGAACTACACACCTACTGCATAGGTCACAGAAACCTGCAGTCCGTGGGACCTACATCATATGTCTCTTCGTTGCAGCAAAGCAAGCTCTCAGCCATGGCGATTTAACAGAAGAAAATAAACTAGCCACAAAACTAGATGGCTAGCCCCCTTGCCATACCATGCATGTAGAAGAACAACACAAATCAGCCACGCAAACAGGATAGATCCAGAGTTGAGAAATGCTCTTGGCGCACAAAAAATGTACCAGCTAAAACTTGCAAACAGATGAATGAAACAAATGCGCAAAACGAGGCAATAAAATCTCAGCGAGACAATCGATGACTGGCACAGGAGAGATGAAACCTGTAGAGATAACTTCTCAGGTTGCCTACAAGGAAGATGCTGGCAAAGACATAAGAACCATGAAAGATCGAGAATGGCGGTGATATTCTCAGGAACAAAAGACCAAACAGGGACTCAAACACTACTGGCGGCGCACATGGGGAAACATTGGATGAAATCTGATTTTTTTAATTCAAATGAGTTAACCCTAACCCTAGGGATTGGGGCCTATTTATAGGCAACCCAATAAATGGGGAAAATGTAGAAATACCCCTAGGGTTTTTACAGACGATGAAATAAATGGAAAGGACCAAACTGCCCTTAGGATATTTTTACAGACTCGACTGACTGACTGTGGGCCTAGGGACAAAATAGTAAACTCCTATTTAGAGATGACTTATCTGGAAGCTAAGCTTTCATAGCGACTACGGCTTCTCTTCTGTACAGTCCGATGCGAGATCACCGGTCGTCAGTTCTGCGCCGAAACTGACAAAGCCTCCACCGACTTTGCACCAGGTACCCGGATTGGGCCGGACCGACTCCGCAGCTCTCTCAGCCCGGCAATCGATCACCGCCTGTGTACCTGAGTCAATCCTGGTCAACAGCCCAGTGGGTCCTCTGCTGCTCCTAGCCCATGTACCCGGATTGGGCCAGCCCGACTTCGCGGCCCCTCTGCCCGACAGTCACTCGCTGCCCGTGTACCTGAGTCACACGCGGCCCATGAAATAGCATATCTCCTTTCTTCTTCTGTCCTCTTTGACTATCGTTGACAATGACTCATCACATCTGGAGCCATGAGGCCCATGCTATTCAGCATGGCTCCTCAAGTAGGCGCTAGCTACTATTGTTTGAGTTATAATAATTTTATGTGTGTGGTGCTATCTATAACAACTTGTGTTGCAGGTAGAGTAAAATAAGAGCTTGATGGTAATAAACTTTTTATACCACTGATATATATATATGTGCGCCCCATGGGCTATTTTGTTTGCGATATTGTTTCGTCATCTTATAACATCTTATGATCAGAAAGATGGCCGACAACCAGAACACCGGCTCCAACAATGGAGAAGGAGGAAGCCACGGTTTGCCTGAAGGTGTTGTGCCCAACTGGGGTGCAACGGGACCACGACAGACTGGGTCGCCATCCGCCAGCCACCCCACCTTGGCGGAAATGATGGCGAATCAAAACCAGTTGATCACCGCCCTCCTCACCCAAATTCAGTACCAACAGGCGCAGTTGGACCGCCTGCAAAATGTGGAGCCCACCCCTCGTGCGCCCGCACCCGCACCCACTCCCCAACTCTCGGAGTTCCTGCGTGTGCGTCCCCCAATATTCTCTAGAACCAACAACCCCATGGAGGCCAGAGATTGGCTCCGCACCATAGGGAAGAAGTTGGATCTCCTCCCCTGTACCGACCGGGAGCGAGTGGCCTTCGCCACTCACCAGCTCCAGGGTCCTGCCGTGGAATGGTGGGACAACTACCGCGAGTCCCAGCCAGAGGACCATGTGGTAACATGGGCGGAGTTCACCATCGCCTTTCGTGCCGCCCACGTCCCCGCCAGAGTCATCGCGGTTAAGCAGCAGGAGTTCCGCGACCTGCAGCAGGGCAACCGGACCGTCATGGAGTATCTCCATGAATTCAACCGTCTGGCTCGCTACACGCCAGAGGAAGTGCGGACTGACGCCCTTCGCCAGGCTAAGTTCCTCCGGGTACTTAAGGACGAGCTGTCCATCCAGCTCGTCGCCATCGACTATGCCGACTTCCAACAGCTAGTGAATAAAGCGCTCATCCAAGAGACTGAGCAGAACAAGTTGGACCTCAAGAAGAGGAAGATGATCGCCTTCAAGCATCAATAGGCGAATTCTCAGAGGCCCCGCTTCGTCCCTCCACCACCAGCACCCGCATACCATCCTCGGCCCACCTACAGGCCACCTCACACTGCCGGTGGATCCAACGCCGGGCATCCCCGCCCCGCTCCACCAGCTCCGGCCGCTCAGCCGACGCCCACCGCCAAGGCCCCGGTCTTGAAGGATCACCAAGGGAGGCCAGACGTCTGCTTCAACTTCCAGAAGGAAGGGCACTATTCGCACCAGTGTCCTCACCCCAAGCAGTCCCAAGGCGCGGCACCCAGCCAGGTGGTTCGGGCCCGCGTTAACCACATCAGTGCGGAGGAAGCTCAAGAGGCTCCCGAAGTCGTGCTCGGTACGTTTACCGCAAATTCCGTACCGGCTATCATATTATTTGACTCTAGAGCAACACACTCTTTCATTTCGGAAGATTTTGTGAAAACCAACGACTTGGAAGTACTCCCTCTACCAGTCCCCATGATGATTGCCACTCCAGGCAATAAAACCTTAGCCCGCTTATACAGTCCTAAGGTTAAGATAGAGATACAAGGAGTATTGTTCCGAGCCGAGCCAGCCCTCATTAAGTGCACCGGACTCGACCTCATCCTAGGGATTGATTGGTTGATGAAGCACAAGGGAGTGATCGACTGTGCCAACATGTCCGTATCTGTGACCAACCCCGAAGGCGAAGCCGTCACTTTTCGGATGACCAGCCGCAAACCCCCTGAGGCATCTCTTCACTCTCTTGCTCTTGAAGAAGTGCCCATCATCAAGGAGTTCATGGACGTCTTCCCAGAGGACCTTCTAGGAATGCCTCCCAAGAGGGACATCAAATTTCGAATCGAACTTGTTCCCAGGACCACTCCATTCTCCAAGCGCCCATACCGGATGGCCGCCAATGAATTAGCCGAAGTCAAGAGCAACATCGAAGACCTGGAGCAGAAAGGGTACATCCGACCGAGTACCTCACCCTGCGGTGCACCGGTCATCTTTGCCATGAAAAAGGACAAGACTAAAAGGATGTGCGTGGACTATAGAGCCCTAAACGACGTAACCATCAAGAACAAATACCCATTGCCTCGGATCGACGACTTGTTCGATCAACTGAAAGGATCCTCGGTGTTTTCCAAGATTGACCTCAGGTTAGGTTATCACCAATTGAGGATTAGGGAAGAGGACATCCCCAAGACTGCCTTCACCTCCCGCTATGGACTCTACGAGTATACTGTGATGTCGTTCGGACTCACGAATGCCCCGGCCTTTTTCATGAACATGATGAACAATGTATTCATGGAGTTCTTGGATAAGTTCATCATGGTATTCATCGACGATATCCTCGTCTACTCCAAGACAAAGGAAGAACATGAAACCCACCTCCGTCTGACCCTCAGAAAGCTAAGGGAGCAGCAACTGTACACCAAATACAGCAAGTGCGAGTTTTGGTCGTCAGAGGTGAAATTCCTCGGTCATGTCATATCTGCCGGAGGAATAGCAGTGGACCCAACCACCGTGGAAGCAGTAACCAACTGGCTGCAACCCACTACCGTGACCGAGATCTGGAGTTTTCTCGGATTGGCTGGATACTACCGCCGGTTCATCGGGAATTTTTCGAAGATGGCCAAGCCTATGACCAGACTATTGCAGAAGGAAGTAAAATTTGAATGGACCCCAGATTGTGAAGAAAGCTTCCAAACCCTCAAGAAGAAGCTCGTGTCAGCTCCTATCCTGACTCTGCCAGACATCCGAAAAGACTTCCACGTCTACTATGATGCCTCTCGTCAAGGATTGGGATGTGTCTTAATGCAAGAAGGGAAGGTTATATCTTACGCCTCCCGACAGCTGAGACCGCATGAGCTGAACTACCCTACCCACGACCTGGAGTTAGCAGCCGTGGTTCATGCCTTGAAGATATGGAGACATTACCTTGTGGGAAATCGGTGTGAGGTCTTCACGATCACAAGAGCCAAATGCCGATGGAAGTTAGCCTTTTGCTGACGGAAGTTAGCTTCTTCCGTCTAGAAAGGGCTAACTTCCGTTGGATTTGGCCGACGGAAGTTCCCTGGATTGTTGTAGTGAACCGGACCTGAACCTCAGACAAAGGAGATGGTTGGAACTCATCAAGGATTACAACTTGGGCATCCATTATCATCCAGGCAAGGCAAACATGGTGGCAGACGCCCTTAGTCAAAAGGGGTACTGCAATGCCATCATGATACAGGACTGAGCCCCTTTGCTTTACAAGGAAATGGAAAGGCTGAATTTAGGGATCACCACCCGAGCGTACCTCGCTGCTTTGGAGTCTAGGCCTGTCTTGATAGACCAGATCCAAGAAAAGCAGAAGGAAGACCCGGACATCTTGGAGATCCAACAGCACATGTGGAAGGGTAAAGCCCCCGGATTCTCCGAGGACGAGCTTGGTACCATCTGGTTCGGGAACCGGATATGCGTACCCGACAAGCCTGAGTTGAAGACTCTCATCCTTCAAGAAGCCCACGATACTCTATACTCCATCCATCCCGGGAGTACAAAGATGTATCAAGACCTAAAGGAGAAATATTGATGGGTCAGCATGAAGAGGGAAATAGATGAGTATGTGGCCAAGTGCGAAACATGCCGGCGAGTCAAGGCAGAGCATCAAAGACCTGCTGGACTCCTACAACCCCTCAAGGTCACCGAATGGAAGTGGGAAGAGATAGGGATGGACTTCATCACGGTACTGCCCGGACCCAAGCTGGTCATGATTCTATCTGGGTGATCGTTGACCGACTCACCAAGGTGGCTCACTTCATCCCCGTCAAGACAACTTACACTGTCACCAAGTTGGCTGAGTGTATATGACTCGGATCGTGTGCCTTCATGGAGTTCCTAAGAAGATTGTATCTGACCGTGGGAGTCAGTTTACCTCTAAGTTTTGGAAGAACCTTCAAGACGAACTCGACACCCGGCTGAACTTTAGCACCGCCTATCATCCACAGACCGACGGTCAAACCAAAAGGGTCCACCAGATACTGGAAGATATGCTTAGAGCTTGCACTCTAGACTTTGGCGGAATGTGGGACAAGAACTTGCCCTACGCGGAGTTCTCCTACAACAATAGTATCAAGTCAGCCTGCAAATGTCCCCGTTCGAAGCACTTTATGGGCGTAAGTGCAGAACGCCGCTACTCTAGGATCAGACCGGAGAGTCGCAGCTGTTTGGGACAGATATATTGAGAGAAGCTGAAGAGAAGGTCAAGATTATTAGGGACAGATTGAAAATAGCCCAGTCTCGACAGAAGCGCTACACCGATAACCGACGAAGAGACCTAACCTTTGAGGAGGGTGATTATGTCTATCTCCGAGTCACTCCCCTCCGTGGCACTCAAAGGTTCAACATGAAAGGCAAGCTAGCACCCCGCTATGTCGGACCTTTTTAGATCCTCTGACGGCAAGGAGAAGTGGCATATCAACTAGAACTACCTCCATCCTTGGCAGGAGTTCATGATGTGTTCCACGTCTCTCAGCTGAAGAAGTGTCTTCGTGTGCCCGCCGAACAAGCCGATCTCCAACAACTCAACGTCCAGGAGGATTTGACCTACATCGAGAAACCCATCAAGATCTTGGAAACTAAGGAAAGAGTAACCAGGAGCCGTGTGGTTCGCTTCTGCAAGGTTCAGTGGAACAACCACCCCGCCGAAGAAGCCACATGGGAAAAGGAAGACGAGCTGAAAGCCCAATACCTCGAGCTATTCGAGTAGCGTTCCAATCTCGAGGATGAGATTCTTTGTAAGGGGGATAGGTTTGTAACACCCCAAATTTTCAGAGAAATAAAAATGTTATTTAATCCAATTTCCTGAAATTAATTATTTTGGAAATACCTTTAATGCCCTCCTTTACTCGTTTTGAACTAGAACATACATGGAATGACCAAACCAGGGGCTAGAAAATTTTGTATATGATCCCAAGGCCAAGATATATTTTTGAGAATTTTTACAAATTTTTAACAACCTTGGAAGTAGCCCAAATGTTTTAATCCATTTTATGCAATTATTTTAATCAAAAAACCTTATAAACAGTAATGGGCCTACCCCTCCTCTTTATCTCTCTCCTGGCCGGCTCAGCCCGTTATCCCGCGCGCCTCGGCCCGACACCTTGGCCCCACCTGTCGGCGCCACCCCCCTCTCGGCCGAGCCCGACCCCACCCGTCAGCCTCGCCCTCTGTCACGTGTTCGCCCACTTCCCGGTGGACCCCTCCTGTCAGGACCATCGTCCACCTCGCGCCACCCCCTAACTCCGACGGCCGAAGACCTCACCTCGGATCCGCTCGCCGGATCCCCCTCCCGTTAAACCGGCGCCGACATTCAATTCCCCGAGGCCCGCCAGCCAATTAAACGTGTTAAGGCACGCGTTTTAGCCCCCGGATCGCGATACCGTGCATGGCGAAACCTCACCGGCGAGTAAATACCCCCCTCGGCTTTCCATGCATGCGACCCCCTCTGACCCTCACCGACGCATCTATTTAAACCCCCTGGTCGTCTGCGTTAATCCACCACGCTATCTTGCTGCGAGAACAAACCCGAGTGCCTCAATTCGATTTTTAAGCCCACACCACCGTCCTCACTCCAGTCATCGTTCGCCGTCACCGGAGCCCCTCTCCGTCCACACCGATCGCACCTCCGTGACCGCCAAGGCCTCACCAACCTCGGCCACCGCTCCACCATCGACGAACCCTGCCGGAACACCATCGCCGATGAGGAACCCGAACCACTCCATCGTCTACCCTCGCCGCCGACCACACTCCGTCGACCTCGGACCGCTGTGAAGGTACCCCCATGATCCCCTAGGCGTCCTCTTTCCATTTCTAGGCCTAGCTAGGATCGTCGTAGCCCGCCGTGGCCTCTGGCCCGCTCGCCGTCGCCGGAGAAGACGACCGGCATGGGTCGAGTACCCGTGCCGTGTCGGATTCAATCCCGACCGTGCGATCGCGATCGAACGACGCCTGTGTCACCTCGTGCGTGATTTAATCCGCACCATTGGGTCTGATCGAAACGTTACGTTTTAATCTCGCGCGTTCGTTTCTATTTAAAACCTATGTTTAATTTGAGCCGTTGATCGCGTGCCGGTTTGATGTT
Organism: Zizania palustris; assembly: GCA_019279435.1. Taxonomy (NCBI): domain Eukaryota; kingdom Viridiplantae; phylum Streptophyta; class Magnoliopsida; order Poales; family Poaceae; genus Zizania; species Zizania palustris. The sequence continues at coordinate 11,039,897 of JAAALK010000286.1, forward strand.
TTAATCTCAGCCGTCCGCGATAACTTAACTCCCCCGCGCCGCCCTCGCGTGTTGGATCTGGATCCAATGGTCCAGATTGGGCCGGACCATGCGCACAGTGCGCGGGTTCACCGTGAGCCTGGCTCACCGTGGACCTGAGACTGTTTTGGATTTAAATTAAATTCCATAAATGACTTTAAACTTCTAAAATTCATATCTGGCGCATTTCAACTTCAAAAATTACCATTTCAATTCCAGAAAATTTGTAATATTATTATCTACATGTTCATATAATAAAAACAGTATGTTTATTTTGAACATTTCATGATTTTGTAATAAAGTATTCAAATGCCCTTAGGGTAAAATACAAATTTAATTATTTGAATTCCCACAAATTTTATATTCATTCATTCCCTGTTAGAATAATGAAACCATGAAGTTTTCTCTGAACCTTACATTTTAAATTATTTAGAAAACTTAAAATGAGATTATTCACATTTAAAACCCCTTTTTACAAAGGACAACATTTCATTATAGTTCATTTTAAATTATTTATAAAATATATTTCAGAAACATAACAACTTGGTTTTCATTAAATCAAACCAATTTAAACCTATGTGCTTGCTGTGTGATGTTATATTGTTTGATTGAGTGTTGTATTTTATTTTATTTATAATGGGAAGACTACGACGCCGCCGAGGAGCCAGAATATTACCCGGAAGTTCCTCCCTCCCCCATTCGCTGAACAAGGCAAGTCACCAAACCAATCTTTTGAGCATATTGAACCCATGTTTTATTAAACTATTGCTAAAACACATAGGTTATACATGCATTAGTCAAATGAAACCCTTACAATATATTTATTAGGATCCCCCGACCGTGATGTGCAACCCAAGCCATGCTATCTCGCCTAACCTCCTTTTCACCACATGATTAGTATTATTAGCTAGTGTCCAATCTATTGACACGATTGCTATAGGGTAAAGATGAGTCGTAGCAACATGGTTCTACTATATGATCCCCGTTATTCTTATCCTTGGAATTCTGTCGGTGATGAGTTGTGGTTGTGGGTGAATGCAGGGTGAGTTCCGGGTGCAAGCTAGGGCATTGATCGGTAGCACCCGAAGCATTATAAGGACCGGTCTGCGGGATCCATTGCAATACACTTCCGTACTAACCACAAGTCTAATGGGTAAGTCCTAACTAAGGTATGGAGTGTTTCAAACTGAGGCCACCATTTGGAGATGGGTCAAGCAGCACCTGCGGGTGGCTTGTACCATTGTGGCGCAAAAGGGGGTGCGACGTTAGCCGGGATGCAGCCCGGCGCGCCGGCGAAACCAAGAGCGGGTGGTTATCGCTTGGAGCATTTCATGCTGAGGTTTTGGCACGAGTTCCCGTGGTATGGGTCATCTCGTTACACTTTGGTGTTTGGGATGAGTGCGTGCCTTGTGGGTACAATAGTACATCTCTGATCAGAGTCATAAATCTTTTCGAAAAGCCGAGCCCACGGTCAAGGGTGGGTTGCGTGACATCCCACAGTTAGATTACTTTTGATATGTATGTGCATGATGGTTTGGCATGTAAGGACTATTGAGCGAGGAGGTAAAATGTACTCCTCGAGTTAGATGATGTTATTAATGTTCATGTTTACATTTATGCATGATAAAAATTGACTACACTAAATGCAATAACTGAAAATGTACTTTTCCGCACTTTTGCCATTATCCTTCCATTGTTATTACCTTGCATTATTATTTGAATCTGCGGTGGCTTGTTGAGTACTCTTTGTACTCATACCCGTTGGTCACACTTCAGAGGATGCCTACTACGAGGATGGTCTGGAGTAGAGACCCAGTCAAGCGGAAAGATCTTGAAGAAGGCGTTCATCATGCATTCTACTTTTATTATTTTTTTTATGATTAAACTCTGATGTAATAATTATGGTCTGCGTACCATGAATACTTGTCGTATGTTCGACTGTCGCATGATGAACCTCTTGTATTATTGTTTTTCTTATGAAATTCAATAATGTTCCGATTTTGGTAAATCGGGGCGCCACAATAATCATTCCCAAAATATTTTTGGTCGCCGATGTTATAGAGGAGGTAACCAATAGGAGAGGTTTGGCAAACTGAAATTTACCATGCAAAAATTTGAAGGAGGATTTGATCATGAAGCTTACTTCCCTTGGGAGTTGAAGGTGGATAAGATATTTCGCTTGCATAATTATTCAAAGGAGAAGAAATTAGCCATGGCATCTCTTGAGTTTGATGGATATGCTTTGATTTGGTGGGAACAACTTCTCCGTGATCGAGCAGGAGATGGAGAAAATCCTATTGCAACATGGGATGAGATGAAGCGTGAAATGAAATATATTTTGTGCATTGTGGAGTTTCAATTGTACCGTCATCTTCTTGATTCGGTACATCAAGCCACCAAAGCTAAACGACAATTACAACAAGATGCTAAGAATAGCAAGCCCTTGTCATATGGCACGAGGACTATGACAGGAGGAGGCAAGTCGATCTCGAGATTTACTGATGCATCCTCAACGGCGAAAAGCTCAAATGGAGACATACGTCCTAATATGCCGGATGTTAAGGGGAAGAATGCAGCTACCCCAAGCATGAGCTATAAATCAACAACATCCACCACTACTTCAGTAGGTTCTACAACCAAGAGTAGTGGGATTAAGTGTTTCAAGTGTAGAGGTCATGGGAATGTAATCAAGAACCGTCCAAATAACCGTGTGATCATTGTTAATGATAATGGAGAATATGAATCAGCTAGTGAAGAGAAAGTTGATTAAGAATGTGACGATGAAGCCCATGAAGATGAGGAACATGCTATATGTGAATTTGAGCAAGGTGTTGCGCTTGTGGTGACTCAAATTTTGAGCGTTCAAGTAAAGGAAGCTGAAAATGGGCAGCGACATAATCTTTTTCAAACTAGAGCTAGAGTGTAAGATAAAGTAGTCAAGGTAATCATTGATGGTGGGAGCTGTCATAATATTTCTAGTCATGAGATGGTTTACAAGCTTGGTTTGAAACTACAACAACACCCTCATCCATATCATGTTCAATGGTTAAAATATTCAGGAGATATTAAGATTGGATATAAAGTAAAGATTCCATTTGAACTTGGTTAATATGTTGACACAGTGGAGTGTGATGTGGCTTCGATGTTTGTGTGCCACTTATTGCTTGGAAGACCTTGGCAATATGATTGACATACTCAACATTGTGGGAGAACAAACCAATACACACTATATTTAAAAGGGAAAAAGTTTGTACTCAAGCCTATGACGCATCAACAAATCATGGCTGAGCACTTACAAAAGAAATATGAAATTAGTCCAACATGTCAAAGAGGAGAATAGCAAAAGAAATTGAGTGACATCAACAATTCGGTGAGTCAGTGCCACAAGCCAAATTTGAGAGATAAAAATTAAAGAGAGGGAGAACATCTAGTTATGCTAGTCACAAAATCTGAGCTAAGAGAAGTGAGGAATAACCCAAATCAAGTGCTCTTTATACTTGTGTGCAAAGACAATTTAATTTCACTTAATGATATGACCTCTCTTCCTAGTATTGTGTCTAATCTTTTACAGAACTATGAAGACTTTTTTCCAATAGAAACACCTGCTGGACTACCTCCCATTTGTGGAATTGAACATCAAATTGATCTCATTCTAGGGGTTGTACTCCCTAATCGTCCACAATACCACACCAATCTTGAAGAAAGAAAATAAATACTTATGAAAGTACAAGAATTTCTTGACAAATGTTTTGTTCATGAAAGATTAAGTCCTTGTGTTATATTAGTTCCTAAAAAGGAGGGTTCTTGGGGATGTGTGTTGATTGTAGAGCTATAAATAATATCACTATTAGTTATCGTCATCCTATTCCACAGTTAGATGATATGCTTGATGAATTGATTGGTTGCATTATATTTACTAAAATTGACTTGAGAAGTGGTTACCAGCAAATAAGAATGAAAGCAGGAGATGAATGGAAAACTGCATTTAAAACTAAATTTAGGTTGTATGAATGGTTAGTTATGCCTTTTGGTTTGACTAATGCTCCTAGTACTTTTATGAGATTAATGAACCATGTCCTGCGATATTTCATTTGAAAATGTGTTGTTGTTTACTTTGATGATATTCTAATTTAGAGCAAGTCTTTTGAAGAGCATGAGAAACATATTAAGCAAGTCTTTGATGTGCTTAGAAAGGATAAATTATTTGCTAATCTTGAGAAGTGTAGTTTTTGCACAGACCATGTTGTATTTCATAGCTTTGTTGTTTCAGGAAAAGCAATAGAAGTGGATGAATCAAAGGTTACAGCGATCAAGGATTGACCCCTCCTATGAATGTAAGTCAAGTAAGAAGTTTTCATGGCCTTGTTGGTTTTATAGGAGATTTGTGAGATATTTCAGTACCATCGCTGCTCCTCTAAATGAATTAACAAAGAAAGGGGTTGATTTTAAATGGGGAAACTCACAATTAACCAATTTTCAAGAATTAAAGAAACATTTTATTCAATCACCTTTACTTATTTTTCCTGACTTCACTAAAACTTTTGAAGTAGAATATGATGATAGTATAGTTGGGATAGGAGGAGTTTTAATGCAACAAGGAAAACCGGTAGCATATTTTAGTTAAAGAGTTGTCCTCTTTGGTGCGTGCACTTGAGACATGGTAGCACTACTTATGGCCGAAATAATTTGTTATTCATTCCGATCATGAAGATTTGAAGTACTTGAAAGGACAAATTAAGCTGAACTGTCATCGTGCCAAGTGGGTTGAATTCATCGAAACATTTCCATACATTGTTAAATACAAGAAAGGTAAGGACAACGTGGTTGTTGATGCTTTGCCTCGAAAGAACATGTTGTTAAATCAACTAGAGGTCAGGGTATTGGGTCTTGAAAATTTGAAGGGTTTGTATTATAATGATCCTGAATTTTCAGAACCGTATAATCATTGTAAAAATAGAAAAAGTTGGGAAAAATATCACATACATGATGAATTCCTATTTAGAGCTAACAAGTTTTGTGTTCCAAATTATTTTGTTAGATTGCTTTTGTTGTAATAATCACATGGAGGTGGACTAAAAGGTCATTTTGGATAGAAGAAAACTTATGAACTATTAAGTGATAATTTATATTGGCCCAAGATGAGGAGAGATGTCATTAGATTTGTGGAGTGATGCATCACCTGTCACAAAGCTAAGACAAAACTAAAACCTCATGGCTTATACACTCCTTTACCTGCTCCTAACATTCCCTAGGGAAGACATATAAGCATGGTTTTATTTTTGGATTACCTAGAACTCAGAAAGGAAAGGATTTTATATTAGTTGTTGTTGATAGTTTCTCAAAAATGGCTCATTTCATCCCTTGCAACAAGAGTGATGATGCTTCACATGTTGCTAATTTTTTTTTCGGGCCAATTGTGAGGCTACATGGGATGCCCAGGACCATTGTGTCTGATCGTGATGTCATGTTCGTGAGATATTTTTGTAAAACATTGTGGGCTAGACTTGGAACCAAGCTTTTGTTCTGAACAACTTGTCACCCTCAAACTGACAGACAAATTAAAGTGGTGAATCGCACATTGTCAATGTTTCTACAAACAATGGTCAAAAAGAACTTGCAGAGTTGAGAAGATTATTTTCCACACGTGGAGTTTGCTTATAACAGGGCAGTACACTTGAGAAAACAAGTGAGGTTTACAGTGTGGTTTTATCTTTGTGATGAGTGATTGACAAGTTTGTATGTTTTAATAGTATGGATCTAGAATTTGCTGGTTGTGTTCACCGAAGGGATCAGTGTGTGTTGAGATATGTGCTTGCATGGAGATTCGTGTTTTGCTTGTCTAAAGTTGTGCAGGGTTGAGATGTGAGTCAACTGTCAACGGCGGGTGTTGGTGTAAAAGATTACGCTAACAGGTTCTCTAAGATTAAGAACTAACAAACAATGAGTTTGCGAAGTGAACTATCTCAAGCCTCCGAATAGGATAATAGCTCGAAGTAGTTCGAAGTTGTGTATTGAATATCTGAATATTTGATGCCTATTACAAGGTGAGAAGGGGGTATTTATAGGTAAAAACTCTAAGGAAAAGACCTTTTACCCCTCAATTACAACCGACATAGTGGAAACTATTTGGTACCCCGAATAGGGCTAAAATAGTAAAATCTATCTAGAGAGGATAGATAAGGCAGACGTCTCGTCAGTCTTGTTGTTTTCCACTGTAGCGACGGAGCCTTCGGAGGATACCTTCGAATTAGGATTCGAAGTACCCTTCGGCTCAGAAAATTCATCAACTTGGAGATGAACTTATGTTTCGATGCTGATGAATTGTCTTTGCCTGTTGAACTTAAAAGCCCTGGGGATGAAGTATTTCCCCCCAACAGTAGCCCCTCGAATACGCTTCTCCAATTTAACCTGTGTAGCAGGAGATTATTATACACAAGAAATATTTTCATATTCAGGGACTTAGAAAAATGTGAAGGTATTACAGCTATTCGAAGTGTCTTTGACATCGAAGTATATCTAATGAAAGCTTCGAATTGGGACTCCTGTGTGAACGCTTCGCAGGGAAATGAACCGTTGCGGAGGCAAAACATCATGAAGAGCCATTAATTTTGAGTCGTTACCCTTAAAGTAGTCGTTATGCTGCTGGAAAAAGTAACGTTCAAAACTTTACCGTGGGTTCACACCTTTTTACTCCCTGGTCCCACCTGTCAGCGACAGAAGTCAAACCTACAATGTGAACGCATGTTCGAAGCGCAGTAACTAGCGGAAAGGATACAAAAGGGGGGTCGAAGACCATCGAAATTTTTTATAGAGCTTGGCTTCTTAAGCTTCCTTTCTTCAACCTCCAAATTTTCCCCAATCTTTTGAGTAACCAAACCATGGCGAGGACAAGCGCAACTGTGCCAGCCGCGGCAGGAACTCTGGCGCAGAGGCAGGTATGGGCAGCATCAGCAGCGGCGACCATGGTGGGAGCTCCGGGGAGTTCTTAGACAATGAATCCTTGAGAGCTCCGCCCACCGTCCAAGAAGCCAATGCCATAGATCTTCATCCTCGGACAGTCGATGAGCACAGCGGACTCCATCGAGGAGGCGGTGAACGGGAAACTGGGCCCCGGAATGAGGACTCGAGTCCCAGGAACAGAGTCGACCCCGAAGCCACGGAGCAGGACTAGGACTAGGACTAGGACTAGGACTTCCTGCGATTAATTTCCTATCAGAGGTACTGGACATGTTCCGTATTACCTTGTCGTAGTTGTCCCCCAACGCCATAGCAAGATTGGCTATCTTTGAATGGGCCCTTCGGGCTAAAGGATGTGAAGGGAGATTGGAGGTCTTCACCGCCACTCACGAAGCCTCCTTACAGCCGAAGCCACAAGACGGACCCGGAGACACCAAGGTGTTGATGGTGTTCGGAAGCGTTAACTTCCAACTTCGAAAGGAGCACGTGCAGCACTTCCCAGCGAACGCTATCAACGACCGGTGGTACACCAACTAGATCCACCGGTGGTTCTACACCGAAGTCAGCGAGGACTCTAGCCTCGCAGGGCCTCTTCAAGAAATCTGGTACTGGAAGGAGGCCGAGGTTACTCTGAACCCAAGCTTGCTTTCAACGTGGCTTGGGTTGCTTTCTTCAATAGCAAACCGTATGAGTATGCATGATCTGGCAGAGGAATTCATTGCCCTCCGGATCCTGCCTCTCGGAGCCGATTGGCCGATTGCGTTTCAAAACGCTTCGGAGGGGGAGCTTCGAAGCCTAGCTCTCAAAGCCGAAGGACCACTTTGGGCTGATTTTTAGAGATAGAGTTTGAGTCTGGTTATAGCTAATTTTATCCCTATGTGTGATTAGGCTGAATCTTAGCAGATTAATCTTAGAGATTAGAAGACTATCCCCTTTAAATATAGGGGTCAGGCTGGTTCATTAAACCACCCCAAACACAAATCAATCGCAAAGCCCTAGCTTTGAACAATACCTTGACTTTTATTTACTTTTCTGCAACCTTCATGGGTTTGCTTGGAAGCCCTCCGCCGGCCACGTCGAAACAGTGGTAATCCTTGTTACTTCGCTTGTGAAGTACCCGTTAATCTATTTAACAGATTGCTATCGCCTTGTTACTTCGCTTGTGATGTATCCGTTAATCTATGTAATAGATTGCTACCTTCGTTCCTCTAGTGCAACACTTAGCAGATTCGGTGCCAAGGCTGAATTAGCACTTGATATCTATTTTGTTGCAGGTTTTCATGCTCGGAGCCACTTTGCCGGATGTTTCCAAAGCCAGGAGACTGGTTTTGGAGGCTGCCAGAACACCATACGGCAGGAGTACTGCTTCTACTACCCGTGCGGGACCCCCACGCTGTTGTCGGTTTGACTAAGTCCCACGTGCCAACACGCTCCGCAACAGGCTTCGTCACGTCAGGCTTCACCACGTTTGCATCCCGTGCTAGACGAAGGCACAACAGTGCGTCGTGTTGCAATATTTGTGTCGTGTTAGAGACTTCGCTCCGAACCCCACTGTTCGTAGGTGATTTCACGTCAAGATCTATTCGGAGCCTGCCTTTGGCCAGATCAGCCCGAACGCCGAAGACTACCTTCGGTGAGACCTTTCACATCAGATGCCGAAGGTACCCTTCGGTGAAACCCTTCGCACGGTACACTACGAATCAGTCAGGCTCCGGCCAGCTTGCTGATTTATTTTATTTAATATATTTCTTTTCAGCTAATTGGAATATTTCTGTGTGATCTGATTACCCACCGACTCCACCCCCTTGCACTATTAAGGGTAGTCGGAACGCAACGTCAGTGGTGTGTTACTCTTAGGCTTATCCCTAAGTATCCACACACTTTTGGATCCTCAAAATGACCCAAGTGCGGGGGCACGTTTTCGTGTCAACACTATCGATAAGCTTGAGATTGTGGTGGAGTCTAGACCTACTTCTTCTAATGCTTGTTCAAATTGTCCTTTGTTGTTTGACAGCATTAATTTGAGAGACAAGCATGTTAAGGAGTTGGAGGCTAGATTGGAGAGTGCTGAGAGTTCTAAGGATGTGTAGACTGCTTGTCCCACCTACATCACCCTTATGGACCAATTCAGTTTTGCTAGAGGGCAAGATGAAAAGCTTATGACTGAAAATGGTTACCTTATCTCTGTGATGGATAAATTTACTGAAGGGAAGCGTAGGATGGATTTGCTCTTGGCCAAGACCAAGATGTGTGCTAACAGGGTAGGGTTATCTCTAGGGTTGGGTTTTGAGAGAACCAGTCCCGATATTAAGAGCAAAACAATGTTCACTTCACTCACTACCCTAGAGAAAGAGAGAGCTAACTTAGACACTCCACATAAAGCCAAGAAAACCATCTAGCCTACCAAGAAAACACTACCTCCACCAAAGAAAGCCCCTTAGCAAAAACAAAGAGAGCCTATAAGGATTGCTCCCAAGACCCATGCAGTTACCCCAAAAATATTTTTCATTGCTTATATTGCTAGAGGGTGGGACATTTGGTTGGTTTCTGTTTTCGTCGCACGAAGGATGAGTGACGTTCTTGGGAGATGAGGACACGAGACATGTATCAGCCACCTGTTGGTATACATGAGCATGTCTCTCATTCTCGTTCTTGCTTTCTTGAGGCTCCTCGTGCTCACATGAGAGGATTTACCCATCGTGGGATACACCATGACTCATTTGGTGTTGTGAAGTGTAATTGCTCTGGGGAAGAAAGGAAACAAATGGGAAGGACCATATATTATCCTATGCTCAGGGCGCCCCGGGTCATTTAAGCTAGCTAATTTAGAAGGGGAAGAGTTGAAGCATGCATGGCATGCGGAGCACCTTAAACGTTATTACGCTTAGGGGCTCCTTGTAATCAATTGTAAAAGTGCCTTTCTAAGCTAAATAAAGATGGAGGTTCGAATTATGCTTACTTTTCAAATATTCCTTACTCCTGGTGGACACATCAGGGGAACGGAGATGCTTGCGGAGGTAAGCATCTTTCAAGGAACCCAGCAAACGGCCTTCGAACCATTGGTTCATGGATTCCGTAAAAGAGCCAAAGGTGGCCAGCCTACGGATTCTAGGCTCCGGCTTGTTAGGATTCGTAGAAGAGTCTAAGGACTTTAAAAGAACAAATTTCCGGCCTCCAGGTTTGAAGTATCTGTAAAAGAGTTGTAGGTGGCCAGCCTACGGATTCTAGGCTCTGGCTTGTTAGGATCCGTAGAAGAGTCTAAGAAGTTTAAAAGAACAGATTTCTGGCCTCTGGGTTCGAAGTATCTATAAAAGAGCCATAGGTGGCCAGCCTACGGATTCCAGGGTCTGGCTTGTTAGGATCCATAGAAGAGTCTAAGAACTTTAAAAGAACAGATTTCTGGCCTCTGGGTTCGAAGTATCTGTAAAAGAGCCATAGGTGGCCAGCCTATGGATTCCAGGCTCCGGCTTGTTAGGATCCGTAGAAGAGTCTAAGGACTTTAAAAGAGCATATTTCCAACCTTTTGGTTCGAAGCATCTGTAAAAGAGTCATAGGAAACCAAGCAATAAGGTTTCAAGGCTCCGACCCAATGAAACACTTTATAAAGTCCTAAGTGACTAGTATTGGAGCTTGCAAGTATAAACTTAGTTCCGAAGTTTATAAATATTACAATATGAACATACAGTTCGAAGAACTCTACGGAAGAGTAAAATATGATTACCAAGTGTTTTGCGAACCGTCAGGTTGTTATATCAATCATTGTGTCCAACGGACCCTATCGCAACGCGTACGGTGCCCCACCCACAAGGAGGGGCAGGGGAGTAAGGAACAATCAAGTGATGCTTTCGAAACAAGTTATATTAATCGGGTAATCATATTACATTAAGAGAAATTTTGGTCTAAGCCTAAATAAAAGCGAAGACCCCTCTGACCTCTAGAACTACTTCTAGGACCGCTTCGGTCTTCGGAGCCTAGAGTTCTTAAAACTTTTCTCTTAGTGTTGGACCGGAAACGGCGACCGGAGGAGCGGGGTGAATGGGAGCTTTTAAAATTTCAGGCTAAGAAACAGCCTTCTGTTTTAATTCTGTCTTCTGCGGAATAGGCTTCGAACACACCCTTCAAAGTTCTGGTTCGGAGGTATTTCACAGCTCCGAAACCAGGCTTCACAAGGAGCAAAAGTTCGAAGTCAAGAAGACTTCGCTCCACTCGCAACTCCGAAAATCCAACTCTGCTAAGTCAGTGCAGGCTCCACACACTGGGTGTCTTCGAGCAGGCTTCGCACTACACCCTTCGCAAGAGCAGACTTCCCTCTGAGGACTTCGACCAAGTACTCAGCGATAGCAACTGGTGCTAGGCTTCATACTTCGAAGGTCTAAACACACACTGAACACACTTCACCGAGGACTTCGACAAGGGAAGAAAACGGGCTTCGAATAGTGCTTCGCTAGTAATCAGAGAGGTCTCGCCTCCAGTTTACACAGAGCGAACAGACACTGAAAAACACACACTTCACACGAACAGATCTCTCACACACTTCTCTAGAAGAGACCTAGTGCACAAACTCAACTCAGGAAGAAGTGAGGCATAGAGAGATCAAAGCATGCAGTGTAAAGTAAGCATACAAGTTCAAGAAGTAAGTGAAAACAGAATCAAAGCTTCATTGCTTGAACAGGGAACACAAAATGAACTCACAAACTGAATACAAAGTGTGTGGCGGCTAGCACATGAGCTCAAAAATGGCTGCTCAAAGTGTTACTGTGGCCTAGGCTTTCCTCCACTATTTATAGGCACTATTTAGCCCTGTGAATAGACTACTTTACCCCTAGGGTTTACACTGTTTTTGTCTCATCAGAACAGGGGGTACAGCTGGCAGTATACTTTAATTGAAGGCTTCTTTTGTCAGCTTCGTAGAGGAGACAACATCAGCTTTTGCAGAGCAGACACGGTCATCCTTTGCAGTCGTGGATTCTTCTGAAGCCCCCCTTCGCACGTGAGGGGTGCGGTAGCTTCGGTGAGAAGCCTTGAGCCCGACAGCCTTCGCTTCACCGAAGTCAGCCTTTGATCCAGTGACGGTTTTGAGACGAAGCCATCAAAGCCCCTAGGCCTTCGCACCAACACCTCCGGAGTGGATCACCATGGCTTCACAGCTACTCCTAGCTCGAACTCCGTCAGCCCGTGTACACACTTCTCCACTTTACATCGAACCCCTCGATGCACTCAACCAACAGTCACGCTGTCGCTCAATCTTCTCAAACGCTCATCCTTGTCAATCACTCATCATCTAGACAGAACCACCTTTGGTTTCACAATCTTCCCCTTGATGAGTGCATTGACAACCCCAAGCAAAGACATGATGATGATTGCAAGTTAAGCGCACAAGTGACCATAACACTCATAAAAGAGAAAAAACATGTCACTTGCTAGAAGATCTCCCCTCTTGGGCAAAAACCTTATGCAAGGCAAAAGCATCAAAAGGCATATCATCTCAAGGAATGATGAAAACTCCTCCTTAACCAAGCAATCCAAAAACCTCCAAAAGCATTATGTAGACCATTTCTCCCCCTTTGACAATGCAGGCATCAAGGAGATAAAAAGATGCAAAGAGGGGAATTAGGGTAAAGCAGAGATGTGAGCTTCTGAAACATGAGCAGCTGCAATTACAGTACAAACAAGCATTTGCCTTGAATATCGTCTAAAAGTATTGTATGACAATCTCAGATGAATACCATCTAAACAAAATGCATGAGCAAGCATTTTCAGATTTTAGCAATTAAAAGCATCACCACTCAGACTAGCATTCTAGATAGGTCAAGGCAAGAGATGCAAAACCTATCCAAATACTAACAAAATAAGTGTATCCCACTTCAAGGTGCTTCAGCAAACATGATATGCAATGAATTTTAACTTTTCATTTTTGTGCCAGGGGTTATTTTCATGTCAACCTTATGCTAACCGACCAAGCCAAGCCTAGGTCAAGCAAAAGACCATTGGAAGCTTAAAGCATTGATCTCAGTATAAACTTCAATGTCTCGGTTCATACCAAAGTGCTATGGTAAGCCATCTAGAACAAAGTAGTGCGACAAAGCAAACCCACCTGGATCTTTTCAATTTTAGCACACAACAGCTTGAATATCATTCATTTTCATTTTCATTCATTTTTGATGAAATCAAGTTGCGTATTAGCATCCAAGTAAAAAAGACCTATCTATCAGGCATGTAAAAGATAGCAAAAACACTCAGCCAATTCATGCTAGTTTTTAGACTAAGTAGTGACCATTTTCAAATTTTCACAAATAAAAGCCATGCTCATGACAATTCTCATATGAAAACATGCCAAGTATAGTCAACAGTATTAAAGACAATACTACAAAGGCATAAAATAGCATGTACTTGTAAAAGCAATTAATCATATAATAGAAGCTCATGCAATGCTACACAACTCCCCCTCAAAACATGCTAGAATCTCTCGGATGCTCAATGAGAGGGTGAGTTAAAAATTGTTTTGGAATCCAACATCGCAAAAATCAATAACTAGGAAAAGTAGTAGACTGACCATGCACAGGAGATAAGCCAAGATAAAGAGTGCGTGGTCTACCTAGAAAGCGCGAACCTAGAAAACGACGAGGTCTCCCAACCTGTCGATAATCAAAGCCTCTTACACGTGGTCTAGCACCATATGAAGCATGGTGTACACCACGAGGGGCAAACTCACTTACAAACCCACGGGGAGCCTCAAAATCAAAGCAAGAATGATAACCACAATCATGCAAATCAAGTGAAGAATAATCATGAAAGTTCAAAGCATGAGCACGACGTTCATCTTTCATGCGTCGATGGAAAAAATCAATCAAATAACCTACACGATGACAATAAGCGTCGTGAAAAACTTTCTTGGTTGTAGGTTTATAGGTTTCTGGCGCAAACCTCACAGTTTTCCTAGGTTTTTGCTCGGAGTCTGTCTGGAGTGGTGGAATGATTATCTTTTTGGGTTGGGTAGGATTTTTGGCTTTTAGAGGTGTGTCTAACTGAACTCTCTCTTTCTCAAGGGTAGTAGGTAGAGTGAACACAGTTTGGCTTGGGGTATTAGAGGAAGTTCTCATAACCTAACCCAAGAGCTAACCCTGCCCTGTCAGCAAACATTTTTGTTTTGTCCAAAAGCAAATCCATTTTCCCCTTCCCTTCAGTGCATTTGTCTACCATGGAAAGCAAATAATCATTCTCACACTTAAGTTTTTCTACTTGCTCTCTAGCAAAGCTGAGTTGGTCCTTAAGGGTGATGCAGGTGGGACACGCCGACTGCACATCCTTAGAACACTCAGCACTCTCCAATCTAGCCTTAAGCTCAACAATATGCTTATCTCTCATATTAATGTTTTCAATCAGTAAAGGGCAATTTAAGCATTCATTGATGACACAAGGACTAGACTCCACCACCAAAAGTTGCTTCTAAACATTTTCAAGTTTTTCAATGTTTTGAGCATGAATCAGACGCAACTGAGAAAGTTCATCCATAACGATAAGACAAGACTCACATTCAGCAATTTCAGACTCAGACTTCAAGAAAGCAAGTTTAGTAGAAAGTGATTCAATTTTAAGCTTTAGTTCCTTTCGTTCTTTAGCAGCAACTTTAAGCAGTCTATCTTGTGAAATAATTGCATCATGTAATTCATCATTTTAAACAAGTAATTGGTCATGTGATAGACTAACCTCAGATGTGTCAAACTCTGCGCTGATGTACTTGTCATTGGTCATGAAGCAGAGGTTGTTGAAGTCCTTAGTCTTTTCCTTCTTTTCTTCACTCTTGTAAAATTCTTCATCATTAGAGCTTGGCTCTTCACTCGAGGTGTTGTCGATGTCGCTGAGTGCAACCACGAAAGCTCTAGCCATCCTTTTTGTCACTTTTCCTCTTTTGCCTTTGAAGAAGGATTTCTTGTCTCTTTTTTGGTGTTTGAGTTCATGTTCATTCTTTGCATTCAGTTTTGGGCAATTTGCTTTAATATGATTAAGATCACCGCACTCAAAACACCCTCGACAACCTCCTCTTCTTTGATATCTTCTATCATTGTAGAACCTAGCGAACTTTTTGACTATAAGAGCAAGCTCTTCATCGTCCAATGTATCCACTTGTTCTTTTGTGATAGAGACCAATGAAGACAAGGCAAAACCCCCAGATATAGCGCAAACTCTAGACACACTACCTCCAGATGAGGTGCCACTGCTAGGACCGGAAACCAAAGCAATAGAAGGCAACAAACTTTTTCTGAATCCTGGACGAGATGCCTTGGCTATCTCGGTGGATTTGAGCTTACTAAAGAGTTCATCGCAAGTAAAGTGTCAAAACTTGCTGACCCTTCAATACTTGATATCTTCACCTCCCATATGCTACGATCTAAAGCATAGGGAAGTTTGATCGTCCTGTCATGATCAGAGTAAGCTAGCGTCCCAGTGGAGCGCAAATTACTGACAATCCCATCAAAGCGCGCAAACAAGGCATCTACAGATTCACTAGGGCCTTGCACAAACATTTGGTACTCTTGATTATATGTGTTTTGCCTCCTAGCCTTAATCTGGGTAGTGACCTCATGAAAAGTTCTCAAAGTGGTCCTGATTTCATGAGCAGTTCGTAGGTGGTGGACCCTGTCAAACTCTTTGCGACTCAGGATGACAAAAAGTATGTTTCTCGCTTTGCTGTTGCACTCATCTTTGATTTATTAGTCTCTGAGGTTTGAGTTTCAGGGATCACATATTGGGAATCGACGATGTCCCAAATAGCACTTCCTTGGCTTAGAAGGTAAGCCTCCATGCGCACCTTCCAATAAGAATAATCTGAACCATCAAACATCGGGATTTTTGTGTTTCTTTCCATGTCGCCCAAACAAGGATCACAAACTGGTTAAGGTCAACTGGTGATCTAACCATTTCTGATACCAATTGTGGGATCAGAATGACGACTAGAGGGGGGTGAATAGGCGCCTCGATACTTTCTCGCGAATGTGATGGCCTATTCAGATCACCCAACGCACCTCTAATGATTCAGATTTAAAAACTGTGAGTAACTCTTGCTACCTGAAATCAATTGCTGAACACAAACTCAAAGATGCACAACCTGACACAGCTTGACACACTTGCAATGTAATCAAGTATAAACTCAACCAGAAATCTGAAACAGAGATTAAAGTTCAGAACCTCTACTGAATTTACTTTCTCATTCGACAATTGAACCTTCGACTTCCTTAGTTGATCTCTGAATCTCCGATCAATTTTAGAAAACAATTAATCATGTGTGATTACTAGATGATTTCTGTTTGTTACACTTTGAAACACAAACTGGTTTAGTGATCAGAGGAGCACACCAGATCCAAATCTTGAGACAAATCAGCATGCAATATACTTAAGAACTCAAGACTAAACATGATTAAACACAGTACTATTCCGGCAAAATAAATTTGAGTTGCAATGAACTCAAATCAGTAATAGCCTGGTGCTAACAACTAAACAAAAATGCACTAGAAACCTTGTTGATGACATGCAACAGTACTCTCTGCCGAATGACTTTGTAAACAGAAATGCTGTTGCAAATCAGATAAAACCCTTTAGCTATATAGCTGTAGGAACAAAATAATCATTCAATCAATACGATCAAGACAAAAACAAAACATCAGCACAAAAATTGAAACAGTCAGTATCAAAGCATCATTGGCTGAGTAAACTCATCAGGGACTTGTGCTTGAAAAGGATACAATGATGCAACAAGAATCAGAACTTGATTAGGAGCAGGTGCTAGAGGCAATCTTTAATGACAAACTCCAGAATCAGTAGTAGTACCTTTGATTCAATTACTAAACATAATAACTCAGGTTGTAGAACAATTTCTATTAAGATTTAGTTAGTGCAGTCACAGATTCAGAATAAATTATATACAAGTTGATAATGCTGAACCATTGCTAGAGAAAGATCTGATCAAGCACACAAAATTTTCAAGAGAGTTGATGATCAGAGTTTAACTCATGGGAATAACAATTCTGAACAGAAAAGATCCAAACTGAATCTGTAAAATATTTGAACCACTCTCAACAGATTCAGGCAGAATGAATTGATAACAATGAACTGAATATGAGATACAAAAAAACAGTTTCAGCACTGTTGATAATCAAACACTGAATATCAGAACAACACTTGCTGAATTCAATCTCAAAAACACTTGATTCACAAATCTGTTTCAGATAAAATACTACTCTGTGTAGAATTCAAAATACTCCTTTCTTAAAATATACTTCTGAATCAGAAGGCTCCATGAAGTGAGTATTTGAAACAACAAATCAACCTTGTGTATTCAGAGTGAGAAATAGAAAAACTAATTTGCATCCAGCAAACTTGCATCCAGAATAATGTTTCAGTTCAAACAGAACAGACAATCTTTAAGTTCAAAAATAAAACACTGATCACATTCACAAATTTTCAACTCAGAGCTCTTGCTAAGACAATCAGGCAAAAAGAGATTACTGTTGAATGAAACTTACCTGATTATTGAGCTTCCAAATGATCCAATACAGACTTTGATAAACTATGTTCAGATTCTTGCCATTAGCTGAATTTGCTCTTTAGGTGCAAGCTTTGATATGTACACTGTATACTTGATAAAACTGCTACTGTTTTGGAAGAACTATTAGAGCAAATACAGATTGATTCTCAATCAGAGAAGACTGAACACATTTACTTAGAACCAGAGATCAAATTGACAGTTTCAGAATCAGAACCAGTTCTGCGCCCAGAAACTTAATCCATTGCTGCACTTTTCATTTTGTCCAGATCATGAATAGTAATGATGGATTGAAGCAAAAATTGTATGAAATTGATATTTGGTTCAGCCAAAAGAACAGCCAAAAATCCTCTCCCTGCCCATGGATATGGTCCTCTATTTATGGGCCAACCATGTGGGGTATTTTCTAAAAAGTACCCTCTAGAATTGAAAATTACACAAAAGTCCTATTCCTTGTAATATATTTTCAAAATTAAGAAATTTTGAAAAATATACCAAAGGAGTACAATTACTCTAGACTCTCAACTTTTTATTACACATTGACTCAATGTAAAAAGACTCCAAACTATTGAAATTAACAAAAATTGATTTGTGATGGTTTTCAGCAAACACCGACAAAGCCTCTCAACCCTTCGACTCGCGACTCCGCTTTGTGACTCCGAGCGCCAGCAAGCCACTTTCGCTCTCGATCCCCTCGAGTCGTCTGAATGCTTGTCCTGGCCTTCCTCTCGCAAACCCGGTCGTCACGCCGTCGCAATCAACCGTCCGTCCAAGTCTCGTTCGGTCTCTTCGTGCACTCTTGAGATCTTCTCCAACTTCACCCGGCCTCCCTGATCCTCTGGCATCGAGCTCCGCGCTTGACCCTTGATCACTCGCCGTCGACAGTCGGTCAGCATCTCCACCCTGCACATCCAAGACAACCCAAAACAAGAAAGCGACGCACAACCGAAACCCTCGGCACACACTTCTCCATTTTACATCAAACCCGTCGATGCACTCAACCAACAGTCATGCCGTCGCTCGATCTTCTCAAACACTCATCCTTGTCAATCACTCATCATCTAGACCGAAACCACCCTTGGTTTCACAGATCTCCGACTTGGTATTCCGAGTCAGACCAGTCTACATATTCTGAGAACAAAGATACTAATTCCTTATCCTCTTCTTTAATATGAGCTAAGACTTCACGTTGAACATCGGGTTCTATTTCCCCTTTCTCCCCTTAAGGAACAGAGAAATGTGAGCGTCGGTAAGTCCTTAAGCTTTGAAGTCAGGTTCCGAAGTGTATAACAAAACCTAAAAACAAACATCCAAACAAAGACTCCCCGTTTATAAACTTTTCATTAATTAAGATAAAGGGCTTTACAAGATTTCTTGTACATGCTTAAATGCCTTATGAAGCTAAACCTGCGGGTCGGTTGGTGGAGCTAGCGGAGTCAGAGCCAACGGAGTCGAAGCTGGAGGCTTCGTCTGAGCTTGCTTCTGCCGGTGAGCCTCATCAATCCAGGTCTTGGCTGTAGCTTTGTGATATGTTTTCCAGGTCGCTCGGAAGGCTTCCCAAGCAGAAGCCACATCCAAGGAAGGATGCAACAAGTCTTCATCGATGAAGCCTACAGGCGTCAAACCCCCCACTGGAGCAACAGAAATTCTGAGGGTTTCGAGATGTCGAAGGACTCCGATTCCGGCTACCTGCCCGGAGATCTCTCCGTAGCGAATCCCGGAGCCCTTCATCATCTTCGTTGCCGCCTGGATCATCTTTAGCTTTCGCTCGAGGGGCTCGCTTGCCATAGTTGAAGACGAAGGGCACATTGTACCAAAGTATTCTAGGGCACCCTGGAGGGTATCCATAGTCTGATCAGCAATGACGATATGCTTCGTCTCGGCCTCCGTCAGCTCAGAAGCAGAATCAGAAACTTCGGCTATCCTTGATAGCAATGTACTCTTCTGAGCCAACGCTTGTTTGAGTGACTCTAGGAGCTCTACAAGCTGTGCGCTGGAGTTCGCCTCTGCTCGCCGAAGCCTCTCAAGCTCAGCTCTAAGCACCACACGCTCGGCATTGATTTCTTGGAACGAAGCCTTGAGTGCTGCGCTGCTCTGTTGCTCGACCTGGAGTGCTTCGTCCGTAATGGCTTTGGCCCTCCGCTCCTCGAGGAGCTCCTCTTCCAGTTGCAATGTTTTGTCTTCGGAGCCTTTGAGGACAGTCTGGAGGGTGGTAACCTTCCTCTTGAGCCGATTAGTTTCAAGATCATTGGAAGTCGCTGCCGCTCTAGCCAGGACAAATTGCTGTAGAAAGCAAAGTGAGTACAAAGTAATTTAATTAATTAATTACATTTGCTGTATGTTGCATACTTGAAGGGCAGCCCTTTCGAGGGCCAAATCCAGCTCCGGTGCCCTGTTTCACTCAAGATGGAAACCAGCTCGGAGCTCCCAACCTCTTGGCACTTATCTGTCAAGGGTTCTAGGAGCGTTCGGAGCCATATCTGCTGCTCCAAGGACGGAGTCAATAGAGGAAGCCAAGACTAGGCCCATCGGTCATCCACAGCGGGGACTTCCTCCGAAGCATTTGCTGAAGGATCGTTGGAGGATGGTGTCGCCGTCAAAGAAGGAAGAGGGTCGAATCCTGTTGTGCTCTTGCCCCTCCCTGGTATGAAAAACGGAGTTGTTGCTTCGGCCGGAGTAGATCCTCCTTCAATCGTCGCTGCCTCAGGTGGAGCTACTTCACCCGAGACAACTTCAGTCGTTGGAGCCACTGTCTCCACCGGAGCTTCAACTCCAAGTGAAGCCAAAGCCCCACTAGGGGCTGGAGCCACACCGCTCCTCGAAGCATCTACAAACTCAAGGTATTCGTTAAATACTTATTGCACAATAAAGTCTTTTCAGGAAATTCGAGGGAAAAGTTCTGAGATTTACCTCCGTTCGTGCTTTGAGGGAGAATTTCGAGGTGCCCTAGAAATTCGTACGTCCGAAGATATTCCTCGAGGTCATCGCCCGAAGTTTGCTCTGGAGCGGCCGAAGTGAGAAACCATGTTGAAGAATATGGTTTTGATATTCCAGATGTGAAAGGAAGTCAAAGGAAGGGAAATATGAAGACCCGCCGAGTCTGAGGCGCATGTGACTCAGGTACACGGGCAGTGAGCGACGGCCAGGCAGAGGAGCCGCGGAGTCGGGCTGGCCCAATCCGGGTACATGGCTAGGAGCGACAGATGATCCACTGGTCTATTGACTGGGTTTGACTCAGGTACACGGGCGGCGAGCGATTGCCGGGCTGAGGAAGCTACAGGGTCGGGTCGGCCCAATCCGGTTACCCGGTGCGAAGACGGTGGACGCTTTGTTAGTTTCGGCGTAAAACTGACAACCCATGATTATTTCGTTTTTAGGATATTAATATTTAGTTTTTAAGTTTAGAATATTTTTATTTGAGTCACATGATTTTTCTAATAATTTTTTAGTAATTTTCGGAATTTATTTTTAATTTACCCGAGGGTAAATTAGTCTTTTCATGTATTAGGATTTGCCTATAAATAGGGCCCTATCCCCCCTGGGATAGATGATTGTTTTTATTAGATCAATCTACAATCTACAGTCCATGTTTTTGGTCGCCACTATTTTTTTCTAATCTGTGCTGCGTCGCCAGTTTACATCTGACCATTGTTATTTTTTCTACGGTTTGCATGCACAAAGGCAAAAGCGTGCAGAGCAGAAGCAAGTTGCGGACGCGCATGCCTAGGTGCACTGTAGCACGGTGTGGGGAGGTGCGCCAGGCAGATCAAGCAGCAGTCTAGGCGCGCATGCTCGGCGTTTCAATGCGCACGGTAGGGCGTGGGGCCCGCCAGGACCCAGTTGCGGCATCCTTCCTGCTTTGGGCGCCGGTAGTCACGAGGATTAGCAGCGGGCGTAGGATTTCTGCAGCACGGCGATGAACAAGGAACTGCGATTCACACGGCGACGTCTACATGCGCATGCAGGTTAGTTTCTAATCTCCTATTTTTTAGTAAAGCGTTTTTAGAGATAATCATCTATTTATTAATTAGCGAAAAATTTGTTTAGAAATTTCGTGGTAATTTAATCTGCCTAAGTATTTTTAGTACTCGTATATTTTTATTTTAATATTCTGCTCGTATACAAAGAAAAATTTATTAATAGCCGCAGTAATATTTTTATTCTAGATTTACACGAAATATTTTAGGTTTATTTCTATATTAATTTCTGGATGTTACATGTTTTTATTCATTTAATTAGTATTTTATTTTTAGATTGAAAAACAAATATTTCATGTTTTATCTAGGCGTTTTTATTTACTGCAGTGTTTTTATTTAATTCATCTGTGATATCATTTTAATTAGGACACCGGTCATTTTTAGGGTAGATAACTTTAGTTCATGTAATTTGCTTTGATAATATTATTTGTCCGGTTAAGTTGGTTTAGGTGTTGGGATTAGATCATAGTGTAGCGAGAAATTTTTAGGCTCTCATTCACCCCCCCTGTAGTCGCTAATTTCGGTCCAACAAGTGGTATCAGAGCAAGGTTAGGTTTTTCTAATATCTTAACCGATTCTAAACCTAGGAAGTGACGATGACGTCTTCTGGTAAAATCCCGTCCCTAGAAGCTTTTGGCTACACTTATTGGAAGACTCGCATGCGAGCATACCTTATGAGCCAGAGCTCGGACATATGGGAGATTTGTGTTCATCCTAATTTCACGATAACGACTATTGCTGCGGATACTGCCGAAAATGTAATTACCCAGCATCAAAATAATAGTAAGGCGGTGAATATTTTATTTTCTGGTCTAGGTACTAGTGAGTTTGAGCGTGTTAGCCATCTCACCACTGCTCGAGAGATCTGGGCTACCCTCCAGGCACATCATGAGGGGACAGCTCAGGTCAAGGCTAGGCTTTATCAGACCTACCAGCGTGAGTATGAGAATTTCTCACAGAAGCTGGGTGAGACGGTTGAGGCGTTGTTTGGTCGCTTTCAATCGATCATTAACAAGCTTCGTGTCAACAAGGCCGAGCGTGATCAGTTGGTCTTAGATCATGAACAGGCGCTTAAGGTACTCCATACCTTGGACCCTAAGATCTGGGAGATCAAGGTTTCTTCTATTGTTGAGAGCGCGTCCTATGATACCTTGACCATCGCAGAGCTTTTTAGTAAGCTCAAGGCCTCAGAGGTCGATATTCAGTTGAGATCAAATCTCAGTGATTCTGGCTCAAAGACTCTAGCGCTTGCGACACCGTCGGCTGATCCTAATGCCATGAGTTGGACTGCCTTTTCCTTGATGTCTATCTCCGAGGAACAACTTGATACTCTAGGAGATGATGATCTGTGCTTGTTTAACAACTGGGTGCGACGTGTTTATGATAAGCGAATGTTTAAGAGACATGGCACAAAATCCGGATGCTTTGAGTGTGGTGACCCAAGTCATTTTATCGCCGATTGTCCCAAGCAGAAGAATTACAAGAAGGGAACCGGCGGCAACTCCTACAACTCCGGCAAGCACGACAACTCCATGAAGGGCAAGCCCAAGACAAGATTCTTTTGAAAGGCTCTGAAGGATTACAGGCGTGAGAACAAGAAGCGAGACAAGACCTTCTTCGCCGAGATGGAGAAAAGATACTCAAAGAGATCCTCGTCTTCCTCCTCGTCTTCAAGTTCAAGTGATGAAGATATCATGATCAGGAAGGGGAAGGACAGGGACAATCCGGCGGGCCTCTGTTTCATGACCTTCAGGGACAAGCCGAAGAGACGCTCACGTCATAGCCGAAGACCCCACAAGAGCTTCTGCTCAATGGCTCTTGGGGAGAAGAAAGAGAAGGACTCCTCCGACGACTCCGACGACGACGATGATGAGAAGGCATCTTCCTATGAACAAGAAGTTGTTAATTTACTAGAACAGAACAGTCAGGAGTTGAAGTATAGGGAGAAACTGCTTAGAGGGGCTAAGAAGAGGATAGATGAGCTTGAGAGTGAGCTTGCCATGGCAAATGGCAAGATTGAGAGTCTGTCTTCTTCCCCTTGCTTGGGTGATAGTGGTGAGTGCCCTAACTGTGAGGTGTTGTTGTGTGATCTTATGACTCTTAAGTCCAGGTACACAGAGTAGATGAGAGAGACACATTGGCCACTGAGCTAGAGAGCACTCAACAGGAGCTAAAAGATGCTCATGCCACTGTCGTCGCACCTTGTGTAGACTGCCCATCCCATTTAGCTAGTATAGCAGAGCTGAGAGCCAAAAGTGATGAGCAGTTGAGCGAGTTAGCTGGAGTGAGAGCTGAGTTGGAGCAGAATAAGCTAGAGCTGGAGACCTTGTCAGTTCCACCCACTGTTTGTGAGAACTATTTGTCCATTAGAATGGAGTTGATCAAGCTAAAAGCTGAGAAGTCTGTCGAAGCTGATAAAGAGTGTGAGATCTGCTTGTCTCAGGTGGAGGTGTTAGCTTCTTTGAGAGAGGAGCTAGCTGATGTTCAAAACGAGAACTTTTACCTCCGTCAGATCCTGAGTTGGATTAGTGCTAGAGAGCCACAGCTCGGCATGATGATCCAGCAGTTCAAGAGACCTGATGGGTTTGGGGTAGGTTACACCTATACCAAGGCTGATTTTGAGAGTGCTATTAGCCAAGCAGTGGAGTGGAGTAAGATGACTCCCGAACAGAGATATCTCAAGACTCACTCCACTGAGTCCTTTAAGGATAGTCAGCCCAAGGATGGAGTGTTCCAAGAACAACCTAAAGCTCCATCTAAGAAGAAGATCTGGGTTCCTAAGCCTAAAACTCTTCACACTTCTCTTGATTCTTTACCTGGATCCTCTCACACCAAAGATGATACACCAAACACCACCAAGCCTAAGATTCCCAAGCCTCAACCACATCCTAAGAAGCCTACCTATCACTGTGAGTTTTGTCAAAGAGACGGGCATCTCAAGGAGTTTTGCTTTAGGAGGAAGTGGGTTGAGCAAGCAGAGAGAGATCGAGGTGGGCAGGAGCAGTTATACCAGCAGGGTGGTAGACAGAGAGTCCCTCGACGTAGAGAGAGGCTAGAGGCCAGGCCACGTCGTGTAGGTGGTGGTAGAGGAGATGGTTTTTATGATCGTGCTCCGGAGGGTGGTTTCCGTTCTAGCAGAGTTCCAGATCGTTATGGATACGATTTTGGACCTCGTGGCCGTGATTTTAGGAAGAATATAGGACCACGCTTTGATCCGCGTTTCGGTCCAGACTCATATGATTCTTTTTGCTTCCCTACTTTTGAGCAGATGGCTCGACACTGGTTTAGCACTTTTGCTAATCCCGGCATTGGACCGTTTGCTCCCACTCATGATTATTGATGTTGATTTGGGAGTTGTGTATCCTTTTTAGGATATTTTGAGTCACCTTTTCATTGGTATCAGTTTTTTTCTTCTTTATTTTTATTGAGTCTTTTTGTGTGTGCGTTCATATCATGCATAATCATCAATCACATTTTGAGCTTGCTTCTATTATATGATTAATCTGCTTTACTTTCTCTAGCTAGTATATGTCTTGATTACATGTCGATGATCATGTTTTTGTTTCAGTTCACATGAAATATCTGATATTTGTCATACGCATGGCTTTTATGCTTTAAAATTGAAAAATGATCACCATTGCCTCTGGTAACTAGCATGTGTAGGCTGAATGCTTTCGCTATCTTTTACATGCCTTGTAGCCAGATCCTTACTTAGATGCAGATATGCAACTTGGACATTTATATGCTTTAAATATGCAAAATGTGCTTTAAAAATGATAAAAATTCAGAAAAATGAAAAATTTACGCATTTTTATGATTATTAGAAAAGATCCAGGTGGGTTTGCTTTGTCGCATTGCATTGTTCTGGACTGCTTACCATAGCATTTTAGTATGAACTAGGACGGTGTAATGTATGCCAAGACCAATGTCTTAAGCTTCTGATGGTCCAGTTCTGGCCTAGGCTTGACTTGGTCGGTTAGCATAAGGTTTGACATGCAAATAACCCCTGGCTAAAATGAAAAAATAAAAGGAAAAAAGAAAAGTCTGAAAAATTTAAAAAGATGACAAGTTTGCTAAAGCTCTTTGATTTGGACAATGCTTATCTTGGTAGATATCAGTTAGTTTTTGCATCTCATGCTTTACTTTGCTTGTCTACTAGAAAAAGTGGTGATGCTTTTGTTTTGCAAAAATCGAAATATGTGTGCTATTGACTCTCTTTAGATATCATCTGTTGCACTGATCATGTCATTTATCTTAGACAGTATATCTTTCCCTATACCTGTTAGATGTTGTTATTGCAGTTAATCATATCTAAGAAGCATGCTTTTTACACTCCACTTGTACTCCATCTGCATTCATGGCATATTTTGAGGGGGAGATGCATTTCAGGGGGAGTTTGTGTTTTATGTCTCTTTAGTGTGCATTTAGTCTCACTTGATGTGTACAATTGTCAACAAGGGAGAGAAATTTTGGATATATTTTTGGCTTTCTCTGGGATTTATTTCAGGGGGGAGTTCCTTGTTGGTAATTCTGAGATTTGCACTTGCTTTTGAGTCTTTATTTTTGGTTAACCATAATGACCATTTTTTCTTGCTTCTATTTGGCTTTTGGTCATTAGGGTTAAACTTTTATTTTCTTTCCTCTATTTTCTTTTGTCTTTGTTTTCCTGTTTCCACGTGTTTTGCAGGTTCTGGAGATGAGCTGAAGAGGGAGTTGACAATGCACTCATCAAGGGAGAGATTGAGAAACCATGTTGAAGAATATGGTATTGATATTCCAGATGTGATGACTGATTGTCAACGAAAGTCAAAGGAAGGGAAATATGAAGACCTGCCGAGTCTGAGGCACATGTGACTCAGGTACATGGGCAGTGAGCGACGGCCGGGCAGAGGAGCCGTGGAGTCGGGCTGGCCCAATCCGGGTACATGGCTAGGAGCGGCAGATGATCCACTGGTCTATTGACTGGGTTTGACTCAGGTATATGGGCGGCGAGCGATTGCCGGGCTGAGGAAGCTGTGGTGTCGGGTTGACCCAATCCGGTTACCCGGTGGAAAGACGGTGGACGCTTTGTTAGTTTCGGCATAAAACTGACAACCCATGATTATTTCGTTTTTAGGATATTAATATTTAGTTTTTAAGTTTAGAATATTTTTATTTGAGTCACATGATTTTTCTAATAATTTTTTAGTAATTTTCGGAATTTATTGTTAATTTACCCGAGGGTAAATTAGTCTTTTCATTTATTAGGATTTGCCTATAAATAGGGCCCTATCCCCCCTGGGGATAGATGATTATTTTTATTAGATCAATCTACAATCTACAGTCCATGTTTTTGGTCGCCCCTATTTTTTTGTAATCTGTGCCGCGTCGCCAGTTTACATCTGACCATTGTTATTTTTTCTACGATTTGCATGCACAAAGGCAAAAGCGTGCAGAGCAGAAGCAAGCTGCGGACGCGCATGCCTAGGTGCACTGTAGCACGGTGTGGGGAGGTGCTCCAGGCAGATCAAGCAGCAGTCTAGGCGCGCATGCTCGGCGTTTCAATGCGCACGGTAGGGCGTGGGGCCCGCCAGGACCCAGTTGCGGCATCCTTCCTGCTTTGGGCGCCGGTAGTCACGAGGATTAGCAGCGGGCGTAGGATTTCTGCAGCACGGCGATGAACAAGGAACTGCGATTCACACGGCGACGTCTACATGCGCATGCAGGTTAGTTTCTAATCTCCTAATTTTTAGTAGAGCGTTTTTAGAGATAATCATCTATTTATTAATTAGCGAAAAATTTGTTTAGAAATTTCGTGGTAATTTAATCTGCCTAAGTATTTTTAGTAATCGCATATTTTTATTTTAATATTTTGCTCGTATACAAAGAAAAATTTATTAATAGCCGTAGTAATATTTTTATTCTAGATTTACTCGAAATATTTTAGGTTTATTTCTATATTAATTTCTGGATGTTACATGTTTTTATTCATTTAATTAGTATTTTATTTTTAGACTAAAAAATAAATATTTCGTGTTTTATCTAGGCGTTTTTATTTACTGTAGTGTTTTTGTTGGACCGGAAATGGCGACCAGAGGGGGGGTGAATGGGAGCTTTTAAAAATTCAGGCTAAAACAGCCTTCGGTTTTTAACACTGTCTACTGTGGAACAGGCTTCGAACACCAACCTTCGAAGGTCTGGTTCGGAGATATTTAATAGCTCCGAACACAGGCTTCGCAAGGAGTAAAAGTCCGAAGCCAAGCAGACTTCGCTCCACTAACAACCCCGAAAACAACTCTGCTAAGTCAGTTCGGGCTCCGCACATAGGGTGCTTCGAGCAGGCTTCGCACTTCACCCTTCGCAAGAGTGGACTACCCTCTGAGGACTTCGACCTAATACTTAGCGACAGCAACTGGTGCTGGGCTTCGTACTGCGAAGGTCAAATCGCACACTAACAGACTTCGCTAGGGGCTTCGACACAAGAAGCAAAACGGGTTACGATCAGGGCTTCACTAGTAAACAGCGAGGTCTAGCCTCCTGTTACACAGAGCGAACGCACACTGAAACCACGCTTCGCACAAAATACCCTTCGCCTAGACAGGCTTCGATGCACTAAGACTAGCGAGGTATGTAAACAAGCTCAAGCAAAAAGCACACAGAGGCAGGACTTCGCCGCTTGAACAAGGAACACAAAAATGAACTCACTGGATGTATTCAAAGTGTGAGGAGGCTAGTATAGGAGCTCAACAGTAAATGCTCAAAGTGTTAAATGTTACCTACCGAGCCCCCATATTTATAGCCCACAGTTCACCCAAGTGAATTGACTACTTTACCCCTAGGGTTTACACCAGTTTTGTCTCTACAGAACAGAGGGGTACAAAAGGTAGTCCAACTTTATTCTGGAGGCTTCTCTGTCAGCTTTGCAGAGGGGACAGCGTTAGCTTTTTGCAGAGCACATAGTGTCAGCCTTTGCAGTATTTGACCTTCCTGAAGCCCCCCTTCGCACGCGAGGGGTGCGGTAGCTTCGGTAAGAAGCATTGAGCCTGACGCCCTTCGCTTCACCGAAGTTAGCCTCCGATACAGTGACGGTTTTGAGCCGAAGCCGTCAAAGCCCTTGGGCCTTCGCACCACCACCTCCGGAGTGGACCACCACGGCTTCGCAGCTACTCCCCAGCTCGAACTCCGTCAGTCCGTGTACCGAAGCCATGCATGGCCGAAGCACCACAAGACAACCACACTCCGAAGCCCCACCTTCGGAGTACCACCCTTCGAAGTCCCTCCTTCGTCCAAGGCCTCCGCACGAAGCATTCCATGAGCACTTTATCGCAGTGTCTCTCCCCGAGCACAATCCTCGACGAGCCTCACCCGGATCATGCCTTTGATGCGCCTCGACTTCTGAACATTCGTCGGGTACCTTCGAATGTCTCCCTCCGGAGCACACTTTGAACTCCTTGCCTTCGCAGAGGACTTGATCCACCATACTCCGAAGTCACTACATCCGGAGTACCCTTCGAAGTGC
This sequence comes from Zizania palustris, assembly GCA_019279435.1. Taxonomy (NCBI): domain Eukaryota; kingdom Viridiplantae; phylum Streptophyta; class Magnoliopsida; order Poales; family Poaceae; genus Zizania; species Zizania palustris. The sequence goes on from JAAALK010000286.1 coordinate 11,068,887, forward strand.
CTCGCCTCCGAGGACTTCGTCTCGGAGTACTTTCACCCGGAGCCACGCTCCGCACTTACTGCCTTCACCTAGCGCACCTCGACCCGAGGACCGACCCAGACCCCTTCGCAGCCACCGTGACGGAGCTCCCTGCTCCCCTAGCATCAAGCCTCCCGCTTGACCCAGGTTCACCTTCTACGAACCTGTCCGTCGCCTCCGAAGTACCCTGCGCACCACAGACAAACAGACAAGTGTATCCAGTACTCCGGAGACCTCTCCGGGTTAGCAACCTTCGGCACACCCTCCGGTGTACCGCCCAAAGTACCGAGACCTTCGGTACGAACCCAGTCATCGTGTACCGTCGGACCCCTCCAACATGCACACTCCGCTGTAACAGCTGCAGCAACCAAACCACCGAACCCTTCGGTGAAACCACCTCCGAACACCTTCGGAGGTCCAACCTCCGAACCCCTTTCAGAGGTACCCCTTCGAACCAGAGGGTAAAAGCCTGTCAATCACTCATCACAAACACCGAAACCAACCCTTGGTTTCTCAATCTCCCCCTTGATGAGTGCATTGACAACCAATTTCAGATTCAAGAAAAATTAAAGAATTTCAGCACACAAGTGACCATAAAAACTCAGAAACGAGCCAAAACATGTCACTTGATAAAAGAATTCTCCTCCCCCTTTTCAAAAGAGTAAAAGCCCCTTCGGCAAATCTCCCATTTTTCAAGATAAAAACTCCCCTTGTGAAAATGATACCTTTTTGCAACATAGAACCCAAATTTCTCCCCCTTTACGTCAGAGAACGTAGCAATTTCTCCCCCTTTGGCAATACAAGCATCAAGGAGCATGAAAGAGATACATTGCTTGGAAATGAGCAGAATTGCAAAGACATATGAAGCAAAAAATATGCCAATATTTAATACCAAGTATCATGTGCTCAGCTCAATTTAACATTCTCTAAAAGCATGATGACAGCATGTGATTTGATCATTTTTGAAATAAAAGCATCACCACTTAGTCAAGGAAACGAGACAAGTAAAAGCAGGGACTGCGCAAAACTAGTCAATTTCTACTCTAGACAGACAAGTCCAGTTCAAATGGAGCATGAAAAGCAAACTTGATGATCAATGAATTTTGTTGTTCTTTTCTTAGTGCCAGGGGTTATTTGTTTGTCCACCTTATACTTTCCAATCAGGCCAAGCCTAGGCGTGAAAGCCATGAGAAGCTTAAAGCGATGATTTTGGCATACACTACATTATTCCAGTTCAGACCAATGTGCAATGGTAAGCAATCTAGAATAGGGTAGTGCGACAAACAAACCCACCTGGATTTTTTAACTTGAAGCATGCAAATCATGGAGTTTTTTGATTTTAACTAAGTGAACCAATTTTTTAGCACTTGATGAACATCCATGAGTAAGTAGAACAATTTTTCAAGTTGCAATTTTTTGGGCATCCAATGAAAAGTATCTTGCTATCAAGCAGAAAAAAGATAGCTAAAGCAGTCCTACCTAAACATGCTAGATTCAAGTCTAAGCAGTGAGCATGATTTGAATTTGAAAGGAAAACATCATGCACATTAATGTTTCAGATCAGTTAAAAAGAGCTGAGCTGACATGATTTCATGAATTAGCTTGCTGCAGCAACATATTCGGCCTCAGCCGTCAATTGTGCAACACTAGACTGTTTGCGGGAAGACCAGCAAACCAGAGACATACCCAGAAAATGACAAGTACCAAAGGTACTCTTCCTATCAATCCTACACCCAGCAAAATCTGCATCGGAATAACCTCGAAGACATAAAGATGAAGACGCTGAATACCATATGCCAAATTCGAGGGTATGTTTGAGATACCTGAGTATGCGTTTTACCGCTTGGCGGTGCGAAGCTCGTGGTGAAGCCTGAAAACGAGCGCACAGACACACCGCGAAGTGTATGTCTGGCCTCGTAGAAGTCAAGTAGAGGAGGGAGCCGATCATGCTTCGGAACTCCTTCTGATCTACGGCTTCTCCATCTTCGTCAGGATCCAATGCTACAGATGTAGCCATTGGAGTAGCGAGGGGCTTCGCATCTGCCATGTCAAACTTCTTGAGCATGTCCTTGTTTGCTTTGCTTGATTTGCAAACCAAGGAAAAAGGTGAGTTCACCCATCATGGACATTTCAAATTCCCTGCTCATGGTATCTGCAAACTCGGCAACCAAAGCATGAGAAGAGACACCAAAGATGATATCATCCACATAAATCTGAACTAGGAGGAAATCTTTGCCATGCTTGAGAGTGAACAGGGTTTTATCAACAGAGCCCATCAAATACCCCTGCTCAAGCAGAAAAGACTTAAGTCTATCATACCATGCCCGAGGGGCCTGCTTGAGTCCATAAAGAGCCTTATGAAGTTTTAGGACTTTATGTGGGTACTTGGGGTTTTCAAAACCAGGGGGTTGTTTTACATAAACATCTTCACCTATGAAGCCACTAAGAGAAGCACTTTTGACATCCATTTGATAGAGTTTGAATCCCCGAGATGTCGCAAAGGCAAGCAAAATCCTAATGGCCTCAAGGCGAGCAACAGGTGCAAAAGTTTCAGTAAAATCAATCCCTTCTAGTTGAGAGTAACCCTGAGCTACAAGTCTAGCCTTGTTTCTAACTATAGTTCCATCCTCCCCTTGTTTATTTTTGAAAATCCATTTTGTTCCAATGAAATGAACATTTGGTGGAGAATCAACTAAAGACCAGACTTGGTTTCTCTCAAAATTTTCAAGTTCCTCATGCATGGCATTGATCCAACTAGAATCAGAAAGTGCATGACTAATATCTAAGGGCTCGAAAGAGGCAACAAAAGCGGAATCAATGAAATGGGCATGAGAACGTGTTACCCTTTGATCAAGCTCACCAATGATCTGCTCGGGAGGATGCATCCTTTGAACATGGTGTGGAGCCTCGCGGCGGGATGCAGTCTCCCCCTCAACTTGTACGTTGGAGTGGTCCAAGATGACCGATGTTGAGGTAGTTGCTTCGGGACCTTGTGCCGAAGTGGTTGTAGCGGGGTCAGCTTCGGGGGTTGATGTTGAGGGTAGTAGGGGTTCATCCTCGAACTCTCCGGGATTTTCGTCTTCGAAGATGGTCTGTTCCATGTCGTGTTCATTCGCCTGTTCAAGAGCAGAACTAACAGAGGGGGTTGATTCATCAAAAGTCACATCACATGACTCGATGACAGTGTTAGTCTCCAAGTTATAAACACGATAAGAATGACCATGAGTAGTGTAACCCAAAAAGATCCCGTCAGAAGATCGCGACTCAAATTTATCCAAATTACCACGTTTTAGGATGAAGCAGCGACAGCCAAATACTCGAAGATGAGTAACCTTGGGCTGTCTCCCAAAACGTAGCTCATAAGATGTCAAGTTTAAAATTGAGCGCAAGAAAATTCGGTTTGAGATGTAACACGCTGTGTTCATGGCCTCAGCCCGGAATTTTCTAGGAGTCCTATGCTCACCAAGCATCGTCCTAGCCATCTCAACCAAAGTGCGGTTCTTCCTCTCAACAACACTGTTCTGTTGAGGAACCCGCGGAGCAGAGAATTGATGTTCTATGCCATGCTCCATGCAAAAGTCAAGAAAGAGACTATTCTTGAACTCGGTGCCATTATCACTTCGAATGAATTTTAATGCACCAGGGAGTTCAGTAAAAAGTCTCAAAGCCAGGCTCCGAAAGTGTGAAAACACTTCATCCTTGCTGGCAGGGAAGAAGACCCAAGAGTAGCGAGAGAAATCGTCGACAATAACTAATACATACCACTTTCCACCTAAAGAACTAACCCAAGAAGGACCTACAGTGTCCATGTGGAGAAGTTCTCCGGGTTGTTCAGTCATCACAGTGGTGACTGGCGAATGCGAAGCGGCGATCATTTTACCATGTCGACAAGGAGCGCAAACTAAATTCTTCTCAAACTTGAGCTTGGGCAATCCTCGGATCAGGCCTAGGACGCTCAGACGAGCGAGCAACTCAAAGCTCATATGCCCTAGTCTCCTATGCCACTTCCAAAGCTCAGAAGTCGAATGTGCAACAAGGCAGTGAGAAGAACCAGATGACTCTGAAAAATCAGCTCCAAAAACTGTCCCAACTCTAAAGATCTTACACACCACAACGCCATCAGAATTGAGCACTTGCGAAGTATCGCGATGGAATCGCACTTCGAAGCACTCATCAAGCAACTGAGATACAGACAACAAATTGTATCCCAGATTCTCAACCAAAGCAACATCTTTGAGAGTGAAATTCGAATTAATTCTTACCACACCTTTACCTTTCACTCTACTCCTTCGATTGTTTCCGAAGGTGATATGTTCCCTTTGTTTGGTTGTGGTGAGGCTGGAGAACCATGCTGCATCTCCGGTCATGTGATGTGAACAACCGGAGTCCATGATCCACGTGCCCTCCAAGCCTCGATTTGTCGCCTACACATGATAAGAAAATCTCGATCGCTCAGTGCTGGGGTGAGTGAAAAAATGACGAGGCATCCAGCACTGAGTGACACGAGTAGTAGGCGCAGTAAAAGTAGACGGTCTACGCACAAGATAATCTGAATGATGCAAAGTGCGAGGTCTACCTATGTAGCGCCCCAATTTATCAAAATCGAGACATTATTGAATTTAATAAGAAAGACAATAATACAAGAGGTTCATCATGCGACAATGTACATACGGCAATATTCATGGTACGCAGACCATATTTATTACATCAAAGTTTTGGTAAAAACAGTAATAAAGATAATTAAAATTCTGCATGACGAACGTCTTCTTCAGGATCTTTCTTCTCGACTGGGTCGCTACTCCAGACCGTCTTCATAGTAAGCATCCTCTGTGGGGTCCAACGGGTATGAGTACAAAAAGTACTCAACAAGCCACCGCAAATGCAAGTAATAATGCAGGATAATAAACAAGGAAGGGAAATGGCTAACATTGCGGAAAAGTACAGTTTCAGTTATAGCATTTAGTGTAGTCACATTTTAATCATGCGGAAAAGTAAACATGAACATCAACTAACTCGAGGAGTACGTTTTACCTCCTCGCGCAACAGTCCTTACATGTCAAACCATCATGCACATACATATTCAAAGTAATCTAACTGGGGGATGTCACGCAACCCGCCCTTGACCGTGGGCTCGACTTTTCGAAAAGATTTAAGACTCTGATCAGAGATGTACTACTGTACCCACAAGGCACGCACTCATCCCAAACGAGATGACCCATACCACGGGAACTCGTGCCAAAACCTCGGCATGAAATGTTCCAAGCGATAACCACCAGCTCTAGGTATCGCCGGCGCGCCAGGCCGCATACCGGCTAACGTCGCACCCCCTTTTGCGCCGCATTGGTACAAGTCACCCGCAGGTGCTACTTGACCCATCTCCAAATGGTGGCCTCGGTTTGGAACAATCCATACCTTAGTTAGGACTTACCCACTAGACTTGTGGTTAGTACGTAAGTGTATTGCAACGGATCCCTCAGACCGGTCCTTATAGTGCCTCAGGTGCTACCGACCAATGCCCTAGCTTGCACCCGGAACCCACCATGCATTCACTCACAACCACAACTCCAACACCGACAGAATTCCATAGATAAGAAACAATGGGGATCATATAGTAGAACCATGTACTACGACTCATTTTTATCCTATAGCGATCGTGTCGATACATTGGACACTAACTAATAACATTTATCATATGGTGACAAGGAGTTTAGGCTAGAGAGCATGGCTTGGGTTGCACATCAAGGTCGGGGGGGGTCCTAAATAAATATATTGTAAGGGTTCATTTGACTAATGCATATATAACCTATGTGTTTTAGCGATAGTTTAATTAAACTTGGGTTCAATATGCTCAAAAGATTGGTTTGGTGACTTGCCTTGATCAGCGAAGGGAGAGGGAGGAACTTCCGGGTAATATTCCGGCTCTTCGATGGCGTCGTAGTCTTCTCGATATAAATAAATTAAACGTAACATTCAATTAAACAATCCAAAAATCACACAACGGGTATACAAGTTTTGATTGGTTTGAACCAAGGAAAATAAAGTTGTTAAGTTTCTGAATTTTATTTTATGAATATTTCAAAATGGACTTTAATGGAATAATGGCCTTTCTTAAAAGGAATAAAAATGTATTTTAAATTTCTAACTAATTTAAAATAAGAGGCTTAGTGTAAACCTAGTGGTTTTATTACACTAATATGGAGAGAATAAAATATAAATTCTTCTGAAATGAAAATAAACAAATTTTGGGGTTCATGTGCTAGCGCAACGCATGATCGAGTATATGCGGATGGATGGAAAATGTTGTAGGTAATTGAGAAAATAATCAAGTAATTAATTAAGGTTCTATTTAGAAATTTAATTTTCTAATTTTATTTGCACTTTCCACGCTGGTTTATAAAAATTCCTAAAATATTATTTAGACCTAAGGAACGACATAAATTTCTCAAATTAAACCTTAAATTGTTTATCCTGATATCTATTTAACTATCTCTTTTAATTCATTTTCGGGAAGTCAAAGTATAAAAATAATTTAAAAGAGATTTTCGATAGAATCTAAACATGTAGTTAAAACGATATTTTTACCTAACAAATCGAGATAGATATTTTCAATTGAACGTTAAATGCTCCAATGAAAATAATGTATAAATTGGATTAAATAAATTATCAAAGTTTAAGTAACAATACGAAAATGACCTATATATATCGTAATAATATAATTTCAGAAAATGTAGGGAAGGAGAGGGATCATCACCCACGGAACGGAGAAGAGGGGATGCGCACGGCATGGGCAGCGGCGTACGGTAAGCCGCCGGCGCTTGGCCTAGCGCGCGGCCTGACGCGGTGGCGGTGCAGGGAGCGGATGGAGGCGGCTACTCACGGGAGGAGGGGCGAGGCGCTGCGCTTCAGCAAAACAATAGGGGCATAGCCCTTTTATAGGGGAGGCAGGCATGCACAGCGGGTGGGGTCCACGCGCATGCGCGACTCGCGCGTCCATGCAGGCACGGCATGCATGCGGTGCATCAAGTAGCAATGGCGGGGCCCACGCTTTTCAATGCCGCATGCAACTTACTGCGTAGTAAAAAACAATCAATGCGCCATGCAACCTACCGCGGAGATAGAAGAAAGAAATGGTCGAACGGAAGTAATTAAGGAGATAATTAAATAAATAATTAAGGAATTAATCAGGGGATTAATTAGGGAATTTTAATTTCATTAATTTCTAAAACGTTGAAAAAAAATCCTAAAAATCCAGAGAAAAATTCTAAGATGTATTATTGACTTAGAAAATGTAATAAAATTTTCCAAACTAAAATTTGAATTATTTCTCGAAAATTTTAATTCCCCAATTTAAAATAAGTGTTGAAGTTCGTTTCAATTTTCTATGCTAGTTTCATAGCTCCTAAAATTTATAAAAATTCCTAAAATTTTAGTTGGTCTTGAGGAACTTAGCATAAAATTTTCAACTCAAAACTTAAATTATTTTTCGCTACTTTTATTTATTCATTTAAGGAATTTTAAAATAAATTTGGAGGGCATTCAAATGGTGGGGTCCATAAGCTGTACGCAGGACAGGAGCTGGACCCACGGCGTGCTGCTGCAGGTGGCTGACGCGGGAGGCTTGCAGAGGCGCATGCATGCATGGCTAGACGGGACATGCGGCTGGAAGTAAAAAGGTGGAGGGAGAGTGATGGATGTTTATCTGCCTTACTAATTGCTGAAATAATATTTGTAATAAAAACTCCTAAAAATTCAAATAAAAATCCTTGAGAATATTCTTGACATAAATATTTTATCATAAATTTTACAAACCGAAATTTTAATTATTTATTGATATTTTTAAATCTTCATTATTTTAGCCATTAGATAGTCAAACTTAATTTCTGCATTTAATATTCTTATCTTCTCCTATTTATTTCTGAAAATTAAAGTTAGGATTCACGGTAAACAAAATTGAAAAGTTTTCAGAAAGTTTGGAGTCTAAAATAAATTTAGAAATTTTGAATTTCAAATAAATCGCTCATTTATATTTTAAAGAATAATCGGCGATCGAGAATATTTGTATTCACGTCGAAATTAAATATTCTAAACTTGAACGCAAAATTAAGGTTTTAAATTCATTTTGGTAATTAAAATATAATAAAAATTTAAAAAGGTATTTTTCCACGGAGTTTAAATAATTCGAATGAAAAATGTATTTTTAATTTCCACAAACGAAAAGTTAATATTATTTCTAATTTAAATGCTTTACCTCAACATTCATGTTGAAATATATTTTATTAGTTAGTCTTAGAGTTTTGCGATGAAATGTTATTTATTACATCTTATTTAATTTCTTTTGCGCCAAAAATTCTAGAAAGATTTTTGGGACGCAAGTTAAAGCAACAGAAAGTTTAGGAAAATGCTCGAGCTACGATTTATTTTTAAATGAAAATTTTAAGTCCGTATTTTAGCTCACTTATTTATGATATACATTTAATATTTCTTTTTTTTTTGAAATTCATTTATTAATTAATTTATTTTATTTTTACCGTCTTACGAAAATCAGGGCGTTACAAATCTAACCCCCTTAACAAGAATCTCGTCCCGAGATTCGAAAAGGCTAGAAGTAGATGGTTAAGGATATGCTTCAATTTTTCTTGGATTACTCCTTCAAACAGAAGGCTTCAAGACTGCATCTTCAAGATTGGGCTTGACTTCGCTAGGGCTTTCTTGACGACGTTTCTTGGCTTTCTAGTTGGATTTGATCACTTTGAACTGAATGATGGCGTCAAACCTTAAGTATGAGATTTTGGTAAAAAAAAATCCTCTTCTCGTAACGGACATCTGATAGGTATATAGGGAAGAGGGAAGTGAAGAATAGGAAAGAGTAAGATCAGATCTATAGATAGTACCCTAACCAATTTTTTTTCTTATGTGTGTAGGGGTCAATCATTTCAATTCAAGCAAACAACCTAGTATGATTACATCATAAGAGACGATGTAAACATACGCTATATAAAAAAAATCAAGCAATTCGTTCTGAAACTAACGATATCTAGGGGCTCCTACACTTGACATTCTCCTCGAACGATGCTAAGGGACGCTTCTTCGCTTTGACGGTGAAGAAAGGGAGATCCTCGTCTGTAGAGTCCTTCAACGAATCCCTCATGCTCGCGAGAATAGATGAGAACCAAGATTGCCATCTAGTATTTTTTTAGATCACTAGTAGAAAATGAAGTGGATTGAGTCAAGGTTACACAACAATAGAGTATTTTTTTTTGTAAATAATATTTTTTAAGGATTTTCAAAATAGGTCCTAAAGAGGGTCTGTTTGGCTTCCTACAGTCAAGTCGGCTCTGATACCATCTTGTGGCGTCCCGATTTATCAAAATCGAGACATTATTGAATTTCATAAGAAAGACAATAATACAAGAGGTTCATCATGCGACAACGTACATACGACAATATTCATGGTACACAGACCATATTTATTACATCAAAGTTTTGGTAAAAACAGTAATAAAGATAATTAAAATTCTGCATGACGAACGTCTTCTTCAGGATCTTTCTTCTCGACTGGGTCGCTACTCCAGACCGTCTTCATAGTAAGCATCCTCTGTGGGGTCCAACGGGTATGAGTACAAAAAGTACTCAACAAGCCACCGCAAATGCAAGTAATAATGCAGGATAATAAACAAGGAAGGGAAATGGCTAACATTGCGGAAAAGTACAGTTTCAGTTATAGCATTTAGTGTAGTCACATTTTAATCATGCGGAAAAGTAAACATGAACATCAACTAACTCGAGGAGTACGTTTTACCTCCTCACGCAACAGTCCTTACATGTCAAACCATCATGCACATACATATTCAAAGTAATCTAACTGGGGGATGTCACGCAACCCGCCCTTGACCGTGGGCTCGGCTTTTCGAAAAGATTTAAGACTCTGATCAGAGATGTACTACTGTACCCACAAGGCACGCACTCATCCCAAACGAGATGACCCATACCACGGGAACTCGTGCCAAAACCTCGACATGAAATGTTCCAAGCGATAACCACCCGCTCTAGGTTTCGCCGGCGCGCCGGGCCGCATCCCGGCTAACGTTGCACCCCATTTTGCGCCGCATTGGTACAAGTCACCCGCAGGTGCTACTTGACCCATCTCCAAATGGTGGCCTCGGTTTGGAACAATCCATACCTTAGTTAGGACTTACCCACTAGACTTGTGGTTAGTACGTAAGTGTATTGCAACGGATCCCTCAGACCGGTCCTTATAGTGCCCCGGGTGCTACCGACCAATGCCCTAGCTTGCACCCGGAACCCACCGTGCATTCACTCACAACCACAACTCCAACACCGACAGAATTCCATAGATAAGAAACAATGGGGATCATATAGTAGAACCATGTACTACGACTCATTTTTATCCTATAGCGATCGTGTCGATACATTGGACACTAACTAATAACATTTATCATATGGTGACAAGGAGTTTAGGCTAGAAAGCATGGCTTGGGTTGCACATCAAGGTCGGGGGGTCCTAAATAAATATATTGTAAGGGTTCATTTGACTAATGCATATATAACCTATGTGTTTTAGCGATAGTTTAATTAAACTTGGGTTCAATATGCTCAAAAGATTGGTTTGGTGACTTGCCTTGATCAGCGAAGGGAGAGGGAGGAACTTCCGGGTAATATTCCGGCTCTTCGATGGCGTCGTAGTCTTCTCGATATAAATAAATTAAACGTAACATTCAATTAAACAATCCAAAAATCACACAACGGGTATACAAGTTTTGATTGGTTTGAACCAAGGAAAATAAAGTTGTTAAGTTTCTGAATTTTATTTTATGAATATTTCAAAATAGACTTTAATGGAATAATGGCCTTTCTTAAATGGAATAAAAATGTATTTTAAATTTCTAACTAATTTAAAATAAGAGGCTTAGTGTAAACCTAGTGGTTTTATTACACTAATATGGAGAGAATAAAATATAAATTCTTCTGAAATGGAAATAAACAAATTTTGGGGTTCATGTGCTAGCGCAACGCATGATCGAGTATATGCGGATGGATGGAAAATGTTGTAGGTAATTGAGAAAATAATCAAGTAATTAATTAAGGTTCTATTTAGAAATTTAATTTTCTAATTTTATTTGCACTTTCCACGCTGGTTTATAAAAATTCCTAAAATATTATTTAGACCTAAGGAACGACATAAATTTCTCAAATTAAACCTTAAATTGTTTATCCTGATATCTATTTAACTATCTCTTTTAATTCATTTTCGGGAAGTCAAAGTATAAAAATAATTTAAAAGAGATTTTCGATAGAATCTAAACATGTAGTTAAAACGATATTTTTACCTAACAAATCGAGATAGATATTTTCAATTGAACGTTAAATGCTCCAATGAAAATAATGTATAAATTGGATTAAATAAATTATCAAGGTTTAAGTAACAATACGAAAATGACCTATATATATCGTAATAATATAATTTCAGAAAATGTAGGGAAGGAGAGGGATCATCACCCACGGAACGGAGAAGAGGGGATGCGCACGGCATGGGCAGCGGCGTACGGTAAGCCGCCGGCGCTTGGCCTAGCGTGCGGCCTGACGCGGTGGCGGTGCAGGGAGCGGATGGAGGTGGCTACTCACGGGAGGAGGGGCGAGACGCTGCGCTTCAGCAAAACAATAGGGGCATAGCCCTTTTATAGGGGAGGCAGGCATGCACAGCGGGTGGGGTCCACGCGCATCGCGTCCATGCAGGCACGGCATGCATGCGGTGCATCAAGTAGCAATGGCGGGGCCCACGCTTTTCAATGCCGCATGCAACTTACTGCGTAGTAAAAAAAATCAATGCGCCATGCAACCTACCGCGGAGATAGAAGAAAGAAATGGTCGAACGGAAGTAATTAAGGAGATAATTAAATAAATAATTAAGGAATTAATCAGGGGATTAATTAGGGAATTTTAATTTCATTAATTTCTAAAACGTTGAAAAAAATCCTAAAAATCCAGAGAAAATTTCTAAGATGTATTATTGACTTAGAAAATTTAATAAAATTTTCCAAACTAAAATTTGAATTATTTCTCGAAAATTTTAATTCCCCAATTTAAAATAAGTGTTGAAGTTCGTTTCAATTTTCTATGCTAGTTTCAAAGCTCCTAAAATTTATAAAAATTCCTAAAATTTTAGTTGGTCTTGAGGAACTTAGCATAAAATTTTCAACTCAAAACTTAAATTATTTTTCGCTACTTTTATTTATTCATTTAAGGAATTTTAAAATAAATTTGGAGGGCATTCAAATGGTGGGGTCCATAAGCTGTACGCAGGACAGGAGCGGGACCCACGGCGTGCTGCTGCAGGTGGCTGACGCGGGAGGCTTGCATAGGCGCATGCATGCAGGGCTAGACGGGACATGCGGCTGGAAGTAAAAAGGTGGAGGGAGAGTGATGGATGTTTTATCTGCCTTACTAATTGCTGAAATAATATTTGTAATCAAAAACTCCTAAAAATTCAAATAAAAATCCTTGAGAATATTCTTGGCATAAATATTTTATCATAAATTTTACAAACCGAAATTTTAATTATTTATTGATATTTTTAATTCTTCATTATTTTAGCCATTAGATAGTCAAACTTAATTTCTGCATTTAATATTCTTATCTTCTCCTATTTATTTCTGAAAATTAAAGTTAGGATTCACGGTAAAAAAAATTGAAAAGTTTTCAGAAAGTTTGGAGTCTAAAATAAATTTAGAAATTTTGAATTTCAAATAAATCGCTCATTTATATTTTAAAGAATAATCGGCGATCGAGAATATTTGTATTCACGTCGAAATTAAATATTCTAAACTTGAACGCAAAATTAAGGTTTTAAATTCATTTTGGTAATTAAAATATAATAAAAATTTAAAAAGGTATTTTTCCACGGAGTTTAAATAATTCGAATGAAAAATGTATTTTTAATTTCCACAAACGAAAAGTTAATATTATTTCTAATTTAAATGCTTTACCTCAACATTCATGTTGAAATATATTTTATTAGTTAGTCTTAGAGTTTTGCGATGAAATGTTATTTATTACATCTTATTTAATTTCTTTTGCGCCAAAAATTCTAGAAAGATTTTTGGGACGCAAGTTAGAGCAACAGAAAGTTTAGGAAAATGCTCGAGCTACGATTTATTTTTAAATGAAAATTTTAAGTCTGTATTTTAGCTCACTTATTTATGATATACATTTAATATTTCTTTTTTTTTGAAATTCATTTATTAATTTATTTATTTTATTTTTAACTGCTGGCACCATCACACTAGTTCTCGCCATCAGTTGATATCATAGGAGGTTGGGGAAAGCTTGAAGGTTGAAGAAAGAGGGCTTAGAACCAAGGCTCTGTAAAAAATTCTGCTGACGTTCGAGTCCCCCTTTTATAACCCTTCCGCCTCCAGTTATTGTGGTTCGGGTATGCATTCACATTGCAGGTTCGGCTTCTGTCACTGATGGGTGGGGCCAAAAAGTAAGAAAGGTGTGAACTCGTGGTTAAAATTATGTTTGTTACTTTTTCCTCGAAGCCTAATGGCTACTTGAAGGGTAACAACTCAAAATTAACGGCTCTCTGCGATGCTTCGCCTCTACAACGGTTCATTTCCTTGAGAAGCCTTTGCACAAGAGTCCAATTTCTAAGCTTCCATCAGACATACCACTGATGCCAAAGATACTTGGAAAGGTTACAATACCCTCAATTTTTTCAAAGTCCCTGAGCATGAAAATATTTCTTGCGTATACCGCTCTCCTGCTATACAGGTTAAATTGGAGAAGTGTATTCGAGGGACCTTTAAGATCAAGAGACAAAGACAACTCACGTTGTTCTAAGACAGAAGCTTGTCCCCAAGTTGATGAAGTTTCCTAGCCAAAGGGTCCTCCGCACCCCAGTTCGAAGATACCCTCCGAAGGCTCTGTCTCTACAGTGGGAAACAGCAAGACTGATGGGGCGTCTGCCTTATCTATCCTCTTCAGACATATTTTACTATTTTAGCCCTATTCGGGGCACCGAATAATTTCCACTATGTCGGTTGTAATTGAGGGGTAAAAAGGTCTTTTCCTTCGAGTTTTTACCTATAAATACCCCTTTCTCACCCTGTAATAGGCATCAAATACTGAGATATTCAATACACAACTTCGAACTACTTCGAGCTATTATCATATTCGGAGGCTTGAGATAGTTCGCTTCACAAACTCCTTGTTTGTTAGTTCTTAATCTTAGAGAACCTATTAGCGTAATCTTTTACGCCAACAGTATGGATCTAGAATTGGCTGGTTGTGTTCACCGAAGGGTTCGATGTTTGTCGAGATTCGTGTTTTGCTTGTCTCATGTTGTGCAGGGTTGAGATATGAGTCTGAGAAACCAAGTGTTGGTTTCGGTGCTAGTGATGAGTGATTGACAGGCTGTTACCTCTGGTTCGAAGGGGTACCTCCGAAGAGGGTTCGGAGGTTGGACCTCCGAAGGGTGTTCGGAGGTGGTTTCACCGAAGGGTGTTCGGTGGTTGGTTGCTACAGCTGTTGCAATGGAGTGTGCATGTCGGAGGGGTCCGACAGTACACGATGACTGGGTGTGTACCGAAGGCTTCGGTACTTTGGGCGGTACACCGGAGTGTGTGCCGGAGGTTGCTAACCCGGAGATGTCTCCGGAGTACTGGATACACTTGTCTGTGGTGCGCAGGGACTTCGGAGGCGACGGACAGGTTCACGGCAGGTGAACTTGGGTCAAGCGGGAGGCTTGATGCCAGGGGAGCAGGGAGCTCCGTCACGGTGGCTGCGAAGGGGTCTGGGTCGGTCCTCGGGTCGAGGTGCGCCAGGTGAAGGCAGAGAGTGCGGAGCGTGGCTCCGGCTGAAGGTACTCCGAGACAAAGTCCTCGGAAGTGAGGCACTTCGAAGGTACTCCGAATGGAGTGACTTCGGAGTTGGATGGATCAAGTCCTCTGCGGAGGTAAGGAGTTCGAAGTGTGCTCCGGAGGGAGACATTCGAAGGGTACCCGACGAAGGTCTCAGAAGTCGAGGTGCATCGAAGGCATGGTACGGGTGAGGCTCGTCGAGAAGTGTGCTCGAGGAGAGACACTGCGACGAAGTGCTCATGGAATGCTTCGTGCAGAGGCCTTGGACGAAGGAGGGACTTCGAAGTGTGGTACTCTGAAGGTGGGGCTTCGGAGTGTGGTTGTCTTGAGGTACTTCGGCTTGCATGGCTTCGGTACACGGACTGACGGAGTTCGAGCTGGGCGGAAGCTGCGAAGCCGTGGTGGTCCACTCCGGAGGTGTTGGTGCGAAGGCCCAAGGGCTTTGCCGGCTTCGGCTCAAAACCGTCACTGTATCGAAGGCTGACTTCGGTGAAGCGAAGGCCATCGGGCTCAAGGCTTCTCACCGAAGCTACCGCACCCCTCGCGTGCGAAGGGGGGCTTCAGAAAGGTCAAAGGCTGCAAGTCTGACAGTGTCTGCTCTGCAAAAAGCTGGCGCTGTCCCCTCTGCAATGGCTGACAGAGAAGCCTCCAATAAAGTTGACTACCTTTTGTACCCCTCAGTTCTGTATAGACAAAACCAATGTAAACCCTAGGGGTAAAGTAGTCAATTCCTTTGGGTGAACTGCGGGCTATAAATATGGGGGCTCGGTAGGTAATATTTAACACTTTGAGCATTTACTGTTGAGCTCCTGTACTAGCCACACACTTCGTTGTATTCATCCAGAGTTCAATTTTATTGTGTTCCTTGTTCAAGCGGCGAAGCCCTGCTTCTGTGTGCTTTTTGCTTGAGCTCGTTTTACATACCTCGCTAGTTGTAGTGCACCGAAGCCTATCTAGGCGAAGGGTGTTTTGTGCGATGTGTGTTTTTCAGTGTGCTGTCGCTCTGTGTAACAGGAGGCGAGACCTCGCTGCTTACTAGCGAAGCCCTGATCGAAGCCCGTGCTTTTATCGTGTCTGTGACTCTAGCGAAGTCTGTCAGTGTGCGTTTAGACCTTCGTGTACGAAGCCCAGCACCAGTTGCTGCTGCCAAGTACTTGGTCGAAGTCCTCAGTGGGGTGTCCACTCTTGCGAAGGGTGAAGTGCGAAGCCTGCTCGAAGCACCCTGTGTGCGGAGCCTGCACTAACTTAGCAGAGTAGATTTTCGAGGGTTGTAAGTGGAGCGAAGTATTCTTGGCTTCGAACTTTTGGTCCTGCGAAGCCTGTGTTCAGAGCTGTCAAAACACCTCCGAACCAGACCTTCGAAGGTAGTGTTTGAAGCCTGTTCCGCAGAAGACAGAACTAAAACCGAAGGCTAGTTTTTTAGCCCGAAATTTTAAAAGCTCCCATTCACCCCACCTCTGGTCGCCGTTTCCGGTCCAACAGAGTCAACTGTCAACGGCGGGTGATCGGGGTCAAGAGGTGATGGGAGAGTGGTCCCGATCTTCCGCTAGGTAAAGGATAGCTTGGGTTGGTGGAGAATCTCGACGTTGGCGATCCAAGGCTCCGGTCCGACTGATCAAAACCTTGCAATCGTTACACCACTGTCTCCGTTGGTTATCAACCACGCAGAACGCGATTGACCTCGCCACGAAGGCTAATTCCTGCAAGCGAACCCAAGAACACAAGAAAGAACAGGAAGGATACAAATCGAATGCCAAAATCACAGACAAACGAAGATAAGGTGAGGTTTCACAAACGCCAATGCAGCAGCCAATCGGTCCGGTGCAAGAGGCGGGATCTGAACACAACAGTGTAGATGCAACAAAGCAAAACCTAACCCTAAAGGCGGCTGGCGTGAGAATATATAGGGCGGCGGCCTGTGGGTGGTGAACAGACTTGGGCTGTTGGCTAGAAGATGTACAGACTCGGATTATGGGCCAACACGGCCCAGTTCTGTCACGCAGGACTGTTTTAAATACACAGGACGACTCGAGACTCCAAATGAGGTGAAACCAACGGCAAACGATCTGTCTTCTCTGCAGCTTTCCAAAAAGTCAAAGAACACGCCAATCGGACTTCGTATGAGGAAGTTATGCCCATTTTGGTGCAGGGTGGTTGATGTAGTCCGAACCAGCGAATTCTTGACTTAAAATCATCCGTGCGACTCCGTCTTCAACTCCAATTCTTCTATTCCATCTCCCATGTTCCTAAGCAACAAAATATCGCTAGTATTCAGTAGCATCCCGTCCAAACAAATATTAACATAGTTGCTAAGGAAAGAATTAACCTCATGGTTCAAGCGACGGGCACGGGCGCGTGTGATTGGTCCTTGTAGTTGAATTGTAGGTGGAGGCTCCATGTGTGTATCATGTGAAGTGATGTCC
Source organism: Zizania palustris (assembly GCA_019279435.1). Classification (NCBI taxonomy): domain Eukaryota; kingdom Viridiplantae; phylum Streptophyta; class Magnoliopsida; order Poales; family Poaceae; genus Zizania; species Zizania palustris. The sequence goes on from JAAALK010000286.1 coordinate 11,086,207, forward strand.
TCATCATCCTCCCCCTCTTGAATTGGAGTCGTCCTCGACTCAAGCTCATCATCATCTCCCAAATAGGGCTTTAAATCTGAAATGTTAAATGTGGGACTAACCCTAAAAGCTGCAGGCAACTCAAGCTTATATGCATTGTTATTTATCTTCTCAAGCACACGGAAAGGACCATCAGCACGGGGCATCAATTTAGACTTTCGTAATTCAGGAAAACGATCCTTGCGCAAGTGCAACCAAACAAGATCACCCGGTTCAAATGTTATCTCTTTTCTACCCTTACTACCATAAGCACGATATTTCTCATTCATTTTCTCTATGTTTGCTTTAGTAGTTTCATGCATCTTAAGCAATAATTCAGCACGTGTAGTAGCATCAAAATTCAAGTTTTCAGATGGTGGTAATGGTAGCAAATCAATAGGAGCACGCGGATTAAAGCCATAGACCACTTGAAACGGACTTACCTTAGTAGTGGAGTGTACTGACCTATTATATGCAAACTCAATATGAGGTAGACACTCTTCCCAAAGCTTCAAGTTGGTCTTCAAAACAGCCCTCAACATGGTGGACAATGTACGGTTGACGACCTCCGTTTGTCCATCCGTTTGGGGGTGACAAGTAGTAGAAAACAGCAGCTTCGTCCCCAACTTATGCCACAGCGTCCTCCAAAAATGACTTAAAAATTTAGCATCACGATCTGAAACGATGGTATTGGGAACTCAATGCAGGCGTATGACCTCTCTGAAAAACAAATCAGCAACATTTGTAGCGTCGTCGCTCTTGTGACAAGGTATAAAATGCGCCATTTTAGAGAAACGATCTACCACCACAAAAATACTATCTCCCCCCTCCTAGTTCTAGGTAATCCTAACACAAAATCCATAGAAATATCCTCCCAAGGTACACTAGGAACGAGCAGAGGCATATAAAGACCATGTGGGTTTAGACGGGACTTAGCTTTATTGCAAGTAGTGCATCGTGCCACATAGCGCTCAACATCGCGTCTCATCCTAGGCCAATAGAAGTGTGTGGACAGCACATCTTCGGTTTTCTTTGATCCAAAATGACCCATCAAACCACCACCATGTGCTTCCTGCAATAACAACAAGCGAAGAGAGCTAGCCGGCACACATAACTTGTTAGCACGAAAAAGATATCCATTATTCAGCACATATTTGTTCCTAGCACGGTCATCGGTACAATTTGCAAAAGCATCTTTGAAGTCCAAATCAGTAGCATACATGTCCTTCAATGTTTCTAAACCAAAGATCTTATAATCAAGTTGAGAAAGCAAAGTATAACGTCTAGATAAAGCATCGGCAATCACATTATCTTTCCTTTTCTTATGCTTAATGATATATGGAAAAGTCTTAATATATTCTACCCATTTAGCATGTCGTTTATTCAGATTTGCTTGACTACGTATATGCTTCAATGCTTCATGATCGGAATGAATAATAAACTCCTTAGGCAAAAGGTAATGTTGCCAAGTTTCAAGCACACGCACTAAGGCATATAATTCCTTATCATAGGTAGAATAATTCAACTGTGGGCCATGTAATTTCTCACTAAAATAGGCCACGGGTTTACCTCCTTGTAGCAGCACACCTCCTAATCCAAACCCACTAGCATCACATTCTAACTCAAAAGGCTTACTGAAGTCGGGTAGCTGAAGTAGAGGTGCATGTGTAAGACGATCTTTGAGTGTGGCAAAAGCTTGTTCATGTGCTGGCTCCCACGCAAAAGTAATTCCCTTCTTGGTCAACTCATGCAAAGGACCGGCTATGGTGCTGAAATCTTTCACAAAACGTCGGTAGAAACCTGCAAGACCAAGAAAACTACGTACCTGTGTGATAGTTTGGGGTTGCGGCCAGCTGTTGATGGCTTCTACCTTTGCCGCGTCGACCTCAATACCCTGTGAAGTGACAACATAGCCAAGAAACACAACTCGATCCGTGCAAAACGTGCACTTCTCAAGGTTACCAAAAATTCTAGCTTCACGGAGGGCAAAAAAAACAGCACGTAGGTGTTCAACATGTTCAGTGAGAGACTTGCTATAAACCAAGATATCATCAAAGTATACAACCACAAAGCATCCTATAAAGTGCCGTAGGACTTCATTCATCAAGCGCATGAAGGTACTAGGTGCATTAGTAAGTCCAAAAGGCATGACAAGCCACTCATATAATCCAAACTTTGTTTTAAAAGCAGTTTTCCATTCATCACCTAGTTTCATGCGAATTTGGTGGTAGCCACTACGGAGGTCGATCTTAGAAAAGATAATGGCACCACTAAGCTCATCAAGCATGTCATCCAATCTAGGAATAGGGTGTCGATATCGAATGGTGATATTATTAATAGCACGACAATCAACACACATGCGCCAACTACCATCTTTCTTAGGTACCAAAAGAACGGGTACTGCACAAGGACTAAGGCTTTCACGGACGTACCCACGATCAAGAAGGTCCTGTACTTGGCGCTCAATTTCTTTTGTCTCCTCTGGATTGGTACGGTACGCTGCACGATTAGGAAGAGACGCTCCCGGGACCAAATCAATTTGGTGCTCGATGCCGCGTATCGGTGGCAGCCCGAGTGGTATCTCAGCAGGAAAAACATCTTTAAACTCCTGCAAAAGGTCAGTGACTGCAACAGGAACAGAGCTAGGAATGTTCGCAAGTGAAAACAACACGTTTGTGCAAATCAAGCCATATAGCAAGGGGGTATCATCACAAATTTCAGCAAGGTCAGTTTTAGTTGCAAGCATGACACGCCCTTTCAGATTTATAACTTGTGATGAAGAAGGAGAAGCAATTTTATCTTTCTGTTGCCTCAAAAGCGTCTTAGCTACTTGCTGATTTTCAGAAGGTTGTTTGCTCTTTTGTGCATCCCTAGCATGTTTTTCTTGCTCAAATTTTACAATTTCAGCAGGAGTCATAGGAAGCAATGTAACTTTCTTTCCTTTATACATAAATGTGTACGTATTGCTCCTACCATGGTGTGTAGCATCAGTATCATACTCCCAAGGCCTACCAAGTAACAGAGAACATGCTTGCATTGGTACTACATCAAAATCAGCAGCTCCGAAGTATGTACCAATGGAAAATTTGATGTGAGCAGTTTGTGTTACCTTGACCTTACCGCTATTGTTGAACCATTGCACATGGTAAGGGTGTGGATGCGCACGTGTGGGAAGTTGAAGCTTCGTTACCATGTCGTGGCTCACCAAATTGTTGCAACTACCGTTGTCGATGATGACACGTACACGATGGTTATTGACGCCGAAGAAGGTCTGAAACAGATTGTTCCGTTGTGCCCTGTCGTCCTGCTCCATGTGAGTGCTCAAGACGCGTTGTACAATAAGTGCTTCAAGGTCGGCAGTGGCATCTGACGCAATAACAGCGTCATCGTCGAATGTTTCATCATCTCCTGCAATGTTAGCAGCAAGTGCATATTCATCTTCAACATCACTAGCACTTACATAGCCACCGTCTTCCGTAGCAATATAAGCTCGCTGACTAGGGCAGTCTTTCATCACATGGCCAAATCCTTTGCATCTGTGACACTGGATCGCTGCAGAACGTGCAGTAGAGGCCGCCGAGGAGGTGGGCTTGGCTGGCGCCTTGGATGCTGCAGTCTTGGAACTCTCAACCTGGGCTGTAGATGTAGAAGGTGCTGATGTAGCCGCCGGTCGAGAAGGGGGTGGGGGTGGTCGTTGCTGCTGACCACTTGAGCGTGAAGTAGCACCACCAATGTTGGTCCTCATGCTGCGTTGTGGTTGTTGGCGACCCTGCAATTCTTTTTCTGCAAGCATAGCAAGGTGGAAAAGACGAGTGATAGTATTGTATTCTTTATAATCAATGATATCCTGAATTTCACGTCTTAAACCACCATAAAAACGGGCCATTTTATCCTCATTGTCCTCCTCAATTTCAGCACGCATGCAACCTATTTGCAACTCCTGATAATACTCCTCTACCGATTTATTTCCTTGGTTTAGGCGCTGTAATTTTTTTCTCAAATCACGTTTATATGAAGGAGGGACCCATCTACCACACATTTGCCGTTTTAACATATCCCAAGTTTGTGGTTCATTTCCAACCTGAACTATTTCAGTCCACCAAAGAAGAGCATATCCAGTGAAGTCACTAGTAGCTAAACGCACGCGGTGGATAGCAGGAACCATGTGAGCATTAAATTTTTGTTCGACTGACATCTCACAATCTAAATATGCATCTGGATCATAGGTGCCAGCAAAAGGAGGTACTGAAAATTTTACCTTAGAGTAGGGATCATTGTTCCTATGGTTGTCATTGTTACCTCGTGGAGGGCGGTTGCGGTGGCCGCCCATACCTTGACGGTTGAACTGAAAGCGATGACGTGCAGCCTCGTCAGGGTCAATGGCATTGTTTCCGGCATAGGATAGGTCGTCTTCCTCTTCAATATGATCGTCTTCCTCTTCAACATGTTCATCGTTGGCTCGTGCAGCAGGCAATCGTGTTTCCAAGGCAGTCATTCGGTCCACTAGGTCAGCCACCGTACGCGCGAGACGTTCGATGGAATGTTGGGTTTGCCGTTGAGACTCTAGTAGAGCACGCCGTGAGACACAGTCATTAAAATCAGATGGAGGGGTGCCGCTGTTATCTGCCATGTTAGTGAAAAGATAAAACAACAAAGAATAATCCTATGTAAAACAGCTAGGTGGGGTGGTGGGTGTGGGGTGGAGGCAATCCGTCAAGCACCTTACCCACGCTTGCAAGTGTTCTTACCACGCCGCAGTGAGGTCACCGGCCTACAGGTGATGAACCAAGTGGAGGGTGGTGGCAATTGCAAGGAATGAACCTTTCCTGACCAAGAGAAATGTGTAGCTTGGAAGGCAAGTGAGTAGCAAGGATTAGCGATAATAATAACAGTTAAACCAAGTTCAATAAGTATTCCCAAGTACTCGTCAAAGTTGCTGGCCTTAGTGCTCCCAAGGTGAAAATTCAAGCAATAGAGGGAAACTATGTGCCCAAAACTCAAATGGAAGCACAAACAGACCAAATTCAGCTCTCTACAGATCGGACAAGGGATCGGACAAGGGTATGTGCAAAATTTTTTTTTTCTGCCGCTGATCGGACAAGGGATCGGACAAGAGTTCGGACAAGAGTTCGGACAAGCAACAAACAGCCAATGCCTTCCTCAGATCGGACAAGTGTTCGGACAGGAGTTCGGACAAGAGTTCGGACAAGCAACAAACAGGACCGCTTCTCCTTTTTTATATTCTTTTCTCTTTTTTTTCACTCTATTTTTTTTTTGAATAAGGATGACCAGAAATGCAACCACAAAAATTGGCACCTACAACTGAGGTGGGATGTGGCTCACAAAAATTCAAACAAGTTCGCTGTCCGGCGAGCAAAAACTTTGTCCAATTTTTTTCTTTATCTTCCTGATTTTTTTTGGCGATTTTGGTGAGGGATAACCGGTGAAACGGGTTAGGGTACCCACCCAAATTGTGTCAGGAACACGCTCAAAAAATTTCAGATTTTTCTGCCAAACGAGCGAAAAGTTATGCCTGTTTTACTGAAGGGGGGTCACAAAGAGTAGATGTGGAAAACAAATAGGGTTGCGGAAGGGGGTTTTTTTTCGGTGGGGAAATTTTATCTGAGACACAAGAACAACTACTACTCAAACGACACAGAGGGATGACTATACCAGCAACAAGACTCGACCAAGAACACGAACTCAACAAAGTTAAAACTGAAATTAAAATCGCAAGGCACAAAGGGGTTCTCGGTGGGGAATTTTTTTTTGGTGCGGTTTTCTGGACTCTGGGTAAAAACAAGAGCAGATCGAGATTACCTAACGGGAAAACTGAGCTCTGATACCAACTGATGGGGGAGTGGTCCCGATCTTCCGCTAGGTAAAGGATAGCTTGGGTTGGTGGAGAATCTCGACGTTGGCGATCCAAGGCTCCGGTCCGGCGGATCAAAACCTTGCAATCGTTACACCACTGTCTCCGTTGGTTATCAACCACGCAGAACGCGATTGACCTCGCCACGAAGGCTAATTCCTGCAAGCGAACCCAAGAACACAAGCAAGAACAGGAAGGATACAAATTGAATGCCAAAATCACAGACAAACGAAGATAAGGTGAGGTTTCACAAACGCCAATGCAGCAGCCAATCGGTCCGGTGCAAGAGGCGGGATCTAAACACAACAGTGTAGATGCAACAAAGCAAAACCTAACCCTAAAGGCGGCTGGCGTGAGAATATATAGGGCGGCGGCCTATGGGAGGTGAACAGACTTGGGCTGTGGGCTAGAAGATGTACAGACTCGGATTATGGGCCAACACGGCCCAGTTCTGTCACGCAGGACTGTTTTAAATACACAGGACGACTCGAGACTCCAAATGAGGTGAAACTAATGGCAAACGATCCGTATTCTCTTCAGGTTTCCAAAAAGTCAAAGAACACGCCAATCGGACTTCGTATGAGGAAGTTATGCCCATTTTGGTGCAGGGTGGTTGATGTAGTCCGAACCAGCGAATTCTTGACTTAAAATCATCCGTGCGACTCCGTCTTCAACTCCAATTCTTCTATTCCATCTCCCATGTTCCTAAGCAACAAAATATCGCTAGTATTCAGTAGCATCCCGTCTAAACAAATATTAACATAGTTGCTAAGGAAAGAATTAACCTCATGGTTCAAGTGACGGGCACGGGCGCGTGTGATTGGTCCTTGTAGTTGAATTGTAGGTGGAGGCTCCATGTGTGTATCATGTGAAGTGATGTCCTCATCAAGAGGGGAGCATGATGCTAGATGATCAAGGGTGTCGGGTGAAGTTGAGGAAGATCTCAGGCGTACACATGGAGATAGAGCAAGACATGGACGGACGGATGATCAGGACAGTGTGTTGACCAAGTCAGCAAAAGGGAGGCTAGTGCAAGTGACAAGGCGGCTCAAGGGATCGAGAGCGGGAGAGACTTGCTGGCGGTTGAGTTCTCGGATTGGTGACACGTGTCGGCGATCAGGATAGCCTTTATCGGTTTCGGCTCAAAATTGTCAGATTAGGATGCATCCTGAAGAGAAGTCGTAATCGCTACAAAAGCTTCGAATCGGAACAAACTACCTTTAGATAGGATTTTATATTTTTAGCTCGGTGGGCCTTCGATTCTGTAAAAAACCTTAGGGCTATTTGTGTCTTTTTCTAATTTAGAATTGCCTATAAAAGGCCACCTAGACCCTATGGTTTCATTAACTCATCAATTGAAAATTCGAGTTCACTTTTAAACCTTCTTCTTCCTTTCCACCGACTATTTTTCTCTTGGAAATCACTATAGCCGCCGCTGCACTGTGTATGCGCCAAACCATGGTTATATTCCAAGTCTAGTTTTTCTGAGGGAGGAAGGCATCGGTTTTTCCTCTGCCCGCGCTGGGTGGTGCTGGGCACTTGCGGAGCGAGCAAGGGCGAAGGAGCTCCATTTTTGAGAGTGGATTCGCGCTAAGCGGCTCGGTCAGCGCTAGGCGCTCATGCTGGGATCTCATGGTGATGGGAGCAGCTCAGTGCTAGGCGAAGCCATGGGCATGATCGACTAGTGAGGGAAGCAGTCAACACATGAGCTTGGTGCATGCACGTGAATAGGAACTCCCTTGACCACATATCGACGTGAACAGTCCGGAGTCCTCGAAGCAAAAAAGCACAGCAGCCTGAAGGCGAACAGTAAGAGAAGGTAAACAGATTTTTTTTACATTGCAATTAATCTGTTCAATTTATTTCCGCAAGTTATTTATGTGATTGTTTTGTTTGATTAAAACAATTGCAAGCAGATTTATTTTAGATTGAAACATGCACGTTTATTGATATATATATATATATCTATGTGATTCTGGTACATGTCATGAATGTGTTTAAATGCCTTTGAAGTGTGGAAATTTATCGTGTGCTTTGTGAAATGCATATGATTTATGGTTGTTTTTTTAGCACTTGATCGTTTGCTTGTCTAGTCTCTAAGTAGATTTCAATCTGCATCGTTTGTCTTATTCAGGTGTCTTCTTATTCTGGAAATCGGTAGTCTTTTGAAGGCTAGTCTGGGATTTTGCTGTGATAATTTATTTGCTTATGCTTGTTCTTTTAGAGGTGCATTGGGTGTTTAGAAAATGCCATCAATTCGAAATAATTTGTTGAGACACCTATCACCCCTTCTCTAGTTGCCCGATTTAGTCCTACAACACTCTACCACTAACTTGTATCCTTTTGAAATTGTATATGGTTTCAAACCAATTGCTCCAATCGATTTTTTGCCCTTCCATTATATGAGAGAACCAACATGGAAGCTTCCAATCGTGCTGCACATGTAAAGAAAATACATGAGAAGATCAAGGAAGCAATCGAACTAAAGGCTAAACACAAGGCTGCAAGTATGAATAAACATAGGAAGAAAGTGATATTCGAGCCAGGATATTTGGTGTGGATACACTTGTGCAAGGATCATTTCCTTGATAAACACAAATCCAAATTGTTGCTGACTTATCACCATCAAGCTATGGTGTGAGTATGAACTTCAATGTTGCTGACTTATCACCATTCATAAGGAAAGACAAGCAAAGTAAAGCATGAAATGCAAAGGCTAGGTAGTATCTACTGAGATAAGCATTGTCCGAAACTAAGAGCTTTAGTAAACTTGTTATCTTTATAATTTCAACCTTTTTCTTTTCCTTTTTCTTTTGTGCTAGGGGTTATTTGCATGTCAACCTTATGCTAACCGACCAAGTCAAGCCTAAGCCAGAACAAGACCATGAGAAGCTTTAGACATTGGTCTTGGCATACATTACAATGTTCTAGTTCATACCAGAGTGCTATCGTAACTAGTCCAGAACAATGTAATGCGACACAGCAAACCCACCTGGATCTTTTCACTTAAGCATAAAAGACATGGATTTTTTATTTCTCATGATTTTTATCATTTTATAGCATGTTTTCCATGTAAAGCATATAGATGTCCAAGTTGTATATTTGTATCAAAGTAAAGGATTCAACTACCAGGCATATAAAAGATAACAAAAGCATTCAACCTACACCTATTAGTTACCAGAATCAATGGTGATCCTTATTCAAGTTTAAAGCATAGAAACCATAGATATGGCAGATATCAGTTATATCATGTGAAATGAAACAAAGCATGATCATCGACATGTATTCAAAAGCATATACTAGCAGGAATGAGTAAAAGCATATAACAGAAGCAAGCTCAAAGTGTGGATATATGAATATGCATGATATGTACTCACACGAAAAGACTCAAATAAAAGAGTAAAGAAGAAAGAAAAGACTCAAAATATCCAAAAAGGATACACAACTCCCAAATCCCCTCGCAAACGCTCAAAAGTAGACTGAACTAGGGGTTTGGTAAGAATGTCAGCTAATTGATGATGAGTATCAACATGAACAAGGTTGACACCTTTCTCATACTAATCTCTCAAAAAGTTAAATCGCACGTCAATGTGTTTGATTTATTAATGAATACATGGGGTTTTCTCTGCACTAATCGTGTCGATGCTGTCGCAAAACAATGACACTCTAACAGGGAAAGACAACCCAAAATCATTCAAACTGGAAAGCATCCAAATCAATTGTGAGTAGCAGCTAGCACCAGCTATGTACTCAGCCTCTATGGTGGAAAGAGCAACTCCAGATTTCTTTTGAGAATACCACGAAACATACGAAGAGCCAAGGAACTGATAGATACCTGAAGTCGACGTGTGATCCGACTGACACTCACCAAATCAGCGTCCAAAAAGTCACACAAATCAAGAGATGATGATGCTGAATAGTAATGACCAAGATCGGGCACATAGGTAAGGTACCTGAAAATGCGATTCACAGCCTGACGATGAGACGTGTGTGGTGAAGACTAGAACCGGGCGCACAATCGCACGACAAAATAGATGTCCAGTCTCATTACCATCAGGTACATAAGCGAAACGATCATCCCTCAATACTCTCTCTCGTTGACATTTATGTCACTCTCATCCTTGTCCATGCCCCCAAATGTGCCCATGGGGGTCATCTGAGGCTTCAGCTCTCCACTGAAGTCAAATTTCTTCATCATATCTCGCGTGTACTTGCTTTGGTGGTTGAAGATGTCATCCTTGGTATGCTTGATCTAGAGCCTAGGAAATACTTGAGCTCACCCATGAGGCTAATCTCGAACTCGCTATGCATTTGCTCAGAAAACTTGGATACAAGCTCATTAGTAGAAACACCAAAAATAATATCGTCCACGTAAATCTGAGCAATCAAGAAATTCGAGCCAATTTTGAGCAAGAAAAAAGTATTGTCCACAGAACCCATCACAAAGTTGTTCCTCAACAAAAACTGCTTTAAATGATCATACCAATCCCTAGGGGCTTTCTTCAAATCATACAAAGATTTTTGCAGTTTGAAAAACATGTCGACGAAACTTAGGGTTTTTAAAACCAGGGGTTGCCTACCATAGACCTTCTCTATGTACTCATTTAGAAACGCACTCTTGACATCCATTTGAAAAGTCTTAAAACCTCTCGAAGCAGCAAATGCCAAAACTATGCGAATGGACTCGAGACGGGCAACATGGGTGAAAGTCTCGTTAAAATCATTACCCACCTTCTCGCAAAAACCCTATGCAACTAATCAAGCCTTGTTGCACACCACAACCCCATCTTCACCTTGCTTGTTCTTAAACACCCACTTGGTTCCTATGGGTTTGCATCTAGGTGGCAGCTCAACTAGTGTCCAAACCCGATTGTGAATAAAGTTTTCAAGATGTTCTTGCATGGCATTTATTCAATTTGCATCAAATAAAGCATGAGCAACATATATAGGCTCAAAAGTGGAAAACAAAAGCAGACTCAGCAAACACAGCAAAAGAACCAGCTTGATAACACAAATATCTCAAAGTGAGATCACCGATGATGAGCTCTAAGGAATGATTACACTAAACTGCCCGGGAGCCTTGACGATCAGACGTCACCTCACCGGAGTCAGCTGCTGGCACCTCTGGACTCGACTGAGGGGCTCGATCAAAGTGGAAGTAGTGATCAGAGGTCTGCCCTCATCCTCAGTTGAAGTCTCAAAAGGTGTGGGGTCTACAAACTATGTAGAAGGCCCACCTTCATCAACAGCGAGTCTGTCCTCATCTTCCTAGAAGATGGGCTCTCCAAGCTCATCATCACCAGAAAGCTCAAAAGAAGGGGTAATCAAAGGCATAGACTCATTAAAAGAAACCTCACACATCTCAACAAGCTGCTGGGTGTCAAGGTTTCAAACTCGGAAACCTCGAGAATGCAAAGCATAACCAAAAAAACTCCATCCCAGCAATGATACTAAAACTTGTCCAAATGCCCTCCCTTCTTTAGCACAAAGCACATTCAGCCATAAGCTCACAAGTAGCTTACCTTGGGTTGTCTACCATACCACATCTCATATGAAGTCTTACCTAAGTAAGCTCTAAGAAAAATGTTGTTGGCCAAATAGCAAGCTATATTCATAGCTTCAGGCAAGAAACACGTAGGAGTCCTATGCTCATCGACTATCGTCCTGGCCATCTCGACCAGCGTGTGGTTGTTTCATTCCATAACATCGTTCTGTGGGGGAGTGTAAGGTGCAGAAAACTAGTGCTCAAGACCCCGATCACTGTAGAAACTGACAAACTGAGAATTCTTGAACTCAGAATTGTTGTCAAAGTGAATTGCTCGCATCCGACCATTGTTTCCATTCTTTAGCTTCCGGACCAGGTCATGAACAAACTGAAAAGCCTCATCTTTAGATTCTAGAAAGAAAACCCACGAAAATCGAGAAAAGTTGTCAACAATCATAAGCACATACCACTTCCCACCGACTGAACGTACTTGATTAGGACCAAAATTATCCATGTGTAACAGTTATCCTAGGTACAAAGTCATCACTTGAGTCACAAGTGTGTGAGAAGTGGCAACCATCTTCCCACGACGACAAGGATGGAAAACTAGATCACTCTCCATCTAAAGCTTGGGCAATCCTCACTTGAGCTCCATAGAACTCAACCTGACTAGTAGATCAAAGCTCAAATGACCTTACTTCCTATGCCTTCTCCAAATCTCAGAATAGGATCCAGCAATCAAACAGCGAGAAGGCCCAATGAACTAGAGAAATCAATCCGAAAACCTTACCGAAGGGTAAGCTCTCACAAACCAAAGATCCTCTAGAATCAACAACAGAAGTCCTGTCCTTCTTAAAACGAACCTCTAAGGCCTCATCAATAAGTTGCAAAATAGAAACCAAATTACAACCCAACATTCCAACCAAAGCAACATTCTTCAATGAGAATTGCTCAAAAATCCAAACAGCGCCAAAACCCATTACCTTCCTTTGACTATTGTTCCCAAAGGTGTTGTATTCCTTGGAGCTCGAGGAAGTGAGGCTAGAGAACCATCTACGATGTCCCATCATATGGTGAGAGCATCCCGAATCCATGATCCATATGTCCTCCAAACCTCGATCCTACAAAATCAATGGTCATAAGAGGGATCAAACAGTCCGACACCATGTTTACCAAAAGAGCAAACTAGTGTCGAGCAAACTGCTCAAAAGAAGGAAACAAAAAGGAGTGTAAAACACATGACCAAAACATGAATCAAAGCACGGTCCTCTAAACTGCTCAAAGTCATGACCATGAGGTCCAAAGTCATATCCATAACGACCTGGAGCTCTGCCAGAATGAAAACCACCCTATGGAGCACGGGCATGAAAGTCGTCTCCTCTACCACCACCTACACGATGCACCCTAGCATCTAGCCTATCATCGCGTCGAGGGACTCTCTATCTACCACTTTGCTGGTAGAACTTCTCCTGCCACCTTGATCTCTCACAGCTCTAATCCACCCACTCGGTGTGCCTAGACTTTAGAGAAGTCAGGTCACTAAACAACACCTCACAGTTTGGGCACTCACTACTTTTACCCAAGCAAGGGAAAGAAGATAGATTCACAATCTTGCTATTGGCCATAGCAATGTCACTCTCTAGCTCATCTACCCTCTTCTTAACCCTCATAAGCAGTCAGTTCTATTGATTGAAAAAATGACATTAATGGTAAAAATTATCAAAATGTCAAAATTGGTATTTTTAGCTGAAAATATGCCATGTCCTGGAACAAGACGGTCAGACTGAAGTGGTACCTTTGGTTAGACCGGACCCACTTCGGTCTGACCGAAGTTACCCTTCGGTTCGACTGAAGTAGTCTGAATCCGAGTCAGATTAGTGATTTCGAGGTGTATTTTATCTCTAATTAATTTTAATTATTTGGAGCCCATGTATAACTCAGATTAGACCCGAGGCACATCATGCCCAACCTCTATAAATAGAGGCAAGGCCAATTCAAGGAGAGCCTACCCAAAACCCTAATAGATCCAATCTATTATTTCCTTGAATCGTACCTTTACTTTTCAATTTACTTTCTTGCCCTGGATTCAATTCAGCACATAGATCTTTGCTAGTTTGAGCTGAAACCACCTGTCCGCCACGTTGAAATCACGGTAAGTCCTGCTCGGTTCACCCGTGAATCATTGGTTTCATCCATGTAACAAATTTCTATCGTTTTATCAGTTTTTACCAGTGATTCAGTCTCTTGGCAAAATTACCTTTGGTTTCTTTGTGTTTTTTTGCATTGTTTATCCCTCTCATCTTTGCCAAGAACTCTTTTTACAATTTGTCCATAGTGAGACCGTCGCCGGAGCACTTAGGAAATCAAATCTTCTATTGTTGGTCAGACCGATAGTGTAGCTCCGGTCTGACCGGCGTGTGCCGTGCCGCCTCATCACGCCATTGCTGGCACTCCTGTCCTCCTGTTGCCGGCAACAGACGGTCTGACTAACATGTCACCATCGGTCTGACCGAACCCCTTCGCACCAGAGCCGTTGCGTCGGAGTACTTTGGGCCAAAGTGCGCCGCACCGGAGCCCATCGGTCTGACCGAGGTCAATTCCCCGATCTCATCGAACCCCTTCATTCTAGAGGACTGTGTCACCCTGAAGCCTAGTGCATCGAAGGCCATTTTGCAACAAACCCTGAGAACCCTCAGTTTGACCGAAGGCTATCCTTTGGTCGGACCGACCGAAGACACCGGTGGCCCCTTCGGCCATCTTCACGATCTACGCCGGAGGCCTACCTTCGGAACCTCCTTCGCTCCGTGCACTTTGGTTTGACCAGAAGCATAATTCTGGTCCGACTGAGCAGGAGGCCAAAGGCCAAAGGCCTTAGCTTGTCTGGCTTAATTATTTTGTCCAACACTTCAGTTAATTGAACATTATTTCTAAATACATGTTTGATTGCCTGGTGACTTTGTTATTTCCTTTCCACTATTTAAGGATCATCAAAATGTGGCATCGGTGTTGTGTTATGCTTAAGGGTTTACTCCTAAGTATCTGCACACTTTTGGATCACTGGATCAGCGTCCGTGTGTTTGGCGCATTTTAGTGTCAACACACTTTTTGGTGACTCCGCTAGGGAAAGACATGCTAAACACTTATACATCGGTGACTGGTACACCCGCTACCTCTACATCAATGGGACGCTTGACGCTGATGAATCGGGTGGGGAGCTCAAAGATCGATGATAGCAACATCATTGGCCCCACCCTTGATGACCTCTCCGAGGAGGATAGGGTAGAACTCGAGGCCAGAACAATGGAGCTACACACTTTTTTCTTGGCCGCTTCACCAAGACCCATGGGTGCTTCGTCAAGCATGATATCGATGTCCCCGATCTATCCAAAGCTAAGGTAACACCATCGTCCCCTTGATTGCCTCCCAGGACATCAAGCAAGAAATAACCACATCAGTAGACTAGGCCATTAGCGCTATCGTTGCATACAGTGTAGAGGCCATGTTTAAGAGGTTCAGCTTTTCCGAGGCTACTTCCCCTACTCCGATAACTAGTGCACCCCCTGTCCGTCACATATATAGTAGGACCGATGGGAGTACCGGGAAGGCCGTAGCGTCTACGGCCACACCATCCATGGCCGAGATGGCTTATGGCCCTGTCGGTCAAACTAGCTACTAGACCGTTCTGACCGGCTATCACACCGTCGATCAGACCGGCCTTATTGTCGGTCAGACCGCCCCTGTCACACACTGTGCCGCCACCTATGCCTATGCTACCTTATCCCGCGCTGCCCGCACCTCCTGCTCCCGCACCCCCACATAGGCCCGATTACGTCCCGTATCACAAGCCACCGCGAGAGGAGGAGTCGCATGGCCGACACCACAACATACCACCGCATGTCGCGCCACTACACGGGAGACACACATAGGTAGGAGGCATAAATGACTTTGACGAGTGAATCCGCACACTGTTAAGAGAGTGTGCAGGTTGGACACCTAGAGCTCGAGTTAGGGTTTATCACAAGCCATACCCTGATCACTTCGACACCATCCAGTACCCGCACGGCTTTAGGGTGCCCGAGTTTACAAAATTTGACGGCGAAGGTAGTAGGACAAACCTAGAGCACATAGGCCAATTCCTAGAGCAGTGTGGTGAAGCTAGTGGGGAGGATGCATTGAAGCTTAGATTATTTTCCCTATTGCTTTCCGGCACCGCTTTCACGTGGTTTTCGGCATTACCGCCGAACTCCGTTCAGACTTGGGCCTAGTTGGAGCAGAAGTTCCATGACTATTTTTATACTGGGGAAATAGAGATTAGACTGTCGCATTTGACATCAATTAGACAAAAGGCTAACAAGAGTGTCTCCGAGTACGTCAAGCGTTTTAGAGACACCAGAAACTAATGTTTTACTTTCAACATTTCTGATAGAGACTTGGCCGACCTAACTTTTAACGGTCTTCACTCTGAACTTAAGGAGAGACTAGATGGCCAGGATTTCTTTGATGTTATTCAGGTGCTGCAGAAGGCTCTGGTTCAGGAAAGATGAGCCAAAAGTAGGAAATTCACTAAAACATTCAACAAGCCTAAGGCCGAGGTGCACGCCATGGAGCACTCTGATGAGGAATCATCGGAGAGCGAGGATGACTCAGCCGACAAGTACACTGCAGAGTGGACTTGGTATACTAAGACCAAGCCCATTACTTGCACAGAGTTACGACCGTCTCCTACCAAGAGTCGGCCTAGTGAGGTAAAGTATTCTTTTGACATGATCAAATGTGATAGAATATTTGATTTCTTGTTGAAGAACAAACTTATTAGGTTGCCAAAGGGTCACATTATTCCGACTACTGATGACTTTAAGAAGTGGGCTTATTGTAAGTGGCATGATTCTCATTCCCATTCTACTAATGATTGCAATGTTTTTTGTCATTAGGTTCAATAGGCCATAGAAGAAGGACGGTTGAAGATGGACACAAATCCCAAGATGAAGCTCGACCAGGACCCTTTTCCCGTGAACAATGTTGATCTCGACGGGAAGAAGGTGCTGATTCGGCCTGAGCAGGCCGAGTTCGCTAAGGGAAGGAGGTCATGATTGGAGAACTGTGCCCACACACACTCGTGCCGAAGAACCCTGGGGTAGGAGTGTCGAAGGTGAGTACTAAATCATCATCTTCGGCTACGAATCATAAAAAGTCGAAGGTGACATATGACAAGCTGCTCCAGAAGCACCAAAAGAGGGATAAGAAGGCGAACGCTCGGGTAGGACCTCTAGTGAGGCCGAGCCCTTCTCGAAAGAGTGGGATCGGCCCACGATATATGAGACCATTGGAGCCACCTTTCCCTCTACCACTATATCATCTGCCGATGGCATAGTGGCCCCCTTGCTACTCTCCGCCTCTAGGGTACCCGACCCCATATTATATTGCTCCATTCATGTCATCCGGGTTTTATAACATGCAAGGTCAGATGAGTGCTCCAAGAGGCAATGTATTCGGTAGACTATCCGCCGCACCACGAGGATGTCCGGAGGAAGTGTCCGTGGCTATCATTGTCAAGGTGGGGTCCCTGGACGTCCCAATCCCTAACGGGGCCTCCACGGAGCAAGGCGAAGGCAAACCACAGAGGTCACCCGAGGAGACCGCCAGTCAGACTGCAGCCTCAGGGCCGGTAAGACTGGCTTGACCACTACGGTCTAACTGGCCTACTGTGGCCGGTTCGACCGAATCTTTTCAAGCATCTAACATCAGTCGGTCCGACCGGCCCCCTATGACTAGTCTAACCGACGCAACCCGGTCAGATTGGCCCAGTATGGCAAGTTTGACTGACAGGACATAGGAAGACGTCTCCACTAAGCGCAAAATTGTCGAGGCCGATCCAAGCAATTCTCATTCGGCCGAGAGTTCTAGGAGCAAAGTATTGGTGCCCGGCACTGTAGCGCCCCGATTTAACAAATCGAGACATTATTGAATTTCATAAGAAAAACAATAATACAAGAGGTTCATCATGCGACAACCGTACATACGACATTGTTCATGGTACGCAGACCATATTTATTACATCATTGTTTTAATAAAACCGTAGAGTAAAATAATTGGAAAACGGCATGACGAACTTCTTCTCCAGGATTTTTCTTCTTGACTGGGTTGCTACTCCAGACCGTCTTCAAGGTATGCATCCTCTGTGGGGTCCAACGGGTATGATTACAAAAAGTACTCAACAAGCCACCGCAAATGCAAATAATAATGCAGGATAATAAACAAGGAAGGATAAAGGCTAACAATGCGGAATAAAGCAATTGCAGTTATGGCATTTAGTGTAATCATATTTTAATCATGCGGAAAGTAAATATGAGCATCATCAACATCAACTAACTCGAGGAGTACGTTTTACCTCCTCGCACAACAGTCCTTACATGTCAATCCATCATGCACATACATATTCAAAGTAAACTAACTGGGGGATGTCACGCAACCCGCCCTTGACCGTGGGCTCGGCTTTTCGAAAAGATTTAAGACTCTGATCAGAGATGTACTACTGTACCCACAAGGCACGCACTCATCTCAACGAGATGACCCATTTCACGGGAACTCGTGCCAAAACCTCAATATGAGATGTTCCAAGCGATAACTACCCGCTCTAGGTTTCGCCGGCGCGCCGGGCCGCATCCCGGCTAACGTCGCACCCCCTTTTGCGCCACATTGGTACAAGTCACCCGCAGGTGCAACTTGACCCATCTCCAAGTGGTGGCCTCGGTTTGGAACAACTCATACCTTAGTTAGGACTTACCCACTAGACTTGTGGTTAGTACGTAAGTGTATTGCAACGGATCCCTCAGACCGGTCCTTATAGTGCCCCGGGTGCGACTGACCAATGCCCTAGCTTGCACCCGGAACCCACCATGCATACACTCACAACCATGACTCATCACCAACAGAATTTCCAAGGATAAGAAGCAACGGGGATCATATAATAGAACCATTATGCTACGACTCATTTTTATCCTATAGCGGCCGTGTCAATACATTGGACACTAGCTAATATCATTGATCATATGGTGACAAGGAGGTTAGGCGAGATAGCATGGCTTGGGTTGCACATCAAGGTCGGGGGATCCTAAATAAATATAATGTAAGGGTTCATTTGACTAATGCATATATAACCTATGTGTTCTAGCGATAGTCGATTCAAACATGGGTCCAATATGCTCAAAAGAATTGTTTGGTGACTTGCCTTGTTCAGCAAAGGGAGAGGGAGGGACTTCGGGGAAGTACTCCGGCTCCTCGGCGACGTCGTAGTCTTTTTAATATAAAGTAAAATAAAAAGAACACAACATCCAATCAAACAGTATAACATTACATTATAAACACGTAAGTTTAAGTTGGTTTGATTACAAATAAAATAAATTCAAAGATTAAAGTTCTGAAATTTATTTCTCCATTAATTTAAAGTGAATTTAAATGAATTATTGTCTTTCATAAAAAGGGTTTTAAGTGTGTATAATACTACATTAGGTTTTCTAATCAATTTAATATAAATGATTCAGGGAAAACTCAGTGGTTTTAGTGTTTAAACAGAAAGGGACAATTATATAAGTTTTCTGGAATTTAAATATTTAAATTTACATTTAAATCCTAAGGGCATTTGAATACTTATTTAAATAAACATGAAAATGTCCAAGTAAACCTACTGTTTTTATTGCATAAACATGTAGAGAATAATTTTATGAATTTTCTGAAATTGGAATGGTAATTTTTAGAGTTCAATTGCATTAGATATGAATTTTACAAGTTTAAAAGCATTTCTGGAATTTATTTTCAAATTTTAAACCTCTCGGGTCCACGGTGAACCAGGCCCACGGTGAACCCGCGCACTGTGCGCGTGCGCCGGGTCGATCTGGACCGTCGGATCCAGATCCGACGCGCGAGGGCGAGGCGGGACGCGTAAGTCGCGATGGACGGCCAGGATTAAAACGTTCGAACCGGTACCACGTGGACGCACGGGATTTAACGCGGGTTTTAAATACAGATGGACGCACGAGATCGCACCGTACCGCTTCACTCAGATCCGACGGCCAGGATTAAACCGAACAGATGATTTAACCCAAGCGTTTGATCTGGATCGCACGGCCAGGATTGAATCCGGCACAGTGCGTGTCGGGAGGGTAAAGTACCCCTTCTTCCCCGACTCCGGTGATACGACGGCGAGCGATTCCGGCGAGGTCGAGGGCTATCTAGTCTAGCTAGGGCTAAAAACGGAAAGGGGGTACCGAGGGGAACAAAAGGGTACCGTTGCGGTGGTCCGGGGTCGACGGAGTGAGGCCGGCGACGAGCGTAGGCGGTGGAGGCGTTCGGGTCCTTGGCGGCGACGGCGATCCGGCGGGGTTCGACGTCGGCGGAGGGGTGGCCGAGGTCGGGGTCGTCCTCGCGGTCACGTTGGTGGCGGAGGCACGGGCGGAGGTGGTCCGGTGCGACGGCGAGCGGTGGCCGGAGGTGAATCAGAGGGTGTGCGCTAAAAAGCGAAATGCGAGTGCTCTGTTCGTTCTCGAGGCGATTAAGCGTGGGGGTCGGACGCGGCTCAGGCTGGGGGCTTAAATAGGACGCCGGGGAGGGCTCGCATGCAAGGAAACCGGCCGAGGGCCTTTACTCGCCGGCGATGGCTCGGCCATGCACGCGGAGCGGCGATCCCGTGGCATAAACGCGAGGGTTAAAGCGGGGAAACGGTCGGCGCGATGCGGGGGACCGAGTTATGGCGGCAATTTAATGGGGGACGCGTCGGCGAGGCGAATCCGAGGGCGAGGTCATCGGCCGGCGCGATTTGGGGGCGACGGCGCGGGGTTGAAGACGGATCTGACACGCGGGGGGCACTGACCAGTGAGCGCGAGCGGGCGAGGGTGGCGACTGACGGGTGGGGCCGAGGTGTCGGGTTCGCGCGCGAGGGGAAAAATTCGGCGCCGACAGGTGGGGTCCATGTGTCAGTCTAAGGCGGGCGCGGTAACGGGCTGGGCCGGCCGGGAGAGAGAGAAGGGAGGGAGAGGAGCCCATTACTGTTCTAATACTTTTCTGAATAAAAACAATTCCAGAAAATGGGTTAAAATATTAGGGCTACTTCCAAGGCTGGTAAAAATTTATAAAAATTCTCAAAATTATATTTTGGTCTTAGGATCATATACAAAAAGTTTCACCTCCTGATTTGGTCATCTACTCTATGTTGTAGTTCAAAAGGGTATAAAAGGGATTTAAAAGTATTTTCTGAAATAATAATTTCAATAAATTGAATCTAATAATATTTTTATTGCTTTGAAAATTTGGGGTGTTACAAACCTATCCCCCTTACAAGAATCTCGTCCTCGAGATTGGAACGCTACTCGAATAGCTCGGGGTATTGGGCTTTCAGCTCGTCTTCTTTTTCCCAAGTGGCTTCTTCTGCGGGATGGTTGTTCCATTGGACTTTGCAGAAGCGGACGATGCGACTTCTGGTTACTCTTTCCTTGGTTTCCAAGATCTTGACGGGTCTCTCTATGTAGGTCAAGTCTTCTTGGACGTTGAGCTGCTGAAGGTCGGCTTGCTCGGTGGGCACACGGAGACACTTCTTCAGCTGCGAGACATGGAACACATCATGAACGCCTGCCAAGGATGGAGGCAGTTCAAGTTGATATGCCACTTCTCCTTGTCGACGGAGGATCTGGAAAGGCCCGACGTAGCGGGGTGCTAGTTTGCCTTTCATGTTGAACCTTTGAGTGCCACGGAGGGGAGTGACTCGGAGGTAGACATAATCGCCCTCCTCAAAGGCTAGATCTCTTCGACGGTTATCGGCGTAGCTCTTTTGCCTGGACTGGGCTGCCTTCAGTCGGTCTCTTATGATCTTAACTTTCTCTTCGGCTTTTCTCAATAAATCTGTCCCAAACAGTTGTGATTCTCCGGTTTGATCCCAGAGCAACGGCGTTCTGCACTTACGCCCATAGAGTGCTTCGAACGGGGACATTTGCAGGCTGGCTTGATAGCTGTTGTTGTAGGAGAACCCTGCGTAAGGTAAGTTCTTGTCCCACATTCCGCCAAAGTCTAGAGCACAAGCTCTAAGCATATCCTCCAATATCTGGTTGACCCTTTCGGTCTGACCGTCGGTCTGTGGATGATAGGCGGTGCTAAAGTTCAGCCGAGTGCCGAGTTCCTCTTGAAGGTTCTTCCAAAACTTGGAGGTAAACTGACTCCCGCGGTCAGATACAATCTTCTTGGGAACTCCGTGAAGGCACACGATCCGGGTCATATACAACTCAGCCAACTTGGCGACGGTGTAAGTTGTCTTGACCGGAACGAAGTGGGCTACCTTGGTGAGTCGATCAACGATCACCCAGATAGAATCATGACCAGCTTGGGTCCTGGGCAGTCCCGTGATGAAGTCCATTCCTATTTCTTCCCACTTCCATTCAGGGACTTTGAGGGGTTGAAGAAGTCCGGCAGGTCTCTGATGCTCTGCCTTGACTCGCCGGCATGTGTCGCACTTGGCCACATACTCAGCTATTTCTCTCTTCATGCTGACCCACCAATATTTCTCCTTCAGGTCTTGGTACATCTTTGTACTCCCGGGATGGATGGAGTATAGAGTATCGTGGGCTTCCTGAAGGATGAGGGTTTTCAACTCAGGTAGGTTGGGTACGCATACTCGGTTTCCAAACCAGATGGTACCATGCTCGTCCTCGGAGAATCCGGTTGCTTTACCCTTCCTCATGTTTTGCTGGATCTCCAGGATGTCCGGGTCTTCCTTCTGCTTCTCTCGGATCTGGTCCATTAAGACAGGCCGAGACTCCAAGGCAGCGAGGTACTCTCGAGTGGTGATCCCTAGGTTTAGCCTTTCCATCTCCTTATAAAGTAGCGGAGCTTGGTCTTGAATCATGATGGCATTGCAGTACCCTTTTCGACTAAGGGCGTCTGCCACCACGTTCGCTTTGCCCGGATGATAATGGATGCCCAAGTCGTAATCCTTGATCAGTTCCAACCATCTCCTTTGCCTGAGGTTCAGATCTGGTTGGGTGAATATATACTTGAGGCTCTTGTGGTCGGTGAAGACCTCACACCGATTTCCCACAAGGTAATGTCTCCATATCTTCAAAGCATGAACCACGGCTGCCAGTTCTAGGTCGTGGGTTGGGTAGTTCAGCTCATGCGGTCTCAATTGCCGGGAGGCGTAGGATATCACTTTCCCTTCTTGCATTAAGACGCATCCCAATCCTTGACGAGAGGCATCACAGTAGACGTGGAAGTCTTTCCGGATGTCTGGCAGTGTCAGAATGGGGGCTGATACTAGCTTTTTCTTGAGAGTCTGGAAGCTCTCTTCGCAGTCGGGGGTCCAATCAAACTTCACCTCTTTCTGCAGAAGTCTGGTCATTGGCTTGGCGATCTTGGAAAAATTCTCGATGAACCGGCGGTAGTATCCGGCCAATCCGAGGAAACTCCGGATCTCGGTCATGGTCGTGGGCTGCAGCCAGTTGGTTACCGCTTCAACGGTGGTTGTGTCCACTGCTATTCCTCCGGCAGATATAACATGGCCGAGGAACTTCACCTCAGACGACCAAAACTCGCATTTGCTGTATTTGGCGTACAGTTGCTGCTCCCTTAGCTTTCCGAGGGTCAGACCGAGGTGAGTCTCGTGTTCTTCCTTGGTCTTGGAGTAAACGAGGATATCGTCGATGAATACCACGATGAACTTGTCCAAGAACTCCATGAATACATTGTTCATCATGTTCATGAAAAAGGCCGGGGCATTCGTGAGTCCGAACGACATCACGGTGTACTCGTAGAGTCCATAGCGGGAGGTGAAGGCAGTCTTGGGTATATCTTCCTCCCTGATCCTTAACTGGTGATAACCTGACCTGAGGTCAATCTTGGAAAACACCGAGGATCCTTTCAGCTGATCGAACAGGTCGTCGATCCGAGGCAATGGATATTTGTTCTTGATAGTTACGTCGTTCAAGGCTCTATAGTCCACGCACATCCTCTTGGTCTTGTCCTTCTTCATGGCAAATATAACCGGTGCACCCCAAGGTGAGGTACTCGGTCGGATGTAACCTTTCTGCTCAAGGTCTTCGATGTTGCTCTTGACTTCGGCTAGTTCATTGGCGGCCATTCGGTATGGGCGTTTGGAGATCGGAGTGGTCCCCGGGACAAGCTCGATTCTGAATTCGATGTCCCGTTTGGGAGGCATTCCGGGCAGATCTTCAGGGAAAACGTCTGCAAACTCCTTGACTATTGGCACCTCTTCAAGAGCTATTGAGCGAAGAGACGCTCCGAGTGGTTTGCGACTGACCATCCGGAAGGTGACGGTTACGCCTTCGGGACTGGTCACCGTGACGGACTTGTTGGCACAGTCGATCACTCCCTTGTGCTTCATCAACCAATCCATACCTAGAATAAGGTCGAGTCCGGTGCATTGGATAAGGACAGGCTCGGCCCGAAACAGCACCCCTTGGATGTCAAGTTGAACCTTAGGGCTGTAGAAGCGAGCTGAGGTCCTATTGCCGGGGGTGGCAATCACCATGGGAATTGGTAGAGGGAGCACGTCCAGATGGTTTGTTTTTGCAAAATCTTCCGAGACAAAGGAGTGGGTTGCTCCAGAGTCAAATAATATGACGGCCGGTACGGAATTCATAGTAAACGTACCGAGTACGACTTCGGGAGCCTCCTGAGCTTCCTCCGCGCTGATGTGGTTGACGCGGGCGCGAACGGCCTGGTGGGGTGCTGCGCCTTGGTTCTGCTTGGGGTGAGGACATTGGTGCGAATAGTGCCCTTCCTTGCGGCAGTTGAAGCAGACGACCGGTCTTCCTTGGCGATCCCTCAAGATCGGGGCCTTGGCGGCTGGTGCCGGCTGAGCGGCCGGAGCTGGTGGAGCGGGGCGAGGATGTCCGGCGTTGGATCCACCGGCTGCATGAGGTGGCCTGAAGGCGGGCCGAGGATGGTAGGCGGGCGCTGGTGGCGGAGGGACGAAGCGGGGCCTCTGAGTATTCGCCTGCTGGTGCTTGAAGGCGATCATCTTCCTCTTCTTGAGGTCCAGCTTGTTCTGCTCAGTCTCTTGGATGAGCGCTTTATTGACAAGCCGCTGGAAATCGGCGAAGTCGGCGGCGACGAGCTGGATGGACAGCTCATCCTTAAGTCCCCTGAGGAACTTGGCTTGGCGGAGGACGTCGGTGCGCACTTCCTCCGGTGCGTAGCGGGCAAGGCGGTTGAACTCATGGAGGTACTCCATGACAGTCCTGTTGCCCTGCTGCAGGTCGCGGAATTCCTGCTGTTTGACCGCGATGACACCGGCGGGGACGTGAGCGGCACGAAAGGCGATGGTGAACTCCGCCCAAGTCACCATGTGGCCCTCTGGCTGAGACGCGCGATAGTTGTCCCACCACTCAGCGGCGGGACCCTGGAGCTGATGAGTGGCGAAGGCCACTCGCTCACGGTCTGTGCAGGGGAGGAGGTCGAGCTTCTTCTCGATGGTGCGGAGCCAATCTCCGGCCTCCATCGGGTTGGTCGTGCTCGAGAAGATGGGCGGGCGCACGCGCAAGAACTCGGAGAGTTGCGGAGTGGCCGCGGGTGCTGGTGCGCGAGGGGCGGGCTCCCCGTTCTGCAGACGGTCCAACTGAGCCTGTTGGTGCTGCATTTGGGTGAGGAGGGCGGTGATCAGATGATTCTGATTCGCCATCATTTCCGCCAAGGTGGGGTGGTTGGCGGAAGGCGACCTGGATTGGCGCGGGCCTGTCGCACCCCAGTTGGGCACAACGCCCTCAGGCGCATCACGGCTTCCTCCTGCTCCGTTGTTGGAGCCGGTGTTCTGGTGGTCGGCCATCTTCTGAATATACAAAGCGATAAAGCAAAGAATGACGAAACGATAATACAATCATATAAGATTCAAGCACATAATTATATATAGTGGCATAAATTGTTTGTTACAATCAAGTTTTTATTCTACCCATGACACACTCGTCGTGGGCAGCACCACATACAAAATTTTGATTCTTTATTTAAATTTGTGTCTCCTAACGCCTACTCGCCAGCGGAGGCGGTCTCCGTGCTCTCGGAACCACGAGTGCGCGGCTCCAGAGAGATGGTGGGCTCGAGAAAATTCTCGATGATGGAGTCGGAGACGAGGCCGGGGCGTGGTGTAGGGGCGCTGGTGGAAGGCCTGGCGGGGGAGGGTCGTGGCGGGATCCTCTTGGGGCGAGGGAGGGGCTCACGGATAGGCTTCTTCTTCCTTGGAAGAAGAGGAACCATCTCCGCGATGTCCTTCTGCAGCTCCATGATCTTGCGCTGCAGCTCGCCGTTTTGCTGGATCAGGTTCTTCCTTTCTTCACGAAGAAACGCAACCGCCTCATGGTGCTCGTCGGCGTCGAGTACCGCCTCGGTGTGGAGATCATCCATGGCCTGCAGAAGACGCGACTGCCGAGCCATGACCGGATCACGCACGGAGTGAACTCCGAGGTAGATACTACGGTGGGCTTCGGGAGTACGCTTTGGCACAAGCCGGAAGGATGAGTTCTGAAGACGATCGTCGTAGATCATCCTCAGCTCCATGAGGGCCTGGAGGGCGACTCGTTGGCACGCGACGTCGAAAGTCGGGCCTCCAAGTGCGGTGGTGTAGGGCGGCAGATGTTCTCCGGAGCCATGGACGGTGAGGGAGACGTCGCAAGGCCCGGCGAACTCGTCGGGGTAGACTCCTTGAAATTCGGGTTCGAAGAGGAACCCGAGGAAGGTGAGCATCATGCGGAGCTCCCGGACGAAGCCCTCATAGTGGCGGCAGTAACTGTGAACTTGGTAGACTGGCATCTACAAAACAGCAAGTTGAATAAAAGTGAGGAGAGGAACAAAGTTTATGAAGTAGATTTTCAAGAAATAATTTCATATGGCTTAATGGCTAGGCGGGTCTGTTTGGCTTCCTACAGTCAAGTCGGCTCTGATACCATCTTGTAGCGCCCCGATTTAACAAATCGAGACATTATTGAATTTCATAAGAAAAACAATAATACAAGAGGTTCATCATGCGACAACCGTACATACGACATTGTTCATGGTACGCAGACCATATTTATTACATCATTGTTTTAATAAAACCGTAGAGTAAAATAATTGGAAAACGGCATGATGAACTTCTTCTCCAGGATTTTTCTTCTTGACTGGGTTGCTACTCCAGACCGTCTTCAAGGTATGCATCCTCTGTGGGGTCCAACGGGTATGAGTACAAAAAGTACTCAACAAGCCACCGCAAATGCAAATAATAATGCAGGATAATAAACAAGGAAGGATAAAGGCTAACAATGCGGAATAAAGCAATTGCAGTTATGGCATTTAGTGTAATCATATTTTAATCATGCGGAAAGTAAATATGAGCATCATCAACATCAACTAACTCGAGGAGTACGTTTTACCTCCTCGCACAACAGTCCTTACATGTCAATCCATCATGCACATACATATTCAAAGTAAACTAACTGGGGGATGTCACGCAACCCGCCCTTGACCGTGGGCTCGGCTTTTCGAAAAGATTTAAGACTCTGATCAGAGATGTACTACTGTACCCACAAGGCACGCACTCATCTCAACGAGATGACCCATTTCACGGGAACTCGTGCCAAAACCTCAATATGAGATGTTCCAAGCGATAACCACCCGCTCTAGGTTTCGCCGGCGCGCCGGGCCGCATCCCGGCTAACGTCGCACCCCCTTTTGCGCCACATTGGTACAAGTCACCCGCAGGTGCAACTTGACCCATCTCCAAGTGGTGGCCTCGGTTTGGAACAACCCATACCTTAGTTAGGACTTACCCACTAGACTTGTGGTTAGTACGTAAGTGTATTGCAACGGATCCCTCAGACCGGTCCTTATAGTGCCCCGGGTGCGACTGACCAATGCCCTAGCTTGCACCCGGAACCCACCATGCATACACTCACAACCATGACTCATCACCAACAGAATTTCCAAGGATAAGAAGCAACGGGGATCATATAATAGAACCATTGTGCTACGACTCATTTTTATCCTATAGCGGCCGTGTCAATACATTGGACACTAGCTAATATCATTGATCATATGGTGACAAGGAGGTTAGGCGAGATAGCATGGCTTGGGTTGCACATCAAGGTCGGGGGATCCTAAATAAATATAATGTAAGGGTTCATTTGACTAATGCATATATAACCTATGTGTTTTAGCGATAGTCGATTCAAACATGGGTCCAATATGCTCAAAAGAATTGTTTGGTGACTTGCCTTGTTCAGCAAAGGGAGAGGGAGGGACTTCGGGGAAGTACTCCGGCTCCTCGGCGACGTCGTAGTCTTTTTAATATAAAGTAAAATAAAAAGAACACAACATCCAATCAAACAGTATAACATTACATTATAAACACGTAAGTTTAAGTTGGTTTGATTACAAATAAAATAAATTCAAAGATTAAAGTTCTGAAATTTATTTCTCCATTAATTTAAAGTGAATTTAAATGAATTATTGTCTTTCATAAAAAGGGTTTTAAGTGTGTATAATACTACATTAGGTTTTCTAATCAATTTAATATAAATGATTCAGGGAAAACTCAGTGGTTTTAGTGTTTAAACAGAAAGGGACAATTATATAAGTTTTCTGGAATTTAAATATTTAAATTTACATTTAAATCCTAAGGGCATTTGAATACTTATTTAAATAAACATGAAAATGTCCAAGTAAACCTACTGTTTTTATTGCATAAACATGTAGAGAATAATTTTATGAATTTTCTGAAATTGGAATGGTAATTTTTAGAGTTCAATTGCATTAGATATGAATTTTACAAGTTTAAAAGCATTTCTGGAATTTATTTTCAAATTTTAAACCTCTCGGGTCCACGGTGAACCAGGCCCACGGTGAACCCGCGCACTGTGCGCGTGCGCCGGGTCGATCTGGACCGTCGGATCCAGATCCGACGCGCGAGGGCGAGGCGGGACGCGTAAGTCGCGATGGACGGCCAGGATTAAAACGTTCGAACCGGTACCACGTGGACGCACGGGATTTAACGCGGGTTTTAAATACAGATGGACGCACGAGATCGCACCGTACCGCTTCACTCAGATCCGACGGCCAGGATTAAACCGAACAGATGATTTAACCCAAGCGTTGGATCTGGATCGCACGACCAGGATTGAATCCGGCACAGTGCGTGTCGGGAGGGTAAAGTACCCCTTCTTCCCCGACTCCGGTGATACGACGGCGAGCGATTCCGGCGAGGTCGAGGGCTATCTAGTCTAGCTAGGGCTAAAAATGGAAAGGGGGTACCGAGGGGAACAAAAGGGTACCGTTGCGGTGGTCCGGGGTCGACGGAGTGAGGCCGGCGACGAGCGTAGGCGGTGGAGGCGTTCGGGTCCTTGGCGGCGACGGCGATCCGGCGGGGTTCGACGTCGGCGGAGGGGTGGCCGAGGTCGGGGTCGTCCTCGCGGTCACGTTGGTGGCGGAGGCACGGGCGGAGGTGGTCCGGTGCGACGGCGAGCGGTGGCCGGAGGTGAATCAGAGGGTGTGCGCTAAAAAGCGAAATGCGAGTGCTCTGTTCGTTCTCGAGGCGATTAAGCGTGGGGGTCGGACGCGGCTCAGGCTGGGGGCTTAAATAGGACGCCGGGGAGGGCTCGCATGCAAGGAAACCGGCCGAGGGCCTTTACTCGCCGGCGATGGCTCGGCCATGCACGCGGAGCGGCGATCCCGTGGCATAAACGCGAGGGTTAAAGCGGGGAAACGGTCGACGCGATGCGGGGGACCGAGTTATGGCGGCAATTTAATGGGGGACGCGTCGGCGAGGTGAATCCGAGGGCGAGGTCGTCGGCCGGCGCGATTTGGGGGCGACGGCGCGGGGTTGAAGACGGATCTGACACGCGGGGGCCACTGACCAGTGAGCGCGAGCGGGCGAGGGTGGCGACTGACAGGTGGGGCCGAGGTGTCGGGTTCGCGCGCGAGGGAAAAAATTCGGCGCCGACAGGTGGGGTCCATGTGTCAGTCTAAGGCGGGCGCGGTAACGGGCTGGGCCGGCCGGGAGAGAGAGAAGGGAGGGAGAGGAGCCCATTACTGTTCTAATACTTTTCTGAAGAAAAACAATTCCAGAAAATGGGTTAAAATATTAGGGCTACTTCCAAGGCTGGTAAAAATTTATAAAAATTCTCAAAATTATATTTTGGTCTTAGGATCATATACAAAAAGTTTCACCTCCTGATTTGGTCATCTACTCTATGTTGTAGTTCAAAAGGGTATAAAAGGGATTTAAAAGTATTTTCTGAAATAATAATTTCAATAAATTGAATCTAATAATATTTTTATTGCTTTGAAAATTTGGGGTGTTACAGGCACTAAGCAGCAACCTTCATGGGCACCTCTAGGCATGATCAAGTCCTAGAAGAGGTGGAAACAATGTCTTCGAGCCTAGGAGATGCATGAGAAGAAGGCCAAGGATGAGTGGGACACCATTTTCGAGGATATCCATCCCCGAACAGCAGTGTGACAGGTTTGGAAGCCAAAGCCGGTTGTCGTAAACAACCTGACTCCTGCTCCGAGCGACGACGAGGATGACATGATGTACGACAACTACACGTTGATCTCCAAGGGGCCCACTCCTTAGGCGATGGACATAAACGTCGTCATGCTACCCGCTGAGTTCGCTCTTCCACATGATGACGCCGAGGTCACTCAACTGAGCCTCGGTCCTCGAAAGGCCATTTTCGAGAAGCCCGAGAATATGGCTCGTCACATGAAGCCTCTCTACATTAAGGGGAACATCAATGGGAAGATGATCTCGAGGATGCTTTTAGATGGAGGCACCACCGTCAACTTGATGTCATACTCTCTGCTTAAGAAGCTCGGCAGGAATGAAGATGATTTGATGAGGACCAACCTAACACTCAACGGCTTCAACAGTGAGAGCTCCGAGGCCAAGGGCATACTTTCTTTGGATCTGACGGTGGGCAACAAGACATTGCCAATGGCATTCTTCATCGTTGATGTGCAAGGTAACTACAGTATATTGCTTGGGTGTGATTGGATTCACAAAAATTGATGTATTATGTCTAATTTGCACTAGTGTCTGATTCAGTGGGATGGCGATGATGTGGAGGTTGTACCAGCTAACACTTCATCCCAGGTTGCTTTGGCCGATGTATCTATTAACGTTGTCCATGATAAGGTAGAGTGTCTGTTAGGTAGAGATCTCTCATATTACGACTTTGTTAGCGTGTCTAAGGGACGTTTTGTTCTAGTGTCTGTAAAGCCGGCTGGTGTAGCACGGCTATCTCCAAATTAGTAGTCATGTCTAGTAAACGCAATCTTGATTGGCTAAAATCTCATGTAGAGCAACATCGGTCTTCTAAAGACGGTATTGCTAGAGCCATTGAAGATTTTTGTGAAGTAGAAAATTTAGGTCAAGGTTTTGCGTCGGCCGACCCTCTAGAACAGGTAGATATAGGCGATGGTACTATTCCAAGGCTGACTTTTGTAAATCAAAATTTGCAAGCTGATGAAAAGGCCGAAGTAATAAAGTTGCTTCGGTCATATGTCGATTGTTTTGCATGGGAGTACAGTGAGATGCCCGGACTAAGTAGTGAGCTCGTGGAGCATCGACTGCCCATAAAACCTGGGTTTAGGCCTTATAAACAGCCCCCTTGTCGATTTAATTCGATCGTGTATGACTGAATTAAAGAGGAGATAGAACGATTGCTCAAGGCTAAGTTTATTAGGCCATGCAAGTATGCTGAATGGGTTGCTAACATTGTGCTTGTAGAAAAGAAAGGGGTTGGCAAGATTCGCGTGTGTATTGATTTCAGGGATTTGAAGAAAGCTACTCCGAAGGATGAGTATCCTGGCTGGATGGGGTCCGGGCAAAGATAGCCAATGAAGGAGGTGCCCTAGCTTCCGTCCCAGCTTAGACCCATGCTCAAGAGGTCGCCTTGCTGATGTCGTCCATCATGCATAATGCTGACACCGTGCCATCTAAGATGTCCCTAGATCAGATGCTGAGGATCGGGCTGTCCTTCAGAGCATCGATGCCATTAGGCTATGGGTGATCGAGGCGATCCGTCGTGCCCTTCTCTGAATTTTCATGTATCGCATAGCGTCCTGACTTGTAACACTTGAACTATTATATCTTGTAATGCATTGCCACTCTATTCCTAACTTTGCCTTGTACTTTCTTGTATCTAAGGATGATATTTGACAATCGGCCATCTAAAGGAGTTACCCTCGGTATCGTCTACTTCTACTTTCTTGTAGATCCTTAGGCATTTATCCAAACACACGCGAAATACATCTTTGGAAAATTTCCATTCAACATTTTCTCAAACACTTCTCCATCTAGACCTTCAAGTAGATAGGTGTTACCAAGCATGGGTCGGTGTATCCAGAAGGGTCCTTCCCAATTAGATGACCATTTACCGAACCGATCGTCCTTAGACCCAATCGGCAATATCAGCTTCTATACGAGATCTCAGTCTTCGAACAACTTGGGCACCACCTTTTTATTATAGTACCTGGCAACTCTTGCTTTTTTTCCTCAATCCTTTCAAGGGCTCTCAATCGGATCTGCGCTATGTCATCTAGGCCATCTATCATCAAGATATAATAATCATCGGTTATGAGTTGATCCTATAAAGCTATCCTTCTTGAGCTAATATTATTTTCCTAAGGCAGCTTCATGTCTATTGTTGGTGTAAAAGATTACGCTAACAGGTTTTCGTAGATTAAGAACTAACAAACGAAGTGTTTGTAAAGCGAACTATTTCAAGCCTCCGAATTGGATAATAACTTGAAGTAGTACGAAGTAGTACAGGGTAAGAAGGGGGGTATTTATAGGTAAAAATCTTAAGGAAAAGACCTTTTTACCCCTCAATTACAACCCGCATAGTGGAAACTATTCGATACCCCTAATAGGGTTAAAATGGTAAAAGACTAATCTAATTAGAAAGAAGATAAGTCTTCCATCCTCGCTAACAGATAAGCTCTCTGAAGATTTAACCTTTGAAGTCATACTTCGAATGGAAGTCCGCATAGATTCTTCGAGCTTGATCATGTACTAAACCAGAGTTAATACTAGAACTTCAGTTTAGTAGATTGGCATTGTCTTATTGTTGTAGAGACCCTGAGGATGAAGTATTTTCCCCCAATAGTAGCCTCTCGAATACGCTTCTCCGAGTGACCTGTAAAGTTAGGAGAGCAGTACATGCAAGAGAAATAATCATGCGCAAGGGTTAATAGAATTTATCAACCTTGGAAGTATTCAAAAATTTAGAAACTTCGAATTGATTTCCAAGCGAAGGTCTTATTCGACCAGCTCCAAAGTCAATTTCTACGAAGCTGAAAAGACCGTTAGACTCAGGAAAACAGCTGTTATCGTTTTCCTTTCAAAAGAAGCTATAACATTGCTTTAATTTCGGAAATAATAACGGCACAGAAGACGGAACATCAAGTATGAACGGTAAAAAATGGTGAGTTCAGGCTATAAATAGAGGAGCAAGAGACATTCGAGATACCTTTTCCACTGTTCTCGCGCAATCCCTCATTTAGCCTCCAGAGCTCTAGTTCCAAGCCGCTCGGTCTATTCGATGGTGAAGACAAGCTTCAAGGCTCCCGGAACAGCCTCGACCTTGGCTATGCAGCAGGCCATGGCGGCGGCAGCAGCGGCAGCGCCCGCGGGGAATCCCCCACAAGCTGGCCCCCACGACCTCCTCCCGCCTTCCTCCAAGTACTCGGACCAATCCTACAAATTGGGGCCATCAACCTATAAGAAGAGGACGATTGCAGCAGCAGTTGCAGGGAAGATTAGCCCGGGAGTCAAGATTCGTGCACCCGGTAAGAAAGCGATACCCTCTCCTTGGCCCGGGGAAGTTGTTGTTTTCGAAGCCTTCTTCGAGGCAGGGTTAGGGCTTCTAGCTTTGCATTTCTTGTCGGAGGTATTAGAACTTTTCCACGTCACCCTTCCTCAACTATCTCCGAATGCCATAGCGCGCCTCGCGATCTTTGAGAGGGCATTGCGAGCCGAAGGCTGCGAAGGGAGAGCAGAAATCTTCGCAGCGCTCCACAAGGCCTCCTGCCAGCCGAAGATTTACTAGAGCTCCGGAGGAGAGAAGATCGTATTTGCCTTCGACAGCATCAACTTCAGGCTCCGAGACGAGTACCAAATGCGATTTCCAGCGAAGGCTATCAACGCTAGATGGTACATGGATTGGATTCTTCGGTGGTTCTACGCCGAAGTTAGAGCAGATAGCAGTTTGGCCGGGCCTCTACCAGATATACATTTCTGGAGGGAAGCCGAAGTTCATCCAGACCCGGGCCAGCTCGAAGCTCGCCTCAATCTGCTGCAAGCAATAAGTCGCCGCATGAGCATGCGAGACTTAGCGAAGGAGTTCATCGGGCTCCAGATTCCACCTCTGATGGCCAACTGGCCTGTTAACTTTGAAGAGGATCCGGAGGGTGGACTCTAAAAAATCTCTTCGAGCTCTACGGGTAACTTCGAAAACTGCAAAATGTTTCATGTATGATAATTTCATAAAAAATGATATAACAGATAAAAACTTATCTTTCAGCTCCACAAGCCTCATTGACTTCAGAGCAAGTCATACGGGCTTCGGAAAAGATCCTCGTAGCCCCTACCCTCACTAAGAAAGAATGAAGGGTGAACCTGGTAGGCAGTTGGGAACGATTCAACCGGGTATGGAGCGTACTTGGAGTCGTCGCTCCTTCTCTTCCGGACTGGAGCGCTTCTAAGCCTGGTCCGAAGAATAGGAAACCTGAAGCCGGGACTTCGGCACCAGCCAAGACTCCCGTGAAGAAGTTGGCCCATAAACCAAAGTATGTGGCCCCTTCCAAGTCTGCTACTTTGTCTTCGGATTCATCTGAAGATGAAGGATACAGAGAAATGCAAAGGGTCTTAATAGACCTTGTTACTAGAGATGAAGAGGCACAGGCAGATGTCAAAGTCCCGACTATAGGTGACACAGTGGTTGTGCCAACTGCGCAAGACAAACTCGAGCGGGCAGAGAATTCGAATGTCCTGCCCAACCAAGAGGCCCCTGCCGCTGAAGTTGGAGTCGAGGTAGCGAATGATCAAACTTTGGCTTTGGACGAAGTGATAACAACTGTTTTGGGAGAGATCTCAATAGCTAATCCTTTGGTCACCAACTCTGAATCTGAAGAGGACTTCGAAAAGGCATTCGAGCCTCCGAGCAGTCTCGTACTTGTCCGTCGACAAAATGTCGAAGGTAAGCCTTAGTATATTACTTTTCCTTTCTTTTTGTGTCCTGCAAAATTATGCAATATATAATACCTTTGATTCTGCAGGGTCGACCCTAATGGAGATGACCCCTGCCGCAAAGACTGCGCCTGAAACCTCGACATCTTCGAAGTCAATTCCGGAGGAGGTTATAAAAATGGGGTCCGGAAAAGGTAAAGGGAAAGTGGATCCTTTTCTTGCTCCTAACTCTGGATTAATTTCGTTGGAATCTACAGACGGAGGTCAGTCTGCGGAGGGGGGCCAACCCATCGAGGTATCCGGGGATGCGGCACTACGCTCTGGCTCTTCTCCCAATGAAGACGATCATAGAGCCTTGTCAATGCTCCCCCTCCTAGTTCCTTTTCTAGAGCGAAGGACCGGGCTTTGGACTCTGCTAGAGCCTTTGGCTCGAGCTAATCACGAAGTCGGGGAGACTGACTTGGTGGCTATACTTGGGGAAGCCGAGGGTTCAGAGTTAGATGCAGCCTTGGAGCGGGGAGCATACCAGGTATGAAGTATCTGCAAATAACAAAGTTAGTTTCAACTTGTAAACAGTTTAGTCACATTGCTTTTTCCTTCACAGCAAATAGTCTTGGCTCGAGCTGCGGCTGTTTCTAACGAGCGGGAATACAATCGTCTTAAGGAGAAGATAACTGTTGTAACACCCCAAATTTCCAAAAGAAATAAAAATACATTTTATTATCTTTATTCTCTGAAAAGAATTATTTTATTCCTTTAATGTCATTTATGCCTAAGTGAACTAAAACCTAGAGGAGATGTCCAAACCATAGGCTAGAAAATTTTGTATATGATCCCAAGGTCAAGATATATTTTTGAGAATTTTTACAGATTTTTATCACTCTTGGAAGTAGCCCAAATATTTTAAACTAATTTCAGCAATTAAATTTATTCGAAAAACATTTTAAACAGTAACGGGCCCCTTCCCCCTCTTGGGCGGGTTGCGTGACATCCCACAGTTAGTTTATTTATAATGAATGTGCATGATGGTTTGGCATGTAAGGACTGTTGGGCGAGGGTGGGAAACATACTCCTCGAGTTAGATGGTATTATGATGTTCATGTTTAATATTCCGCATGATTAAATTTGACTACACTAAATGCAATAACTGAAAAATGTACTTTTCCGCACTTTTAGCCATTATCCTTCCTTTGTTATTATCTTGCATTACTATTGCATTTGCGATGGCTTGTTGAGTACTTCTTGTACTCATACCCGTTGGACACACAATTCAGAGGATACCTACTACGAGGAAGATGGTCTGGAGTAGCGACCCAGTCAAGAAGAAAGATCCTGAAGAAGACGTTCGTCATGCTATTTATTTTTTATGTTTATTTTATTTTTACACTTATGTAATAATGTGGTCTGCGTACCATGAATGATTGCCCGTATGTACGTTGTCGCATGATGAACCTCTTGTATTATTGTTTTTCTTTGGAAATTCAATAATGTTCCGATTTCGGTAAATCGGGGCGTCACAACTGCCCTCTAAGGGAGTCTTGACAGCTCCGAAATTCGAACTTCCAGCTTGGATGAGATGGTAGTATCAGAAAGGAAAGCCAGACTTGGTCTGGAAGCTACTAATCAGAAACTCGAAGCCAAACAAATCGTGCTTCGGGCTGAAGTAGAGAAACTGTGAATGGAGCAAGCGACTACGGGGGCCGAGCTGGTCAAACTCCAGGAGGATTAGGAGAAGTTAATGGAAGAGGCCAACAACTTGCTCGGTCAGAAGAACTCCTTGGTTACGGAGGCAGCCAGGCTATCTTCTTTGATAGATGAGCTATCTTTGTCAAGGGATATTTTGTCCGAAGACAGGGTGAAGTCCAAGAAGGTGGCTTTAGAGACCATGGACAACCTTCGGGGTGTCTTGGAATATTTTGGTACTTCTTGGACCTTACCTTCAACTGGCAACGTCCCTCTGCTTTGAAGATTGAAAATGATCCAAGAAGCAACAAAGATGATGAAGATGATGGGTATTCGGTATGGAGAAATCTCTGGCCAAGTAGCTGCTGTCGGAGTACTTCGCTACTATGAAGATCTAGGGCTATCTATAGCACCAAACTCAGGGGCGGATCCCATTACTTTTGACGACAATCGGCTCTTAAACCCTTCCGACGATGTAGCTGCAGCTTGGCAAGCCTTCCAAGCATCTTGGAGAACCGAAGGTCAATCATCGATCAAGGCTTGGATTGATGAAGGACTTCGCCAGAAGCAAGCACAGTCGCAAGCTTCGAGCAGCCAACCTCCACCAGACCCGGAGGTCTAGTTTTGTTTAGGGCTCCGAATATGTAAAAATTTATGCTTTTATCTTTTATGAATGAAAAGACTTATTTGGAAATGTTTTTAGGCTTTCCGACCTTTTATGGATGATCTCGAAGTGCTAGAGGTTAACGAAGAACTTCGCTTGCTATGGGCTACCTTCGAAACCTTAAGACCTCACAAACGCCCTCGATTTTCGATTCCTCGAGAAAGCTCCGGTGTAATTGCGCCCGAAATATGCAAAGATATATTATCTTACATTAAAGAGGAGGAAAAAGAAATTAAC
This sequence comes from Zizania palustris, assembly GCA_019279435.1. NCBI lineage: Eukaryota > Viridiplantae > Streptophyta > Magnoliopsida > Poales > Poaceae > Zizania > Zizania palustris. The sequence continues at coordinate 11,123,384 of JAAALK010000286.1, forward strand.
TTGGAAACTTCATCTTATGAAGACATTGAATGGTCCGAAGAAGAAAATATTGCTGAAGAACAAGCAAAGAAAAACCCTGATCAACTTTGAAGCTGGGAAAGAAGCCCCTAGTGACTTCGAACATGGGCTGAACTTCAGCAGGAACAAAAGGATTTCCGAGCTTCAAAAGGAGGGAGAATAGTTAAACGTAAAGTTATTAAAACTCCCGGCTCCGGAACTAGTCACTCTAGCTTTAGCGGTAGTTCTAGGGATCGAAGAGGTCTTCATTTCCTTCTTGGTATAGATACAGACTTTTCATGATGTAATGTAATCTGTTTGAATGATAAAGATTAAAGTTTCAAAATTGTCTCCCAACTTCCCAGCCCCTCTGTGGGTGTAAGCCACTTCGAAATTCATCTAAGGTGGTTACACGCAACGAAAATAACTTTAGTTAGGAGTACAATTTTGGAGGCTCAAAGCCCCTTAACAACTTACAGATTGACTAAAATCTCAAAAAATGTCTTCGACTACTTGGAGTCTGAAAACTGGTAACTTAGTACCTTATTGTTTGAATGTAGTCACTTCGGACTCTTTTTTCAGAGACTTTAGCATCCAAAACAATTGGTCGCTTTGGACTCTTTTTACAGACGTTTTAAGCTATTAGCTCAAAGTCTGTTTTGTTTGGCCTCCTTCGACTCTTTTTGCGAATGCTATCAAACCAGTGGTTCAGAATTCGCATAGTGGTATCCTTGGACTCTTTTTACGGATGCTTTCAAGCCGGAGGTTGGAATCCGTATCATTTGGTCTCCTTGGACTCTTTTTATGGATGCTTTCAAGCCGGTGGCTTGGAATCCGTTTTTCTGTGACTTTCCCACCTCATCGGAAGCTTCGAACCAGTGGTTCGAAGTCCGCAAAATTGGTTCAAATGAATGACACTTCCCTCATAGCCAACTTCATTCTTCCAGTGCATCCACTAGTAGTATGAAGTGTTTGAGAGGTAGTCATTATCTGAACCATGAAATTTATTTATTCAGAAGGTGTTTACAAATGATTACAAGGAGCCCCTATGTGAAATATCGCTTTAAGTTCTCCGCATGACAGGCATGCTTTAACTCTTCGCCTTCTAAATTAGCTAGTTTAAAAGAACCAAGGCGTCCTGAACTTAGAATGATATATAGACTTTCCCACTTATTTCCTAATTTCCCTGGTGCTATGATGCTTCGCAAAACTAAGTGACCTGGTTTAAGTTCATTGAGCTTAACCTTTGGGTCATACCAAGTCTTCGTTTGTTGTTGATATTTCGACAAATTAACCACAGCTCGAAGCCTTGTCTCTTTTGTTAAATCAAGTGAAGCTTGCCTTTCTCCTTCTATTTCAGGTTCGGTGGTGCGAAGAGATCCTCCTTTAAGCTCTGTCGGTGTCATAGCTTCATCTCCGAATAATAGTCTGAAAGGAGTAAAACCTATGGACCTTGTTTGAGTGGTCCGGATGGACCATAAAATCTTCGGGAGTTCTTCAGTCCACAACCCCTTTGCTAACCCTACTATTCTTCGATTCAGCCCTGATAAAATATTACCATTAGCCTTTTCGACAGCTCTGTTAGACTGAGGATGGCGCATAGCTGCAAAGCATATTTGTATGCCAAGATCTTCTCAAAACTTCCTGAAGGGCTCTGCATCAAAATGTGTCCTGTTGTCGACTGTGAGCTGTCGAGGCACTCCAAATCTGCATATAATATTCTTCCAAAAGAACTTTTGTACATTATTCGATTTTATAGCTGTGAGGGGTTCTGCTTTGACCCACTTGGAAAAATACTCAATTGCTACCACTGCGAATTTCAGATTTCCTTTTGCTACTGGGAAGGGGCCAATGAGATCCATGCCCCATCTGACCATGGGCCAAACTAGAGAAATGACTTGAAGAGGCGTTGGTGGACGATGACTTCGTATTCCCATCCATTGACAACCTTGGCAAGTGCGGACTAAAATCTCCGCATCACTACTATTGTAGGCCAATAAAGCCCCTGGCGAAGTGTTTTTCCTGCTAAAGCCTAGGGGCCAGATGGCTACAACAAAGTCCTTCATGAATTTCTCGGAATATCTCTTGACCTTCGGCTTGAGATATACATCGGAGTAGGGGGGGACATACTCCAGCCTTGTAAAGAATACTGTTGACTACATGATCCGCAATAACTCTGTGATTGAACTCCGCTAGTCAGTGCTTGGAATGCAAAGATCCGCAGGAGGAATTTGTGGCACCGAAGGCAAAATCAGCTCTTCGTAAAAGGTTCCTTCTGGAATGTCCATAGCTCCGGCTGCAGCTTTTGCTAAGGTATCAGCTTGCACATTTTCAGCTCTTGGTATACTTCTGATGGAAATCTTTTTGAATGTTGTTTCAATCTTATGGATCTATTCCAAATATTTTGCAAGATGCGGATGACAGACTTGAAAACTTTTATCAACGTTCCCTGCTATAATTTGAGAATCTGTTTTAATAACAACTCTTGTAGCACCCAAAGCACGCACTTTTCGAAGTCCTAACAAAATTCCTTCATACTCCGCTATATTATTGGTGGACTTAAAGTTGAGCCTTGTGGAGTACATTGCTCTTTGCCCTGAAGGCGAAATTATTACTACTTCAATGCCTACTCTAGACGCTTGAAAAGCTCCGTCGGAGTATATAGTCCAAATTCCTTCATTAGATTTCTCCGGAGCCCATATTGCACATGGAGTCCACTTTGCCACAAAATCTGCCACCACTTGTGACTTGATTGTTGTCCTTGCTACGAAGGAGATGCCGAAGGGTGCTAGCTCAACAACCCATTTTCCAATTCTTCCCGTAGAATCTTTGCTTCGGAGCATATCTCCCAAAGGATACGAAGTTGGTACAATTACATTATGTGCTAGAAAACAATGTCGTAATTTAACCATTATCAGTGCATACGTGAACTTCTCGAGCTCAGAATATTCTGCCTTGTACATTATTCACTTGTCTTGGGTCGAGAGAGGGGCCATGACCATATTCTGCTCTTCGCGCAGTGGCTTGATCTCCGAAGATAGTGAGTACTCCCGCTTGCGTGGGCATCTTCATACATAAATAGTTATGATGCGCCATGGCTCCGAACTGATTTAACATGCCCCTTCCGAAGATAACATTATATGCATAAGGGGCATCTACAACATCGAAGATTACTTCCTCCATCCTTTCCAGGAGCCCCTCTCCAAAAGCAACCTCTAGACCTATCTAGCCGAGGGCATCAAGAGGAGGTCCTGCGAAGCCTTGCAAGGGACGAGCTACGGGGAGGAGATGTTTCCTAGAGATACAGAGTTGATCGAAGGCTTGAACAAAGATGATATCTGCTGAACTCCCTCCATCAATCAGCACTCTCCGGACTTTAGTCCCAGCTATATCGGCAGTAATAACAAGGGGATCTGCATGTGGAAACTTTATGCAAGCTACATCATCTATAGAGAAAGATATTGGCACATGGGACCACTCGGGCATGGTAGCTGCAGACGAAGAAGTTCCATTATGGCCTACTTCCCGGACATATTCTCTTCACTGTCTCTTCAACATATTGCCGAGGGTCCCTCCTTTGGAAATGGGGAGGACTACTCTTTTGCCTTGATCTTGGCCATCTTCTTGCTTCGGAGGTGGCATAATATTGACCACCAGAGGTTGTCTTGTGGGGTCAAAGTTGTCTACACGTACCACAGCCTACACAGGCTCTGGACGTGCCTCAGAAGGGACTTAGTCAGTAGTGCCTCGACCAAGGTACTCGCCTCTTAAAGTGAGTATAGACCTGCACGCATCAGTAGCATGACTCCGATTTTCACCATGAATGTAGTAGAAGAAGGCCTGGCCTTTGCCAGCCGGCTTCCCTGGTGGCCTCCAGCCGCTGGTCTTGCTTCTCGGAGCTTGTGGATTTCTAGAGGTGATTTTATGTAGAGGAGCAATGTTCAGGACTTCATGATGGGGGATTGGTCCCGATCTTCTGCTAGGTAAAGGATAATTTCGGTTGGTGGAGAATCTCGACGTTGGCGATCCAAGGCTCCGGTCCGGCGGATCAAAACCTTGCAATCGTTACACCACTGTCTCCGTTGGTTATCAACCACGCAGGACGCGATTGACCTCGCCACGAAGGCTAATTCCTGCAAGCGAACCCAAGAACACAAGCAAGAACAGGAAGGATACAAATCGAATGTCAAAACTCAGACAAACGATGAAAAGGTGAGGTTTCACAAACGCCTATGCAGCAGCCAATCGGTCCGGTGCAAGGGGCGGGATCTAAACACACAAGTGTAGATGCAAACAAAGCAAAACCTAACCTAACCCTAAAGGCGGCTGGAGTGAATATATAGGGCGTGGGCAGCCTGTAGAAGGCGAACAGACTCAGTAGAAGGCGAACAGACTCAGACTGTGGCCCAACACGGCCCAGTTCTGTCGCGTAGGACTGTTTCAAACACACAGGTCGACTCGAGACTTCAAATGAGAGGAAACCAACGGCAAACGATCCGTCTTCTCCTCAGCTTTCCAAAAAGTCCAAGAACGCGCCAATCGGACTTCGTATGAGGAAGTTATGCCCATTTGGTGCATGGTGGTCGATGTAGTCCGAACCAGCGAATTCTTGACTTCAAAACATCCGTGCCACTCTGTCTTCAACTCCAACTCTTCTATTCCATCTCCCATGTTCCTAAGCAACAAAATATCACAAGTTTTCAGTAGCATCCCGTCCAAACAAATATTAACATAGTTGCTAAGGAAAGAATTAACCTCATGGTTCAAGCGACGGGCACGGGCGCGTGTGATTGGTCCTTGTAATTGAATTGTAGGTGGAGGCTCCATGTGTATCATGTGAAGTGATGTCCTCATTATCCTCCCCTTCTTGAATTGGAGTCGTCCTCGACTCAAGCTCATCGTCATCTCCCAAATAGGGCTTTAAATCTGAAATGTTAAATGTGGGACTAACCCCAAAAGCTGCAGGCAACTCAAGTTTATATGCATTATCATTTATCTTCTCAAGCACACGGAAAGGACCATCAACATGGGGCATCAATTTAGACTTTCTCAAATCAGGAAAACGATCCTTGCGCAAGTGCAACCAAACAAGATCACCCGGTTCAAATGTTATCTCTTTTCTTCCCTTACTACCATAAGCACAATATTTCTCATTCATTTTCTCTATGTTTGCTTTAGTAGTTTCATGCATCTTAAGCAATAATTCAGCACGTGTAGTAGCATCAAAATTCAATTTTTCAGAGGGTGGCAATGGTAGTAAATCAATAGGAGCACGTGGATTAAAGCCATAGACCACTTTAAACAGACTTACCTTAGTAGTGGAGTGTACTAACCTATTATATGCAAACTCAATATGAGGTAGACACTCTTCCCAGAGCTTCAAGTTGGTCTTCAAAACAGCCCTCAGCATGGTGGACAATGTACGGTTGACGACCTCCGTTTGCCCATCCGTTTGGGGGTGACAAGTAGTAGAAAACAGCAGCTTCGTCCCCAACTTATGCCACAACGTCCTCCAAAAATGACTTAAAAATTTAGCATCACGATCTGAAACGATGGTATTGGGAACTCCATGCAAGCGTACAACCTCTCTGAAAAACAAATCAGCAACATTTGTAGCGTCGTCACTCTTGTGACAAGGTATAAAATGCGCCATTTTAGAGAACCGATCTACCACCACAAAAATACTATCCCCCCCTCCTAGTTCTAGGTAATCCTAACACAAAATCCATAGAAATATCCTCCCAAGGTACACTAGGAACGGTCAGAGGCATATAAAGACCATGTGGGTTTAGACGGGACTTAGCTTTATTGCAAGTAGTGCATCGTGCCACATAGCGCTCAACATCTCGTCGCATCCTTGGCCAATAAAAGTGTGTGGACAGCACATCTTCGGTTTTCTTTGATCCAAAATGACCCATCAAACCACCACCGTGTGCTTCCTGCAATAACAACAAGCGAAGAGAGCTAGCCGGCACGCATAACTTGTTAGCACGAAAAATATATCCATTATTCAGCACATATTTGTTCCAAGCATGGTCATTTGTACAATTTGCAAAAGCATCTTTGAAGTCCAAATCAGTAGCATACATGTCCTTCAATGTTTCTAAACCAAAGATCTTATAATCAAGTTGAGAAAGCAATGTATAACGTCTAGATAAAGCATCGGCAATCACATTATCTTTCCCTTTCTTATGCTTAATGATATATGGAAAAGTCTCAATAAATTCTACCCATTTAGCATGTCTTTTATTCAGATTTGCTTGACTACGTATATGCTTCAATGCTTCATGATCCTAATGAATAATAAACCCCTTAGGCAAAAGGTAATGTTGCCAAGTTTCAAGCACACGCACTAAGGCATATAATTCCTTATCATAGGTAGAATAATTCAACTGTGGACCGTGTAATTTCTCACTAAAATAGGCCACGGGTTTACCTCCTTGTAGCAGCACACCTCCTATTCCAAAACCACTAGCATCACATTCTAACTCAAAAGGCTTACTGAAATCGGGTAGCTAAAGTAGAGGTGCATGTGTAAGATGATCTTTGAGTGTGGCAAAAGCTTGTTCTTGTGCTGGCTCCCAAGTAAAAGTAACTCCCTTCTTGGTCAACTCAGGTAAAGGGCCGGCTATGGTGCTGAAATCTTTCACAAAACGCCGGTAGAAACCTGCAAGACCAAGAAAATTACGTACTACCAGGTTAGTTTTAGTTGCAAGCATGACACGTCCTTTTAGATTGATAACTTGTGATGAAGAAGGAGAAACAACTTTATCTTTTTGTTGCCTCGAAGGTGTTTTAGCTACTTGCTGATTTTCAGAAGGTTGTTTGCTCTTTTGTGTGTCCCTAGCATGTTTTTCTTGGTCAAATTTCACAATTTCAAAAGGAGTCATAGGAAGCAATGTAACTTTATTTCCTTTATACATAAATGTGTACTTATTGCTCCTACCATGGTGTGTAGCATCAGTATCATATACCCAATGTCTACCAAGTAATAGAGAACATGCTTGCATTGGTACTACATCAAAATCAGCAACTCCGAAGTATGTACCAATGGAAAATTCGATGTGAGCAGTTTGTGTTACCATGACCTTACCGCTATTGTTGAACCATTGCACGTGGTAAGGGTGTGGATGTGCACGTGTGGGAAGTTGAAGCTTAGTTACCATGTCGAGTCTCACCAAATTGTTGCAACTACTGCTGTCGATTATGACACGCACACGACGGTTATTGACGAGGAAGAAGGTCTAAAATAGATTGTTCCGTTGTGCCTAGTCATCCTGGTCCATGTGAGTGCTCAAGACACATTGTACAATAAGTGCTGCCATGTTAGTGAAAAGACAAAGCAACAAAGAATAATCCTTATGTAAAACAGCTAGGTGGGGTGGTGGGTGTGTGGTGGAAGCAATTCGTCAAGCGCCTTACCCACGCTTGCAAGTGTTCTTACCACGCCGCAGCTCGGTCACTGGCCTACAGGTGATGAACCAAGTGGAGGGTGGTGTACAATTGCAAGAAATGAACCTGTCCTGACCAAGAGAAAGGTGTAGCTTGGAAGGCAAAGTGAGTAGCAAGGATTAGCGATAGTAATAACAGTTAAACCAAGTTCAATAAGTAGTCCCTAGTACTCGTCAAAGTTGCAGGCCTTAGTGCTCCCAATGTGAAAGTTCAAGCAATAGAGGGAAATTATGTGCCCAAAAATCAAATGGAAGCAGTAACAGGCCAAAATCAGCTCTCTGCAGATCAGACAAGAGATTGGACAAGGGATCGGACAAGCAGAAACTGCCACTGCCTGCCACTGATCGGACAAGAGATCGGACAAGAGTTTGGACAAGGGATCGGACAAGCAGAAACTACCACTGTCTGCCACTGATCGGACAAGAGATCAGACAAGAGTTCGGACAAGGGATCGAACAAACAACTAACATGATCGCTTCTCTCTTTTTTTTTCTCCTTTTTTTCACTCTATTTTTTTTTTGAACAAGGATGACCAGAGATGCAACCACAAAAATTGGCACCTACAACTGAGGTGGGATGTGGCTCACGAAAATTCAACAAGTTCGCTGACCGGCGAGCAAAAACTTTGACCAATTTTTTCTTTATCTTCCTGATTTTTTTGGCGATTTTGGTGAGGGCTAACAGGGGGACCCTGTTAGGGTACCCACCCAAATTGGGGTCAGGAAGACACTCAAACAATTTCAGATTTGTCTGCCAAACGAGCGAAAAGTTATGCCTGTTTTACCGAAGGGGGGTCACAAAGACTGGATGTGGAAAACAAAATAGGGTTGTGGGGGGGTTTCGGGTGGGGAATTTGTTTGAGACACAAGAACAACTACTACTCAAACAACACAAAGGAATTACTAAACCAGCAACAAGACTCGACTAAGAACACAAACTCAACAAGGTTAAAAACTGAAATTAAAATCGCAAGGCACAAAGGGGTTCTCGGTGGGGATTTTTTTGTGAGGGTTTTCTGGACTCTAGGTAAAAATAAAAGTAGATCGAGATTACCTAACGGGAAATCTGAGCTCTGATACCAACTGATGGGGGATTGGTCCCGATATTCCGCTAGGTAAAGGATAATTTGGGTTGGTGGAGAATCTCGACGTTGGTGATCCAAGGCTCCGGTCCGGCGGATCAAAACCTTGCAATCGTTACACCACTGTCTCTGTTGGTTATCAACCACGCAGGACGTGATTGACCTCACCATGAAGGCTAATTCCTGCAAGCGAACCCAAGAACACAAGCAAGAACAGGAAGGATACAAATCGAATGCCGAAACTCAGACAAACGATGAAAAGGTGAGGCTTCACAAACGCTTATGCAGCAGCCAATCGGTCCGGTGCAAGGGGCGGGATCTAAACACACAAGTGTAGATGCAAACAAAGCAAAACCTAACCCTAAAGGCGTCTGGAGGGAATATATAGGGCATGGGCAGCCTGTAGAAGGCGAACAGACTCAGTAGAAGGCGAATAGACTCAGACTATGGCCCAACGACACGGCCCAGTTTTGTCGTGCAGGACTATTTCAAACACACAGGTCGACTCGAGGCTCCAAATGAGACGAAACCAACGGAAAACGATCCATCTTCTCCTCAGCTTTCCAAAAAGTCCAAGAACGCGCCAATCGGACTTCGTATGAGGAAGTTATGCCCATTTTGGTGCATGGTGGTCGATGTAGTCCGAACCAGCGAATTCTTGACTTCAAAACATCCGTGCCACTCCGTCTTCAACTCCAACTCTTCTATTCCATCTTCCATGTTCCTAAGAAACAAAATATCACTAGTTTTCAGTAGCATCCCGTCCAAACAAATATTAACATAGTTGCTAAGGAAAGAATTAACCTCATGGTTCAAGCGACGGGCACGGGCGCGTGTGATTGGTTCTTGTAATTGAATTGTAGGTGGAGGCTCCATGTGTGTATCATGTGAAGTGATGTCCTCATCACTTCAGAGCGAGGATGCTTTTGCCCCCGACGCCTGTCATGCTGGACATCGATGTTAGGCCCCTGCGAAGGTGTTGAAGTCTTCACTTCGAGCGTGACTTCTTGCAGGATTGATGGAGTTGAAGCTGTTCTTCAGAGCCATCCTTCTTCCGACCTAGCATATTCTTCAAAATAGGCCATCAGCTGTGCTACAGAGGATATCTATTTCCAATGAAGTTTATCAAGGAGGCCCGCATGGGTAACTCCCTCTCGGGCTGCATCAACAACGGACGACGTAGACAACCCCCGTATTTGCGACTTCGTATGAGCGAAGCGCTTGAAAAATTGTCTTAAAGTTTCCCCGGGTAGCTGCTTCACCTAGAAAAGACTTCCCGTAGAGATAGGGGTACGAAGGTACCTTGAAAGTTATTTATAAGCATTCTCCTTAACTGCTCCCAGGTTCTAATTGATCCCGGCTTCAAGTACCAGAACCAACGCAAAGCAACCCCTTCGAGAGCAAGGGGGAAACATTTGGCCATGATGTCTCGGACTCCTCCACTGGCCTCAATTGACAAAGCATAAGTTGGAACGATGGATCGAACCAGCAAGTTTTCTTAGTGGATGGGAGCAATGGAATGTTGTGCGCAAACTGTATTCTCGGATCGTGTGTCTATTACAACTGTAGTTGGGGGTATTTATAGGGTGACCCGCTCTGAAGGGCCAGGTACCTCCAAACCCCAACCACTACTCAGTCTGACATTGGTCAACAGTATAGACAGGAATATGTGTTACATAGTATAGACAAGAAGGTGCGACACGCCGGTTGCTTCCCCCTAGAGCCCCTTCGACACGCCCCGGAGCCTTCGGAGGCCTCTGGTCTCCTCATTCGGAGGCCCGGGTACCTTCGGTGCAGGGCTTCGGGTCTTCCGGCCATAGCCTTCCCTCTGAACCGTACTGCTCTTCACGCTTCCCACTGTCATCGGGATTATCTCCCCCAACAGTAGCCCCTCGCTTCTTTCCTTTCGAGAGTCCTGCACGAGAGAGGGTGGAAGCGCACATGATAATTCCGATAATGTTATAAGAAATTGACTTACGTAGAGATCCTGAATCTCGCTGCCGGACAGCCTCGTCCGATCGTTCTGGAGATGTTCCGGAGCCTTGAAACGTCTTAGAATCTGGAGGCCGAGAACTGATTTCGGAGCGCCTTCGGCGAGCTAGCCGCTTCTTGCCCCTGCGAAGGGAAGGGCTTTGACCGATCGCTCTTGACACCCACACAGCTTTGACCGCTAGGCTCCAGTACCCGAGGAGTCGGACTAGCTCATTACCCAGCACAATTAATGCGATGGGCATGCGGGCGACGCGGGGGAGGCGGACCGTCGGAGACGAGCGCACTCAAGGTGAGCCAGTAAAGTCTTAAACGCGGGCATCGTGCGGCCGGCTCGCGTGCACCAAGTGGCGAAAGGTGGTCCGGTGCGACGCTGAAGCGCCAAGGCCACGGCGGTCTCCATGCTTAAATAGCCCCTGGCACGCCAGCCAAGCCCTCTCCTGCCCGCTTGCTTAGCCCATTAGCAGTAGTCTTGACAGCGAACCCCTGCTCTCGAGCTCTTGCTTCCTTCTTTTGGTAGCCCCTTCTTTGCTTCCTCTTGCTATGGCGGAGAGAAGTGCTCCTGCTGCGGTGGTGGACCCACGCTTTCTGCAATGCCAAATGGTAGCGGCAGCGGCGGCGGCGACTGCTTCAGGCCCAGCAGAGGCGCGCGACTCGCGGGAACTCCGCCCGGCTTCGGAGCGGTTCCAAGAGAAGACCCTGGAGCTAGGGCTATCGGCGAGCACCGCCGCGTCCATCTAGCAAGTGACCAGGGGCCGCCTTGGCCCCGAATCAAGGGCCAGGAAGCCAGGCCCGAAGTCAGTCCCAGCACCGCGAGAAGGGGAGGTCATCGCCTTCGAGGCTTTCTTCGACGCGGGACTGGGGTTCCCGGCCTCGAAACTCCTCTCCGGGGTTCTGGACGCCTTCCACCTGGAGCTCCCACAGCTTTCCCCGAACGCCGTGGCTCGCCTCACTGTCTTCGAATGGGCCATGCGCACCGAAGGCAGGGCAGAGTTCTTCGCACAGATGCACGAAGCCCTTTGCCAGCCAAAGAGGAAGGACTGCCAGGTGCTGGCCTTCGGGAGCATCAATTTCCATCTCTGGAGGAGGTACGCGGACTCTTTCCCAGCGAAGGCTATCAACGAGCGGTGGTACTCCAAGTGGGTGCACCGATGGTTCTACGTCCGGGTCGGGCTCAGCTCTTGGCTCGCTGGACCCCCGCGCTACATCTGGTTTCGGATGGAGGCAGTCATCGAGGTCAGTGCCAGCTCGGTCTCCGCCCGGATCCAGCTTCTCCAAATCATCGCCCGCCGGATGAGCATGTGGGACCTGACAGAGGAGTTCGTGGCCCTCGAGATTCCGCCGCTGAAGGAGTGGCCAGCGTCGCTTCGGAGCAGCCAGGATGAGTCAACATCGACGGAGCTCTCCCGTCGGCTTGGTCAGTATCTGCTTTCTCTTTGACTTCATCCGTCTTTCATTGCGCTCGAGAGGTTATCGGACCTAACCCTCGGGTACAGGGTCGCTCGTCGCCAAGACCCCCGACGAAGTAGCCCTGATGGCGGAGAAGATCCTCGGAGCTCCCACCCTGGCTGAGTACAAGCGACGGGTGGAGCTCATGGGATCTTGGGGGCGGCACAACCACGTGTGGGACGCACTCGAACTCTACCCCCCGCCTCTCCCGGAGGGGGAGGTCCTTTGCGCCGCTTCTAAGAAAAGGGTGGCTGACCTCGACGCCGGCCCCTCCCCCAGGCACCCTTCGAAGAAGAAGAAGGTGGTGAAGGGCTTGAAGAGGCTCTCCCCAGCTCACTCCTCTGCCTCCCACTCCGAATAGGGGTACTCTAGCGAAGGAGTCGGGACAGAACTGGAGGATCCCCAGGTGGTCCCAGACCCGGTCCGACCGGGGCGACCGGCTACCGAAGGCTCCAGAAGTGCTCCTATCCCTCTGAACCTGTCGCCGCCTACTCCGAGGACCGGGCAGGAGGCGCCAGTTATCAAAGTGGCGCCATCTCCTAAGTCCACCCCCCGTGCGATCCAGCCTCAGAGGGGATCTCCGCCAGCTCTCGGGTGAGTAGGGAGACCGATAGCCTAGACCGGGGGGGATTGGCTGACCCCCTCGGAGCTGTCGAAGGAAGTGCCGACGTCGAGGCTGAACTTGCCGCGGCGGCAGCGGGTTCCTCGGTGAACTCGATAGACAATCTGTTCTATCGGCCGGGCACTCCAGGGCGCGTCCGGCCTTTGGAAGCCTCCGTCGAGACTACGGGCGAGGTTACGTAAACCCGGTCATCCTTTTACTCAAAGCATCAAATCCTTTCAACCTTAACCTCTGTTTCTTCCGGGCAGGTACGTCCGTCCGGGCCTCAGATCCGGCCCCGATTCCTTCCAAGGATGGCACCAACGCAGGGTCTAAAGTCCCTGCCAACGCGGTGGGAGCCACGGAGCCAGGTGACGAGGTGGAGTCGGAAGAGGCTCCCGAAGAAACCTCCGAGGGGGCTGACCGAGAGACCGGGATCTGGCCCTGGCCGCCATCCAGCTTGAGGGGTGCACGCCGTAGCGTGCCCCTTCCTGGAGGAAGGCGAAGACTTTGCGTCGAGGGTGGCCCCGGTCCATGACTCCTACCTGCGCTTGCGGGAGGCCCGGGTGATAGACGAGCTTAGCCTATCGGACAGCCTCGAGCTCAACCGGGCCATCGAGAACGCCGCGGGCCAAGTATTTCCTCAGAGCGCCCCCTGGCAAGCCCCTAACCCCCTTCCCTGACTCGCCGTTTCGTGTGTAGTTAGTCGCGCTGGCGTAGGGCTCGCTGCTCTCCCTACTCTCCGAACGCCGCCGCCACGAGAGCATCACTTCGGAACTCTCTGGTCGAGCGGACGCTGCCGAGAGGTTGGTCCGTGAGCAGGCGGCCGAGATCGAAGACCTTTACTCTTGGGCCGCTAGAGTCGAGGCGCTCAATGCCCAAATAGCGGAAGTCGACTCCCTCAAGGCCCGAGTTGCTGAACTGGAGGTGCTCCGAGCACGGGCTGCTCAGGCGGACGAGCTCGAGGAGGAGGTCAACGCCTGGCTGGACGAGGCCCTCCGCTCGAGCGAACCCCCGGCCCCTTTGAAGCCTCCGTCCATGGCGCACCAACCGGACCCGAAGCTGTAGTCTTCTTAGGGTCTTCGTATTGCAACTTCTGTAATAGTTTAGAAACCAATGTATTAATAAAGGGTAATTGCTTCTCGGGAACTATTAGGGGCATTCGCTCCACTCGCGATTGCGACATTGAGGTCCTCGAGCCTGATTGAGCCCTTCGGCACTGATGGGCTATTCTTGAAGCCCTTAGAGCTAATCGGCCCGCACATTTCATCCTTCCCTGAGGTAGCAACGGGTATGCAGATCCCGAGGTTCTTCAAGAGGTTTTGAGCCTAATTAAGGAAGAAGAGAGAGAGCCCGAGCTCCGTCTTCATCGCCTGAACTGGTGGATTGGTCTGACGCGGAAGCTGGTCCGAGCGAAGCACCGTCCGAGGGCGAAGGCTTGCGTAGTTGGGCTCAATTGCAGGAAGATCAAAGGACCTTTCATGCCCAAAGGAAAGAAGAGAAGAGGCAGAACATGAAGGAGAAGTCTAAACGCGCAGCGCCGGAGTCTCAGACGAGGGCGGGCTCTGGCCCGGGTGACTGTCCGGACCGAAGAGGCTTCCGGTTCCTGCTTGGCTTGGACGAAGACTTCACTTAACCTTTCTTTGTTTTTAATTCACAACGAAGGTTGTACGTTGTACATTGTATTGATGATGCAAATAATCAAAGCCTTTCTCCTTTGTTCCTTCCCCTTTCTACTCTGCTCCTTCCCCCCTCCTTCGCGGGCAGACGGCTTGTCGACTGGGCGTGAACAGCAGTAAGGAAGACGGAAGAACTAGGGTTGTATCGATCCGGATACCGGAACCCAAGTCGAGGGCGCGTCGAGCCAGAGCTCAGAACCCAAATCGAGGGTGCGTCGAGCCGTAGCTTGGAACACGATTGTAGGGTGCATCGAGCCAGAGCTCAGAACCAGAATCGAGGGTTCGTCGAGCCGTAGCTCGGAACCCGATTGTAGGGTGCATCGAGCCGGAGCTCGGAACCCGAATCGGGGGTGCGTCGAGCCGTAGCTCGAAACCCGATTGTAGGGTGCATCGAGCCGGAGCTCGGAACCGGAATCGAGGGTGCATCGAGCCGGAGCTCGGAACCCGATTGTAGGGTGCATCAAGCTAGAGCTTGGAACCAGAATCGAGGGTGCATCGAGCCGGAGCTCGGAACCAGATTGTAGGGTGCATCGAGCCGAAGCTCGGAACCAGAATTGAGGGTGCGTCGAGCCGGAGCTCGGAACCCGATTGTAGGGTGCGTCGAGCCGAAGGTCGGAACCCGAATCATGGGTGCATCGAGCCGGAGCTCGGAACCCGATTGTAGGGTGCATCGAGCCAGAGCTCGGAACCAGAATTGAGGGTGCGTCGAGATGGAGCTCGGAACCCAAATCGAGGGTGCGTCGAGCCGGAGCTCGGAACCCGATTGTAGGGTGCGTCGATCCGGAGCTCGGAACCTGAATCGAGGGTGCATCAAGCCGGAGCTCGGAACCCGATTGTTTGGTGAAAATGACGCTTAGGTACCGAAGTGCGTCCACTTTGTCTGAAAACGTTCGCCTGATATTATTATTGGATTGGAAATTAGGTACAACAGTGGCCAACATCGGCCATCACCGGGAGACACTTATGGAATTATGCAAAATAGCGCTTCAAGTGCTCGGCGTGCCAAGTGTGCTTCAGGTCCTCGCCTTCTAAGGTAGCCAGTCGGTAGGACCCGGGCTGCCCGTAGCTGGTCACAATGTACGGGCCTTCCCATTTGTTGAATAGCTTCGTCGGGGCGGCCACCGCGTGCAGGACGAGGTGCCCTTGCTGGAACTCGTTGAGCTTGACCTTGGGGTTGTACCATTATTTTGTCTGCTTCTGGTACTGCGAGAGGTTGGCGACGGCTCGGAGCCGTGTCTCCTCCGTAAGATCGAGTCTTAGATATCGGTCTTTAAAAGGTGGCTCCGGCGTTGCAGAGGCCGAAAGGCATTCGAACGTAGCAGAACACTCCCGAGGGGGTAACAAAAATTGTTTTGACTTGATCTTCTGGCTTCATTCAGATCTGGTGATACCCTGAATAGGCGTCGAGGAAGCTGAGGAGCTTGGCACCGGTAGTGGAATCGACTAACTGATCAATGCGAGGCATGGGGTAGGGGTCACGAGGGCAAGCTTTATTTAGAGAAGTGAAGTCGATAAACACACGGCATTTGCCAGATGTTTTCTTCTGGACAAATACTGGATTAGACAACCACTCAGTGTAACTCACTTCCCGAATGACCCTGCTCGAAGCAGCTTCTCAGTCTCGGCCTTGGCGAGCTCAGCTCGTTCGACGGACAGCTTTCGGAGCCCCTGGCGCACCGGGCGAGCTTTCGGGTCGACCGCCAGAGAATGCTCGATAATTGAGCGGTCAATGCCTGGGATGTCTTCATCGGACCATGCGAAGATGTCCAGGTTGTTGCGGATGACTTCCTCGAGTTGCTCTGACACCTTCAGCTCTAGGCCCCCTCCGAATCGGATCGGGCACTGCTTCCCGTCCCGGAGCAGGACCCTCGTGACGATTTCCCCCTCCGGGAGTGGCTTGGCTGGGTGCCCCTTCGGCACAGGGTCTTCGACGCTTGGCAAGTAGATTTCTTTCGTGCCTTTGTGGACGCTGTGGGTCTGGCGTGGCTCCGCGGTGCTGAGTGACCGTATTCGACCCGACGGGCCATGGCCTGGTCCCCCAAGACCGACAACACCCCTCCTGGAGTTGGCATCTTGAGGCACAGGTAGTTGTGGTGGGCGATGGCCCTGAAGCGGTTGAGCATCCCCCTCCCGAAGATGGCATTGTAGGTGTACGGGGCGTCGACGACGTCGAAGATGATCTCCTCGCTGCGCCGAAGGGGGGAGTCTCCGAAGGTCACTTCCAACCTGATCTGGCCAAGGGCGTCGAGCGGCGGACCCGTGAAGCCCTGGAGTGGTCGGGAAGCCGGTAGCAAGTGCTTCCGAGAGAGACACAACTGGTTGGAAGCCTGCGCGAAGATAATGTCAGCGGAACTTCCGCCATCGATCAGGGTGCGACGCACCTCAACTCCTGCGATGTCTACCGAGATGAGGAGGGGGTCAGCATGCGGAAACTTGACGCCGGCGGCATCCTCGGCGGTGAAGGAGATGGGGACATGGGACCATTTGGGAACCGCAGAGGAGCTTGATGTGCCGATGTGTCCGACCTCCCGGACGTAATATCGCCGCTGGCACTTGGACATGGCCCCCAGAGCCCCTCCTCCGGATATGGGGAGGACCACCCGCTTCCCCCGGTCCGGTGCATCTTCGAGCTTTGGAGCATGGACCCTGCCGAGCTCTGGGGCTAGGCCCAGGACTCCCGGTCCATCTTGGCGCCCGACTGCCTGAACTGCTTCCGGGCGGAGTGCAGGGACTCCTCTATCGGTGGAGCCACGGCCGGAGTTTCGTTCGAGGTAGTCATTTTGGAGGGCAAGGATGTTCCGGCAGGAGTCGGTGTCATGGCTTCGTTTTTCACCGTGGACGCTACAGTAAAGTATAGCCCCTCTGGAGAACGCCCGTGACGGGGCCCTGGCCCCGGTGGAGCGGCCTCCACCGGATGCGTGTTGGTGCTTGGCGGGGCCCCTAGGGGTGATGCTGAGGACCTCCCCTCGAAGATGCTTCCGACCTCGCCGGAGTCTCGGTGAGCGGGGTCTTGTCGGCCGGAGTCTTAGCGGCGGAGGTCTGAAGCGGGGCAAACTCCGCGGTCGAGGTCCAGCGAGACCTCGCATGCCTTGGCATTTGTGGCTCGGACAGGGACGATAATCACCTGTCGGCGCAGCTGACCCTCTTCGGACCAGGCGTACTCTTCGAAGTACGTCATGAGCTGTGCCACCAGGAAATTGGCTTCCGGTGAAGCTTGTCGAGGAGGCTCGGGTGGGTGACGCCCTCTCGGGCAGCGTCAATGACCGAGGAGGCCGAAAGTCCCTTGATCTGGGCCTTGGTGTGTGCGAAGCGCTGGGAGTATTGCCGCAGCGTCTCCCCAGGCTGCTACTTTACCTAGAAGAGACTTCCAGTGGACATGGGGGCCACGAAAGTTCCCTGGAAGTTGTTGATGAACCTCTTCCTCAGCTGGTCCCACGAACGGATGGACCCGGCCCGGAGCGACCAGAACCATCGGAGAGCGATCCCCTCAAGCGCCAAAGGGAAGCACTTGGCCATGGTGTCACGACTCCCCCCGGACGCTTCTATCGCCAGAGCATACGAGCGGGAGAACTCTCCGGGGTCAGCGTCCCCGGAATACTTGGGAAGTTTGGCGGCGTGAAACTTCGAGCCGAAACGCACCCTCTGGAGGTCGGGGTGCAGGGGAGACTCCTCGTCGTATGACGCGTTCTCTTCCTCCACTTGATCTTCATCGTCGCTCGGGGCCACGGCTGTGACCCTCATGGTGCGGGATGGCTCCGGAGGGTGAAGCGACGCCTCTTGATGCCATTGAGCCAGCTCCGCCATTAGTCTGGCATTCTCAGCAGCCAGGGCATCAGCGTTATTCCCGCTTCCTCCGAAGGCGGTCTCAGGGTCTTGTGAGCAAATGTAGTCGGTCTGGAGGGCCACCGCCGGGGGCCTGTTTGGAGGGCGCACCTCTGAAGGCCCCTCCTAGAGCCCTGTGGGATTGACGGAGGCTGGCTCCGTAACGCTAGTAGGGCCCCGAACCTCCGGCGTCCCCTCAGGGGCCTAGGTTGGCTCCACGGCAGGCATCCCGACGGACGCGACGATCGGTTGGTCTGGAATGGCGACTGGGGTAGGCTCAACTCCAGCGGTGCGGGCTGACCGCCGCAGAGGAACCACGCTTGCGCCCTTCCACCCCGACATGACTCTGTGATTGGATGTAGAGGACGCTAGCTTCTCGAACTAGGATCCCCACGGACGGCGCCAACTGTTGGAACGATGGATCGAACCAGCAGGTTTTCTTAGTGGATGGGAGCAATGGAATGCTGTGCGCAAACTGTATTCTCGGATCGTGTGTCTATTACAACTGTAGTTGGGGGTATTTATAGGGTGACCCACTCTGAAGGGCCAGGTACCTCCAAACCCCAACCACTACTCGGTCTGACATTGGTCAACAGTACAGATAGGAATAGGTGTTACATAGTACTGACAAGAAGGTGCGATTCTGATAGCGTATCGACCGTGTCGGGCGCTGCAACGGCCGCCCGACACGGCGCAGGCGATCAAGATCTTGTCTCCTGGTGGCCTTGACTGGGTCCTCCTCCGTACGGTTTCCCCCCAAAGCCTTTGATCGGCTGGAGGCTGGCCTCTGGCATCCGGCCAGTCGCTTCCCCCGAGAGACCCTTCGACACGCCCCGGAGCCTTCAGAGGCCTTTGGTCTCCTCATTCGTAGGCCCGGGTACCTTCAGCGCGGGGCTTTGGGTCTTCCGGTCATAGCCTTCCCTCCGAACCGTACTGCTCTTCATGCTTCCCACTGTCATCGAAATTATCTCCCCCAACAACATACGAACGGGAGAACTCCCCTGGATCCTCTTCTCCGGAGTACTTACATAGCTTCGAAGTTTTAAACTTATGGTCGAAGCGCACTTTCTGTAGCTCGGGATGCAGCGGAGACTCGCTATCGAAGGAAGCGTTCTCTAGGGCATCGGGATAAAGAAGAGAGTCGCCATCTTGAGGCACTTTGGGAATGACCGGGGTGGCTTGAGAACGAAGCCTATCTGCTGCTTCTTGCCTCCACCTCGCCGCTTTAGCTTGGAAACTGGCCATCTGGGTCGCCATGACGCCAAGACTATCTTCATTTCTTCCGGAAGGATCTTCTGGGTCTAGAAAACTGTACATGTCAGTTCAAAGCACAATCGGAGTTGGAGGAGGGACTCATTCTGGACGAAGCATAGATGGAGTAGGAGGAGGAACTCCGTATGCTCAAGGAAGAGAATTCCCTTCGGGGGTCTGAGATGGAAGAACTACTGAAGGTCCTCCGACCTCAACTGTATTCGAAGATCTTGCTCCGGAGGTCCAAGGGGACCTCCGAGTAGGACTACCACCTGAGCTCCGCTTAGGAGGCATGATTCTAAGAAATTGGTAGAGAACAAAGTTTTTTGGACTAGGTTCCCCACGGACGACACCAACTGTTGGCGTAAAAGATTACGCTAACTGGTTTTCGGAGATTAAGAACTAACAAACGAAGTGTTTGTAAAGCGAACTATTTCAAGCCTCCGAATTGGATAATAGCTCGAAGTAGTTCGAAGTTGTGTATTGAATAACCGAGTATTCGATCCTTATTACAGGGTAAGAAGGGGGGTATTTATAGGTAAAAATCTTAAGGAAAAGACCTTTTTACCCCTCAATTACAACCTACATAGTGGAAACTATTCGGTACCCCTAATAGGGTTAAAATGGTAAAAGACTAATCTAATTAGAAAGAAAATAAGTCTTCCATATTCCCTGGTAGATAAGCTCTCTGAAGATTTAACCTTCGAAGTCATACTTCGAACGGAACTCCGCATAGATTCTTCGAGCTTGATCATGTACTAAACCGGAGTTAATACTGGAACTTCAGTTTAGTAGATTGGCTTTGTCTTATTGCTGTAGAGACCCTAAGGATGAAGTATTTTCCCCCAACATCCATAAACTAATTGATAAGGAGGCACCTGAGTATACCCGCGATGCACCAGCTGATAATCCCAAAGTGCTTCTGATAGAGATTGATGCCAGCACTTCGGTTGTTCGTTGACCTTCTACTTTATAAACTTGATTAGGCTCTTGTTGGATGATTCAGCTTGACCGTTGGCTTGTGCATACTATGGTGATGAATTTAAAAGCTTGATTCCCATACCGGCTATGAATTGCCGGAACTCTTTCAATATGAAAATTTCCCCTTGATTTATGGTGATAGTTTGTGGAATCCCAAAATGGTACACTATGTGCTCCTTGACAAACTCGATAGAAGCGGCGGATGTAACCTTCTTGAGTGACATGACGTCTACCCATTTTATGACGTAATCAGTGGCTGCCAAAATGAACTTATGTCCCTTACATAATGTTGGGTAGATTTGGCCGATCATATCAATGCCCCAACCTCTGGAAGGCAAGGCTTAACTATAGGGTTCATCGCCGATGTGGGTGCCCTTTGTATGGCTCCAAACTTCTGACAATCTTGGCACCCCTTGTACTTTGGGAAAATTACTCACATGCCATTATAATTTTCAGAAATTGTCTACATGCCACTATCAGTGACTGTGGCGGCCCGCATCTGGTAGTGACACAATGATGGCATTTTGGCAAACCGTAAAAATCATAATGGCACAAAAAAATTAACCCTTGTACTTTATACAGTTTTCCACCATGGTTAGCCAAAAGTAACCTACTCTCTGGAGTAGGCACTTCATTTTCTAGGCCGACTGGTGTGTCACGCAAATACCATTGTGTACTTCACACATTACCACTTTGGCTTCCTCAATATTTATTCACTTGAGGAGGACTCCATCTATCGTCCGATAATACAAATACTCGCCTAGTAGCACATACTTTGTAACCTCGTACATGAGATTCCCTGGTGCCGATGTTGAAGGTTTTTTAAAATAAGTAACAATGACATACCTCCAATCATCGGCGTATAGTTCTGCGATTTTCACCTCGATCGACTTGGCCATTTGCTTGTACCCTAATGCCATTTCGGCAAAATTGTTTGCTTCAAATTTGTGTTCCCTCGGAATGTTAGTGAGAGTTACATTCCTGAATCTTATCATCATTTATTGGCATCATTTATGATACTCTTTTAACACGTCATCCTTGCACTTGTATTCACCTGACAGTTGTCTCATTACTAGCAAGGAATCTTCCAAGATTTCTACTGCATCGGAGCCAACTTCCTTTAACATTCGCAACACTTTTAATACTGCTTCATACTCGACTTGATTATTAGTGGAAAAAGTCTTGATGGTGTACACGAACTAAAATGAAGCCCTCGAGGGGAACTAATTACCAGTCCTGTAAGACACCCATGCTGACACACCAATTTGTCAAAGAATAAAGTTCATGAGGGCATATCGCAGATTAAGGATAGGAGGCAGAGCACGTATAATCAAGAATACCAAATGTTCGTGCAAGGCCATGGCGAATCTGTTGATGCTTTGTTTGCTCGCTTTGACGGCATTGTTAGTAACTTGCGCTCCACTGGGACACTAGCTTACTCTGATCATGACCGAGCGATCAAACTTCTCTATGCTATAGATCATAGCATATGGGAAGTAAAAATCTCAAGCATTGAAGAGTCTGCGAGTTTTGATACTTTGACATGCAATGAACTCTTCAATAAGCTTAAGTACACCGAGATTGCCAAGTCATCATGACTAGGAGCTATCTCAGATTGTTATGTTGAAATCTAAGTCTGATGTTGCCGATTGTGAGTCATGTCTTACTATTATGGATGAGCTTGCTCAACTGCATTTTATACATGCTCAAATTGTTGAAAAACTTGAATTAACTGAAAAGCAGCTCTTGTTGGTGGAGTCTAGTCCTCCGGTCATTAACGAATGCCTGAACTATCCTTTGCTTGTTGAGAGCATCAATTTGAGAGATAGGCATGTTGATGAACTTAAAGCTAGATTGGAGAGTGCTGAGTGTTCTAAAGATGTGCAGCCGGCGTGTCCCACCTGCATCACCCTTAAGGACCAACTCAGCTTTGCTAGAGAGCAAGCGGAAAAATTGAAATATGAGAATGACTACCCTGAAGGAAAGGGTAGGATGGACCTGCTTTTGTCTAAAACCAAAATGTGTGCTGGCAGGGCAGGGATAGCTCTCGGGTTGGGTTATGAGAGAACCAGTCCAAACACTTTGAGCGAAACTGTGTTCACTCCTCCCACTACCCTTGAGAAAGAGAGAGCCCAGTTAGATACCGATCAAAAAGCCAATAATCCTACCCAACCGACAAAGAAAGCTCTTCGTGCTTCAGATGAACCTCCTCAGTCAAAACCCAAGAAAACTGTGAGATTTGCACCTGAGACCCATACCCACACACCCAAGAAAGTGTATAATTGTTCTTATTATCATCGGGTGGGTCATTTGGTTGGGTTTTGCTTTCGTCCTATCAGGGATGAGAGATGGTCTTTTGCTATGAGTTTTCAGGACATGCACTACCCATCTTTAGGTATGCATGAGACTGCTTTTCGCTCTTATCATGAGTTTGAGGCCCCACATGGTTTTTAGAGTGATTATGCCCCTCGTGGTGTACACCATTCTTCATATGGTGATAGACCACGTGTAAGAGGCTTTGATGCTCGACAGGTTGTGAGACCTCATCGATTTCCAGGGTCGCGCTTTATTACTAGACCACACACTTTTTATCATGGTTTATCTCCTGTGCATGGTTAGTCTTCTACTTTGTCTGGATCTCGAGTTTTGCAATACTGGATTCCAAAACAATTTTTATCTCATCCTCTCACTGAGCATCTAAGAGATACTAGCATGTTTTGAGGGGGAGCTGTGTAGCATTGCATGAGCTTCTGTCATATGATTAATTGCTTTTACTAGTACATGCTTCGTTATGCCTTTGTAGTATTGTCTTTAATACTGTTGACTATACTTGGAATGATTTTATATGAGAATTGACATGAGCAAGGCTTTTATTTGTGAAAATTTGAAAACGATCACTGCTTAGTCTAGAAACTAGCTTGGATGGGTTGAGTGCTTTTGCTAGCTTTTATACACGTGATAGCTAGCTCCTTTTTACTTGGATGTTGATACGCAACATGAGTTCATAAAAAATGTCTGAAAATGAAATTGAATAAAAAAGAAAATGAAAAGTGAATGATATTCATGCTATTGTGTGCTGAAATTTGAAAAGATCCAGGTGGGTTTGCTTTGTCGCACTATTTTGTTCTCGACGGCTGACCATAGCACTTTGGTAAGAACCGAGACGTTGTAGTGTTTGTCGAGACCATTGCTTTAATCTTCTGATGGTTTCAACCGAGGCTTAGCATGGTCGGTTAGCATAAGGTTGACATGCAAATAACCCCTGGCACAAAAATGAAAAATTTGAAATTCATTGCATATCATGTTTGCTGAAGCACCTGAAGTGGGATACGCTTATCTAGTGTGTGCTTGTTTAGCTTTGGCATCTCATGCCTTGACATGTCTAGTATACTAGTCTGAGCGGTGATGCTTTTATTTGCTAAAAACTAAAAATGCTTGCTCATGCCTTTTGTTTAGATGGTATACATATGAGGTTGTCTTTCAGTACTTTGAGACAATATTCAAGGCGAATGCTTGTTTGTACTGTAATTGCAGATGCTCATGTTTCAGAAGCGCACATCTCTGCTTTACCCTTTTTCCCTCTTTGCATCCTTTTATCTCCTTGATGCCTGGATTATCAAAGGGGGAGAAATGGTATACATGATGTTTTGGCTTTTGGATTGCTTGGTTAAAGGGGGAGTTGGCTTTCATGTTGAAATGTTTTTGGTGCTATGCATGTTTGATGCGCGTTTGATATTTTGATGCGATGCGCTTTTTCTTTTACTTTGCCTTGCATAAGGTTTTTGCCCAACTAGGGAGATCTTTTACCAAGTGACATGTTTTGCTGTTTTGTGAGTTTTTTATGGTCACTTGTACGCGTAACTTGCTATCTCATCATGTCTTTGCTTTGGGGTTGTCAATGCACTCATCAAGGGGGAGATTGAGAAACCAAGGGTGGTTTCGGTCTGGATGATGAGTGATTGACAAGGATGAGCATCTGAGAAGTTGAGTGCATCGAGGGTTTCGATGTGGATTGGAGGTGTACCTGCCGAGGGGTTCGGCAGTGCGTCGCATTCTTGTTTTGGCATGTCTTGTTTGTGTGGGGTGGAGATGCTGACCGACTGTCGACGGCAGGTGATCGAGGACCGAGCGGGGAGCTTGATGCCGGAGGATTAGTGTAGGACCGAAAGTAGCGACTAGAGAAGGGGTGAATGGGCGCCTAAAAAAAATTCTTTCGAATCAATGGCCTGCTCCCAACACCCAACGCACCTCAAAAGACTTAGTAGCAAAACATAAACAGATCGTGAAAGGCTAGAAGTATCTAGCCTAGAAACGACCGGTGTCCTAGATAAAGAAACAACAATACAGTGCTAATAGGCAGAATAACAAAGCATTTAGAACATGGGCAGATCAAAGTTCACAGAAATAAATCAGCACAACAGTTTTTCTAAGTGTATGTAAAACGAGAAGGGTTACTGTTCTGAGTTGTCTCCTGAACGGTACTTGACGAAGCCTGCTTCGAAGTACGCAGTTGTCTGGCGAAGGCTGTTGACGTGTGTTGCAAACTGTGAAGCCTGCTTCGGAGTATGTGCGAAGACTGAAGTTGTCGAGGGTTGTCAATCGAAGCCTGCAACCTCGAAGCCCGTGTGGAGTTTTGCCGAAGTCTACTTCGAAGTCCTTTGTCGAAGGGTGTAGTGGATGTGCCGAAGGTTGATGGAGTCTGGGCTAGTTCAGTGAAGAGTGTGGCAGAATGCGAAGCATGCTTCGGTGCGAAGTGTGAGGCTACCGAGGCCTACTCCGAAAAAACACACTTCGAAGCTATGAAGCTTAACACAAAAAAATCAACTTCGAAGCTTAACAGAGAAAAATCGAAGCCTGCAAAGTAACTTCCGAAGCCTATGCGAGGTATACTGTGTCGGAGGCTGTCAGTGCCAAGCCGAGGTGTGCTTCTAAGATGTTGAGCGAAGGTGTGTAGGTGTCGAAGCCATCGAAAAGACACTAGCCAACAAAAATCACTCCACAGATTACTTCGAGCGAAGCTCGCAGAGAAATAAGCTTCGAAAGGGAAGCGAAGCTAAATACTTCACAAAAAGCTCCGAACATTAAAAAAACAACTTCAGTTTCGATGTACCTTCGCACGGGGTGTCGAAGTCAGACCTTCGCACTACTCAACATACACTTTCACGTTTGAGCCAACGTGAAACGTAGTCTGCTTTGATTGAACCACCGAAGGGAAAAACAACAGAGCGAAGGTTGCTAGATTAAAAATCTTCCGTATACTACTAGGACAGACAAGCTAGCCTTTGAACTCTGCAGCTAGTAAATCTAGCTGTCCATAGGCCTGCTGCAACTGTGAGACAAGACAATACATCAAGAAATTCACAGTGCATACACAGCAAAGGATCAAGCCAAAACTCAAGTGCCTAGCGAAAGGCTAGTACCAGACACAGAAGAATAGGTGCTACTTCACGCAACAGAACATGCTACCGATAAAAACATCCAGAAAGAAATCGATCAGAAGAATAGGTACCGTGCGGTAGAAGAAGTAGATAGGCACGCAAAACGAGATGAATAAAACAACTTCACAGCGTGATGTTCTGTGAATCAGAGAGAAAAAATCATGAAACCGAAGAACTCGTGAAGAACAGAGGCAAGAGAGGCGGCAGTGCTCTTACAAGAAGAAGCAGGAACAAGCCAAAAGTGACCCAAACTTTAGTGCTGGATTAAAGTGAATTACAGAATGGGTAACCCTAACCCTAGGGATTAGGGCCTGTTGGAACAATTGCGTTAGTTCCAGCAGGTTTTTATATGGTGGAGTGTGATGTGGAGAATGAACCTCGAGGGGTTCTAACAGAGGGAGAAAAGGGTTTATACTGGTTCGGGCCTCTCCTAGGATATAACAACCCTACGTCCAGTTGTGGTGGATTTGGCATGGTATGCCCTAGAATGGAGCAATAATTCCTGGGTCTCTTGGCCCCCTGGAGCGAGTGTCCTTCTACAAGGGCTTGGCCCTGCTTTTATAGGCATGCATGCCTTAAGGAAAAGACCAGGATACCTTCTACAAGCCCCTAGGCTTATAGGGGTAGACAGGGAAAGGGAGCTAGCTACTGTACAAAAGTACCAGACAACTTTACAGCTTTACAGACGTGTCAGGCTATGCCAGCCTTTGACCAGCTAAACGACACACCGAAGGCGGAGGCTGGGGGAAGGCTTCGGAGTGTACCCCGGAGGGGGGCTTCGAAGCATGCTCCGGAAGGCGGCCTCCGAACTTGGCTCCAGAGGGCGGCTTCCGGACTGGGCTTCGGGGGGCGGCCTCCGTACTGGGCTCCCGGAGGGCGGCCTCCGAACTTGGCTCCGGAGGGCGGCCTCCAAACTTGGCTCCCAGAGGGCGGCCTCCGAGCTGGGCTCCCGGAGGGCGGCCTCCGAGCTGGGCTCCCGTAGGGCGGCCTCCGAACTTGGCTCCGGAGCGCGGCCTCCGGATTGGGCTCCGGAGGGCGGCCTCCGAACTAGGCTCCCGGAGGGCGGCCTCCGAGCTTGCTCCGGAAGGCGGCCTCCGGACTGGGCTCCGGAGGGCGGCCTCCGGGCTGGCTCCAGAGGGCGGCCTCCGAGCTGGGCCCCCGGATGGCGACCTCCGGACTTGGCTCCGGAGGGCGGCCTCCGGACTGGCTACGGAGGGCGGCCTCCGGACTGGGCACCGAAGACTAGCCCCATCCCGGACTTGAGGTCTGGGAACAGCTTCTTGTAGCGGAAACAGGCCTCGACAGCGTTGGGCTCTTGGCCAAAGGCTGCCTGAGGCTGATGTCATTTGGCCCCTGTACAGGGAAATATATTCCCCCAACAGTAGCCCCTCGCGAGTAGGCCTTCGGGACGAAGGGGTGCACGCGCCCTTAGTACAAATGACCTGAAAACACAACTTCAGAGATAACATGCCTTCGGAGCTTGGACCGAAGGTGACCTCGATACCCGGGGGTAATAAATGCCCGCGCTAGTTGCCAGAACGACCTCGAGGAGCCCGAACGGCTCCGCAACGGTCATAAAAGTTACCGTTACCTTGCTCTGGGCCGATTCGCCTTCGCCGGAGGCCCACCTGGCGGTGGGTTCGGCCCACGACGGTTGGAATTCTTACCGCGCCAATAAATAGGGGCTTACCGCGTGCGGCTTCGGCACATTCTCATTTGCTTCCTTCTCGTTGCCTCGCAACCTTCGCTCTCTTCTTCTTCTTAGCTTCGCTAGCTTCCGACCTTCGCTAATTTTAGCCCCTCGCGGCGAGGTCCCACCAACATGCCGAAGAAGGTAGTGGCGAACCCTCTGGCCTTGGGCTCGAGTTCGGGCTCCGCCGAGGTGCAGGCAGCGGCGGCTGCGGCAGCGAAGACTGCGCCTAGGCGGCTCGGGCCGAGGGACCTTCGGACGCCCTCCGACAAGTTTGAGCAGACCTTGGAGATGAGGTCCTCGATCTCCATGGAGGAATCGGTCCGGAGGGCCTGCGAAGGGAGGATCGCGGCGAAGAGCCAGCTTCGGGTCTCGGAGAAGACGGAGGTCGAGCCGAGGCCTCGTGCTGACGAAGTGGTGGTGTTCGAGGCCTTCTTCGAAGCCGGCCTCAGACTGCCTGCAGTGGGGATGCTGAGCGAAGTCCTCAAGGCTTACAACCTCGAGCTCCCTCAGCTTTCACCCAACGCAGTAGCGAGGTTAGCTGTCTTCGAGTGGGCCATGAGGGCCGAGGGCTGCGAGGGCCGCGCGGTTGTCTTCGTCGCCCTCCATGACGCCAACTGCCAACCGAAGCCGAGGGAGGGGACAGACCGCGTCAAGAGGGCGCTGGCCTTCGGCAGCGCCAACTTCCAGCTCCGGAAGGAGTACCAAGATGCCTTCTCGGCGAGGGCCGTAAACAACAAGTGGTACTCGAGGTGGGATCAAGAGTGGTTCTACGCCTCCGTCGGCGCGAACTCCCCCCTTCGGAGTACCAACGCCCACATCTTGTACCGGCACGAAGGGGTGGTGAAGACCAGTGAAGACATCCTTCGCTCGAGGATCTTGCTGCTCCGGAGAGTGGCGGTGAAGATGAGTATGAGGGACCTCGCGGAGGAGTTCATCACCCTCTGGCTCAGCCCCCTCGCGCGATCCTGGCCGGAGGGGCTCTTCCAGGCTTCGGGTCGAGGGGAACTTAGCGAGTTGGCCTTCGACCGCTTCTGTAAGGCTTCGCAATCTCTTTGCCTTTAATACTTCGTAGATCTTCACTTCTGACTTACACCTTTCATGAAGCCGACCTTGAAATGAGGACCCCAGAGGAGGCCATCGCGGCAGCGGATCGAGTCGTCGGGACTCTGACCCCCGAGGAGCAGACCCAGCGCCTCGCGCTGGTGGGGTCCTGGCAGCGCTGGAACAGAGTATGGACCGCGCTTGACCTCGGAGGGCTCCCTGCACTACCGGACTTCGCCCATCTGACTACCTCATCAGCCGGAGCCAAGAGGAAGAGGGGGAACGAGGACGAACCGGATGCTTCGGGGCCTCGGCTGGAGGTCTCTGCGGCCGAAGTCTCTAGCCCGGGGGAGGTTGCGGCGGAGCCCGCAACTACTCCGGCCTCCAAGAAGGTGGCGAAGCCTTCGGCGGCGGGGGCCGACGCGCATACTCCGGCAGCCAAGGAGGCCACGGATGCCCCGGTGGAACCAACTTCGGGCGCGGAGGTGGATGCGCCAGCTTCGCAGCGAGTTAGCTGGAGGGCACACTTAGCCCCACCTTCCTTCCAAGAAATCTCCGACGATGGTAAACTCCTTTTTGCATGCTTCGCTTCAATACACGAATCTTGACTTGGCTCCTTGTAGAGGATGAAGATGATGCGAGGCCCGCCGCTGCGGAGCCGGTAGGCGGAGGTGGACCGAAGCCCACCGACGCGAAGCCCACGGAAGCTTCGAGCAGCAGCGGCAGCAGCAGCGGCAGCGGCAGCGATTCGAAGTCCGAGAGTACTTCGTCCGACGATGAAGGCTGCGGAGGCCGCGAGGTCCCTCGAAGAGAAGAAGATGTCGATGTGGTGGGCTTGGGCCCCGCCTCGCCGAAGCTCGCGGAGGCGACCGTGGCGGTGGTTCACCCTTTCAAGCCGAGGGAGGGCGTGACGGCGGCGGCGATCCACGGTTTCCGCGAGGCTTGTGCTTCTGCGGAGGGGGGGGACTTGGTGGCCCAACTTAGCCACCTGGACCCCACGGATCTCTTCATCAGCTCGAACGAAGTCCTCATGCGGGTGAGCGAAGCCCCTTGCAGCCTGGAACTACACTTTAACCCTTGGTTAATACTTATGATTTCTTGAATTTCTGCAGGCCTTCGCACTGAACGCAGCAGCTTTGACGGCTACCGACAGGCGGATGGAGCGCCTCGCAGAGGAGAAGGAGGACCTTCGCCGCGAGGTCTCGGAGGAAGCCGAGAAACGGAGGCGGGCCGAAGCTTCGGCTGCTGAGGCGAAGGCTGAGGCCGACAAGGCTAAGGAAACCTTGGCCTCGGAGACGGCTCGGCTCCGCGCGGAGCTTCGGGCTTCGAAGGATGCCGAAGCTCGGCAGGCGAAGGAGAATGCTTCACTCCGCCAACGGGCCCGGGGTCTTGAAGACTTTGTCGTGGCCAATCTTGGCGAAGCCACTCAGAGCCTGACCGAGGTCCTTGAGAAAATAGGGACCGAGTGCCGGGCTCCGTACTTTGGCGATCAGGACCCGATTGGGGACCGCGTCGATTTCTTGAAGACTGTGGCTTCGATAGCGGACGAAGCGCTGATGGGCTTCGCTCTAATGGCCGGCCGAGTCGCGGGCCAAGGGGTGTTGCACATGCTCCACGACGCGGGGTGTGACCACCTTCGAGCGGCAACCTCCGTGACCCCAGTGGCCTTCGGAGGTCCGCACTTGGTGACGCCTCCGGCCGAAGTTCGCGGAGCCTGGCGGCAGCTGCAGGAACCCTGGAAAGAGCAAGGTTGCAAAGCAGTCCTCAACCTCCAGAAGGCCCTTCGACACAGCCGATCCAAAGCGCCTGCAGCGCCTGATCGGCCTTCGACTTCGACACCTCCACCTCCGAAGGTGTAGATCTCCTTAGGCCTTTTGTAATACTTAGCTGCGGGCTTGTAAAAACTCTATCAGCTTATTAATATGAATGTGGGGGTTCTTTTATACCTGCCCAGGCTCAGCCTCCGAGTGTAGACCTCGAAGTGCTCGAGGACTCCGAAGACCTTCGACAGTTGTGGGCAGTCCTCGAAGTAGCTAGGTCTGAAGGTCCCCCTCGGTTTAAGCTTCCGAGGGGGCCCAACGGCGAAGCCATCTCCGAAGTAGCTCAGGATTTGCTAGCCGCTGTTAAGATGGAGTCCCTTCAGAGCCCTTTGTCTTTGCCTTCGCGAACGGCCTTAGCAGGCGACGAAGCCCTAGACTTTTCTGCCTTCGAGACGGCACCGCCTGCTTCGCTAACTTGGAGCGACCTGCAAAGTGGAAGACGAAGCCAGCGGGCTTCGGAGCCTGGACGGGCCGGCCGAGGGAGAGCGGGCTCCGACGAGGCAACGTCCAGCCGAGGGGGCCCCAACCGAAAAAGAGGCAAGCGAGGGTTGGGGCCTTGCACTCTATTTTTCTTAGGCTTAGACACAGACTACTCGTAGTTTGGTTTTCGAAGTGTATTGTAACATACTTCTCAATTGTCATACAATGAATGGAGTTTACTATATTTGCATACTTCGTCTGTATGCTTCGCATTGTTTGGCTTCGAACATTTTAGCTTGTCACGCTCGTACTGCGCATTACATTCGCACACCTCGCATACATGCTTCCCCCCTTTGCTCGTGGCAGCTAGGGCCTTAGCCGTTGCTGGTGCGGGCAAAAAATAAAGGATGCGAAGGGTGCGCCTTTCGGCGGCTTCATCGTATGAAGTCTTATCTGAGCGAAGGCCCATTCTGGGCTTCGAGCGCTTTAGTTTGGTGTGAAGCAGGGCTTCGGCTGCTCGGAATTTCATTGAGCGAAGTCCTCCTTTGCGCTTCGAACGTGCTAACTTGGTGCGGAGCAAGGCTTCGGCACAACCAAGTTTAGCGAGGCATGCTTCGGCATGCTAAGATTTGGATGCTGTGCGTGAGCGAGGCTCTGAAACGCACTTAGATTTTAGCGAAGTATGACTTCGAGATGCTTAGGCGTATAGTATATGAGCACGCGAAGCAAGGCTTCGGAGCGTGCTTGGATAATGAAGCAAGGCTTCGGAACTGGGTCCTGTAATGAGAAGGATATTTGGTGTGGATTCACCGAACCTGTGATAATGTGAGCCACCTTCGACTCTGAGCCACCTTCGACTCTGGGTCACCTTCGACCCTGGGATGCTTCGGGTGCGGAACCCGGAATCCCTGGGATGCTTCGGGTGCGGAGCCGGGAATCCCTGGACGCGTCGGGCCAGTGGCCCGGAGTCCTTTTAGCCCACTGCTACGGGCCCGAGGTTCTATGTAGCCTTCGGAGGGGTACTTCGGATTTTATAAAGTGAAGCAAGGCTTCGTATTTTAAACAAAGTGAAGCGAGGCTTCAGGTTTTTGACAAGGCGAAGCGTGGCTTCGGTTTTTGATAAGACGAAGCATGGCTTCGGTTTTTCAATAAGATGGAGCAAAAGTTTGCATTCAAAGGCGAAGCAGGGCTTCGGCTTTAAGGCGAAGCAGGGCTTCGAATTTATATTAATGTAATTGCAGATTGGTACATCGAAGTAAGGCTTCGGACCGTACATACCTTGTAGCCCTTGGGGCTTTGACAGCCTTCGAAACGTGGAGCGGAGCCCCTTGCCGGAGAGTGAGCTCCGGCATGTGAAGGATGGAGGAAGGTGAAGGTGGCCTTCGAGCTGCACCCGAAGCCCCTTGCCGGAGGGTGCGCGAAGCAAGAAAGCTTCGAAGCTCCCCCCTCAGGCGTACTTCGGGTTGCAGACAGTGGTAGAGAACTTAGCTTCTAGGACTAAGCTCCCCACGGACGGCGCCAACTGTTGGAACAATTGCGTTAGTTCCAGCAGGTTTTTATATGGTGGAGTGTGATGTGGAGAATGAACCTCGAGGGGTTCTAACAGAGGGAGAAAAGGGTTTATACTGGTTCGGGCCTCTCCTAGGATATAACAACCCTACGTCCAGTTGTGGTGGATTTGGCATGGTATGCCCTAGAATGGAGCAATAATTCCTGGGTCTCTTGGCCCCCTAGAGTGTGTGTCCTGCTACAAGGGCTTGGCCCTGCTTTTATAGGCACGCAGGCCTTAAGAAAAAGACCAGGATACCCTCTACAAGCCCCTAGGCTTATAGGGGTAGACAGGGAAAGGGAGCTAGCTACTGTACAAAAGTACCAGACAACTTTACAGCTTTACAGACGTGTTAGGCTATGCCAGGCTTTGACCAGCTAAACGACACACCGAAGGCGGAGGCTGGGGGGAAGGCTTCGGAGTGTACCCCGGAGGGGAGCTTCGAAGCATGCTCCGGAAGGCGGCCTCCGAACTTGGCTCCGGAGGGCGGCTTCCGGACTGGGCTTCGGGGGGCGGCCTCCGGACTGGGCTCCCGGAGGGCGGCCTCCGAACTTGGCTCCGGAGGGCGGCCTCCGGACAGGGCTCCGGAGGACAGCCTCCGAACTAAGCTTCCGGAGGGCGGCCTCTGAGCTGGGCTCCCAGAGGGCGGCCTCCGGACTGGGCTCCGGAGGGCGGCCTCCGAGCTGGGCTCCCGGAGGGCGGCCTCCGAGCTGGGCTCCCGGAGGGCGGCCTCCGAACTTGGCTCCAGAGGGCGGCCTCCGGACTAGGCTCCTGGAGGGCGGCCTCCGAGCTGGCTCCGGAGGGCGGCCTCCGGACTGGCTCCGGAGGGCGGCCTCCGAGCTGGGCCCCCGGATGGAGACCTCCGGACTTGGCTCCGGAGGGCGGCCTCCAAACTGGCTATGGAGGGCGGCCTCCGGACTGGGCACCGGAGACTAGCCCCGTCCCGAACTTGAGGTCTGGGAACAGCTTCTTGTAGCAGAAACGGGCCTCGACAGCGTTGGGCTCTGGGCCGAAGGCTGCCCGAGGCTGACGTCATTTGGCCCCTGTACAGGGAAATATATTCCCCCAACAGGGCCCTATTTATAGGAAGCCCAATAGCCTAGGAATATTCCACCAGACCCTTAGGGTGTTTTTTACAGACGCTGAAATAAAAGGAAAATACCAAACTGCCCTTAGGATATTTTTATAGACTCGACTGACTGACTGTGGGCTTAAGGATAAAATAGTAAACTCCTATTTACAGATGACTTATCCGGAAGCGGAGCTTTCGTAGCGACTACGGCTTCACCTCTGAAAAGTCCGATGCGAGATCAGCGGTCGTCAGTTTTGCGCTGAAACTGACAAAGTGTCCACCGTCTTTGCACCAGGTACCCGGATTGGGCCGGCCCGATTCCACAGCTCTCTCAGCCCGGCAATCACTCGCCGCCCGTGTACCTGAGTTAATACTGGTCAACAGCCTAGTGGATCCTCTGCTGCTCCTATCCCATGTACCCAGATTGGGCCAGTCCGACTTCGCGGCCCCTCTGCCCGACAGTCGCTCGCTGCCCATGTACTTGAGTCACACGCGGCCCAGACGCAGCAGGTATTCTCCTCTTTTCAGTCCTCTTTGACTACCGTTGACAATGACTCATCACATCTGGAGCCATGAGGCCCATGCTCTTCAGCATGGCTCCTCAATCTCCCCCTTGATGAGTGCATTGTCAAAACTTCTCTTCATCAGATCTTCAGTACCTGCGAACACAAGTGGAAACACGAAAACAAAAAAGAAGAAAGTAAAGTAAAATTTTAACCCTAATGACCAAAAGCCGAACAAAAGAAAGAAGCGGTCATTATGGTTAACCAAAGGTAAAAGCTCAATACGAGTGCAATCTCAGAATCATCAACAATGATATCAAAAGAGTAAGGACAAATGGGACGAAAACTCCCCTTGAACCAAATCCCAGAGAAAGCCAAAACTCCCCCTTAAACTCTTCTCCAAACATTTCCCCCCCTTGTTGACAAGTGGACTCATCAAGTGAGACTAAATGCACTCGAAAGAGACACAGACTCCCCTTGAAATGCAACTCCCCCTCAAAATATGCAATGAATGCAACTAGGGTACAGGTGGAGTGAGGAAAGCATGCTTCTCAGATATGATTGACTGCAATGTACAAAATCTAGCAGGTATAGCAAAATACATACTGTTTAAGACACATGGCATGATCAGTGCAACAGATGATAACTAAAGAAAGTCATTTAGCACGCATTTTTCAATTTTTGCAAACAAAAGCATGACCACATTTTCCAGTTAACAAGCAAGGTAAAGCATGAGATGCAGAAACTAACTGATATCTACCAAGATAAGCATTGTCCAAAACAAAGTGCTTCAGCAAAACTTGATATCTTTTTAATTTTCAGGCTTTTTCTTTTTCCTTTTTCATTTTTGCCAGGGGTTATTCGCATGTCAAACATTATGCTGACTGACCAAGTCAAGCCTAGGTCAGAACTGGACCATAAGAAGCTTAAGACATTGGTCTTGGCATACACTACACTGTCCTAGTTCATACCAAAGTGCTATGGTATGCAGTCCAAAACAATGCAATGCGACAAAGCAAACCCACATGGATCTTTTCAAATTATGCATAAAAAGGCATTAAATTTTCATTTTTCAGATTTTTCATCATTTTTATAGCACATTTCCATGTTTAAAGCATAAAGATGTCCACGTTGCATATCTGCATCTAATTGAGGAACTAGCTACAAGGCATGTAACAGATAGCAAAAGCATTCAGCATACACATGCTAGTTACCAGAAGCAATGGTGATCATTTTTCAATTTTAAAGCATAAAAGTCATGCATATGATAGATATCAGACATATCATGTGAACTGAAGCAAAGCATGATCATCGACAAGTAATCAAAAGCATGTACCAGCTAGAATAAGTAAAGCAGATCAATCATATAACAGAAGCAGGCTTAAAAGTGTGATATGTGAGTATGTATGATATTAACACACACAAAAAGACTAAAGAAAAGAGTAAAGAAGAAAGAAAACTGACTCAAAAGATCCTAAAAAGGATACACAACACCCAAATCCCCTCGTAAACGCTCAAAGGTAGACTGATCTAGGGGTTTGGTGAAAATGTTAGCCAACTGATGATGAGTATCAACATGAACAAGGTCAATGACACCTTTCTCATATTGATCCCTCAAAAAGTGAAAGCGCACATCAATGTGTTTGGTTTTTAAATGGAGACACGGGTTTTTCCCTACACTAATAGCACTGGTGCTATCGCAAAACAGAGGAACTCTGGTAGGAAAGAACAACCCAAAATCTCGCAATGTGGAAATCATCCAAACTAACTGTGAGCAGCAGCTAGAAGCAGCTACATACTCAGCCTTAGTGATTGAAAGTGCAACCCCAAACTGCTTTCGAGAAGACCAAGAGATAAGGGAAGAACCAAGAAACTGGCAAGTACCGGAAGTCGACTTGTAATCCAACCGGCACCCACCAAAGTCAGCGTCCGAAAAGCAAGATAAATCAAGAGATGATGATGCTGAGTAATAAAGACCAAGATCAGGTGCATAGGTGAGATACCTGAAAATGCGCTTGACAGCCTGCCGATGAGACGCATGTGGTGAAGACTGGAAGCGCGCGCACAGTCCCACGGCGAACTGTATGTCCAGTCTTGTCATCGTCAAGTACAGCAACGAGCCGATCATCCCTCGAAACTCTCTCTCATTGACCTTGACACCACTTTCGTCCTTTTCCAGTCCCCCAGATGTGCCCATTGGGGTCATCTCAGGCTTCAGCTCTCCACCAAAGTCAAATTTTTTCAACATGTCCCGAGTGTACTTACCCTGGTGAATGAAGGTGCCGTCCTTGGTCTGTTTGATCTGGAGCCCTAAGAAGTACTTTAGCTCACACATCGTCTCAAACTCGATGTGCATCTGCTCAGAAAACTTGGACACAAGAATGTCAGTAGTACCGCCAAAGATAATATCGTCCACGTAAATCTGAGCGACTAAAAAATCTGAAGCATCTTTGAGCAAGAAAAGAGTTTTATCCATAGAACCCATCACAAAGCCCTTCCCCAACAAAAACTGCTTTAGCCGGTCATACCAAGCCCTGGGGGCTTGCTTCAGACCGTATAAAGCTTTTTGCAGCTTAAAAACATGTCAAAGAAACTTAGGGTTCTCAAAACTGGGGGGCTTCTTAACATAAACCTCCTCCTCTATGTACCCGTTCAAAAAAGCACTCTTGACATCCATTTGAAAAAGCTTAAAACCCTTTGAAGTGCCAAAAGCTAAGAGAATGCGAATGGACTCAAGACGGGCAATAGGGGCAAAAATTTCTTCAATGTCAATACCTTCCTTCTGGCAAAAACCTTGGGTAACCAGTCGAGCTTTGTTGCACACCACAACCCCATCTTCACCTTTCTTGTTCTTGAACACCCACTTGGTGCCTATGGGGTTGCATCCGGGTGGCAGCTCAACTAGTGTCCAAACCCGATTGCGGACAAAATTCTCAAGCTCCTCTTGCATGGCATTAATCCAATTCGAGTAAGAAAGAGCATGAGACGTCTCTGGGCTCAATAGATGCAACAAAAGCAGATTCACCAAACACAACAAGATAGTCAACAGACGAACGCAAAGTCCTCTCAGACAAATCACCGATGATGAGCTCTGAGGGATGATCACACTGAACTGCTCGGGATCCCTGCTGATCTGAAGTCACCTCACCAGAGTCAGCAGCTAGCACCTCTGGACTCGACTGAGGGGGCTCGATCGAAGTGGAAGAAGTGATCAGAGGTCCGCCCTCGTCCTTAGTCGAAGTCTCAGAAGGTGTGGGTTCTGCAGGCTATGCAGAAGGCCCACCCTCATCAGCAGCTGGAGTGTCATCATCTTCCTCGAAGATGGACTCTCCGAGCTCACCATCTCCAGATAGCTCAAACGAAGGAGTCAAAGAAGGCAATGACTCATCAAAAGAAACCTCACAAGTTTCGACAAGCTACTGGGAGTCGAGGTTCCAAACATGGAAACCTCGAGAATGCAAAGCATAACCAAGAAAAACTCCATCCCAGCAACGAGACTCAAACTTGTCCAAATATTTGTACAGTGCAACTTGTGTTTACTGGATCTTTTGGTAAACCTGTCAGTTTTAACTAGTGATTGGTTTAGTTCTGTTCTGAAAATATTTGTCTACAAACCCAGCAGCAGTTTTATTTGAAACATCTGAAAGTTTTTGTGTATAAGATTAATTTGATATGAGTGTTCATGTTTGACTTCACCAATTTCTAATTATACATTTTGTATTCATCAAATTTGTCACTACTGCCTGTTACTTACTGTTTAGTTTCAGATTTGTGTGAAATCATGATGTGATTACTTTCAGAGCTGATAGTTCTAGTGTCATATGAGTGTGTGATCTCTTTCAGCTATTATTGGAGAGAATCAGATGAGTCTGTACCCCTGTTGCTCCTGAATTTTATACTCAATTTCAGTTCACTGAGTTGATAATTTCAGACTATCTACTCTGTTGAACATCTACACAGGTTCTTGTGTTTTTGCTTGACAAGCTATCTGAATCTCTGAATTGGTGGGTAGTCTGTTGTTGCCAGTTTTTTTAATAGATTGTTCTGCTCTTAATTTACTGACTGTTGATATTCAGATATAGAAATTTTCAAGATCTGTCTTGAATAACTTGCTGGTTTAATTTTTCTAGCTATGTATGTTCTGCTGTAGCAATTCTCTGTAGGATAGTTCAGTT
The DNA here is from genome assembly GCA_019279435.1 of Zizania palustris. Taxonomy (NCBI): domain Eukaryota; kingdom Viridiplantae; phylum Streptophyta; class Magnoliopsida; order Poales; family Poaceae; genus Zizania; species Zizania palustris. The sequence continues at coordinate 11,161,397 of JAAALK010000286.1, forward strand.
TAGCAGAAAATGTATTTCAATTACTGTTCTATTTTGCTATCTGAGTTGAGCACATACTACTCTTAGATGTGTTGATAGCAAAAAATGGCATTGATGGCTAGATTATCAAAATATCAATTTTTGGTGATTTGGGCCAAAAATACACATGTCCAGGGTCTGACCGAAGCCCTATTGGGCCGAAGCCCGTCGAGCTGCGGGCTCCAAAGGTCTCCAGCCAGCCCATGGGCTTCGATCAGGAAGCCTTCAGAGGCCCACGCTACCGAAGCTTCGGTACCTCCAGAGGCCCACACTGCCGAAGCTTCGGGAACCTTCGGAGGCCCACGCTACCGAAGCTTTGGCCCGAGAAGCAGGCCTCGGTGGGCCTGACCGAAGCCCACCTCGGCAGAGATAGAGATTGACGCTCCCTATCCAGCCGGATTAATAGCAGATTAGATTAGAGTGAACCCTCTATAAATAGAGAGGCCTGGCCGGCATAGAGGACCCCCCCAAACACAAACAAACCAAAGCCAGGCTTTGATCGTACCTTTACTTTTCTATACCTCTTCGTGGGTTTGCTTGGATGCCCTCCGTCCGCCACTACGGAACAGTGGTAAGCCTTGGTACTTCGCCCGTGAAGTCCCCGTTAATCTACGTAACAGATTGCTATCGCCTTGTTACTTCGCCTGTGAAGTATTCGCTAATCTGTGTAAAAGATTACTACCTTCGCCACCCGTGCAATACCTGGCAAATTCGGTCCTAAGGCCGAATTGGTACTTCGCATCATCCTCGTTGCAGGTTCGCGCGTTCGGAGCCCCTTCGCAGGAGGTGTCCGGAGCTAAGAGATCGGTTCCGGAGGTCCCCAGGACGCCCTTCGACGAGTCTGCAGGCTTTGGGAGCAGGCTTCGCCAGCACACTTCATCGTAATAGACTTCGATACGACTACACTCCGCACCAAGACGAAGTTACGCCTGCGCGTAGCCTTCGCGTCACTTTTCTATACTTTGCTGCATCAGAGATCGCACGCCGAACCCCGCTGTTCGGAGGAGATCACCGTGTTCAGATCCGTTCGGAGTTCACCTTTGGCCGGATCAGTTCGAACGCCGAAGCACCCTTCGGCGGAACACTTCCCACCAGACGCCAAAGGTACCCTTCGGCGTACCCTTCACTGCAGACTTCGAACCAGGAGGGCTCCGACTGGTTTGTTGATTTTAATCTGTTTGACCTATATCTTTCGGCTAATTGGATTATTTCTTGTAATCTGGTTGCCTGGCGACTCCACCCCCCTTATCACTATTAAGGGTAGTCGGAACGCGGCGTCGGTGCTACGTCACGCTTAGGCCCGTCCCTAAGCATCCGTGCATTTTTGGATCGCGCGGACTGACCCAAGTGCGGGGGCACGTTTCTGTGTCAACACACTTTTTGGCGACTCCGCTGGGGAAGAGCTACGCCAACACAATGAGTACATCCACATCGGCCACCGGTGCCTCCACTTCGACTACTACATCTACACCACCGATGGACACAATAGGATGCGCGGATATCGATAGCCGCAACATAATGTCCCCTACTCTCGAAGATATCCCCGCAGAAGATCGAGCAGAGATCGAGGCAAGGCTAAAGGCGCTCCAAGACATGATGCTTGGAGGCTACATCAAGACACGCGTAGGCTTCGTCAAACGCGACATCGTCACCCCCGATCCCGCTTAGGTCCAGGTAACACCGGTATCGCCTTGTTTATCTTATTTAGAAATTGAGCAAAAAATAGTTGCATCGGTAGATCAGGCCATTAGCGCTTCGCTAGCCAACCGTTTAGATTCGGCGGTCAGCTCCCAAGTAGAGGCGACTCTTAAAAGGTTTGGCTTCACTAAGGCCGCAACCCCGGTTCCTATAGCTAGTGCACCTCCGACGAAAATGTCTCCGGCTTCACCACTTATGGCCGAGACCAATCATTATGCTTATGAACAAACTAACACTGCATATCACACAACACTTGCGCCAATACCCGCGCTACCCGCGCCACACACGCAGGCACCCGGACACGAGCACGCTATACAAATAGCACGTAGGGATGAAGCAAATGGCCGACATGCCAATATCCCACCGTGTGTCGCGCCCCCACACGAGAGGCGCATGCAAACGAGCTACCAAGATGATTTAGATGAGCGGATCCGCGCACTGTTTAGGGAGTGTGCCGGCTTCGTACCCAAGGGACGGATTAGGGTTTATCGCAAACCATACCCCAATCATCTTGATACAGTGCCCTACCCTCGTGGCTATGGGATCCCCGAGTTTACTAAATTCGATGGCGAGGGCAGCAGGACCACACTAGAACATGTTAGTCAATTTTTGGTGCAGTGTGGAGAGGTTAGCGGGATAGACGCCCTAAAGGTTAGAATATTTTCTCTCTCGCTATCTGGCACGGCTTTCACTTGGTTTTCGGCGCTCCCGCCGAACTCCATCCACACGTGGGACGATTTAGAACGGAAATTCCATGATTATTTCTACACGAGTGAAATAGAACTTAGGCTTTCACATTTGGCATTGGTTAAACAAAAATCTAGTGAGAGCGCCTCTGAGTATATCAAGTGTTTCAGAGACACCAGAAACCGGTGCTTTAGTCTCAATATTTCAGAAATGGACTTGGAGGAATTAGCTTTTAATGGGTTGCGTTCCGAACTTAAAGAAAAGTTGGATAACCAGAACTTTTTAGAGGTTAGCCGAGTCCTACAGCAGGCTCTGGTCCAAGAAGGCCGAGCCAAGGATAAGAAATTTATCAAGACATTTAGCAAGGCTAGGGCCAAGATCCATATCATGGAACGCTCCGATGAGGAGGAGTCAGAGGAAGAGGATTCGGCCGACATGTACGCGGCCGAGTGGGTTACAAATGCTAAAAACAAACCTGTCACTTGCTCTCAACTACGACCATCCCCTACGAAGAATAGACTTAATGAGGTCAAGTACTCATTCGATGTGATTAAATGCGATAAAATATTTGATTTCCTCTTAAAAAGTCAGCTTCTCAGGTTACCTAAGGGTCAGGTTATCCCACCTGCCGAGGAGATGAAAAAGCATCCATACTATAAGTGGCATGATTCACATTCTCATAATACTAATGACTGCAATGTTTTTCGGCGGCAGATACAATCGGCCATAGAAGAAGGAAGATTGAAGATAGACCATGATCCAAAAATGAAGCTGGATAAAGATCCTTTTCCAATCAACGCCGTCGACCTCGGCGAGAAGAAGGTGTTGATTCGGCCAGAACAGGCCGAGTCTGCTAAAGGAAAAGAAGTGATCATTAGAGAGTCGCGTGCCCGCACACTCGTACCAAAGAACACCGAGGTAGGAGTGTGGAAGCAGAACATCAATACTCCTTCGGCTAAGGCTCGCAAGAGGCCAAAGGTGACATATAACTTGTTGTTGACCAAACATCATAAGAGGGCCAAAGAAGCAGGCCTACGCGCTAAGCCAAAGCAGCCGAAGGGGCCAAAACCTTCGAAGGGTACCTTCAGACTGAAGGTTGTGGACCCTCCGCACGAAGGCTTCAGACCGAGGTATCCTGGCGCTTCGCACGGTGGTTCTGAGCCACAATGGTCGAACCCCCCGTGCGACAACTTTGCACCCCAGTGGTCGGGTCTTCCGTACGACAGCTTCAGCCCCCAATGTCCGAACCCGGCACCATGGTGGACTCCGATGGGAGGCTTCGACCCTTACTGGCCGAACATACCTCCGGCATGACAGGACCCTTCACTAGTATGGTCTGAGATGCCTTCAACTTGGCTGAACCACCTTTCAAGCAACGGGTTCAGCTCGCAGTGGGCGAAGCCGCTAGAGCCTCCGATGCCTCTGCCGTATGACTGGGCGGGGATCCCGTGGGCTCCGCACGTATCTCAATCAGGGTACCCTCCGCAGACTAACCCTATGCCTTACTTTCCTTCAGAGTATTATGGATGGCAGGGGCAAACAGACGCAACGGAGGGGGGCATCGTCCACAGGCTGTCTGTGGTACCTCCGAATCGGACCCTGCAGAGCAAGTCCGAAGGGTGCGAGCATGCGGAGGCCAAAGTCAGGGAGTCTGAAGCTATAACTATCAGAGTTGGGTCACAGGAAGTCCCAATCCTGAAGACTTCGAAGTCTGACGAAGGTAAGCCACATACTTCGGCCGGGCTCCGCGCCGAAGTTAGGTCTGATCGGCCGGACGAGGCCGATCCGTTCGATGGGGTTCGCAGTGAAGCACCCTTCAAACACAGGGCGCCCGAGGCCGAAGGGCACACTTCAGCCAGAATTAGCAGGGGTCGGACAGTAGCTCCAGGCACCAAGCCAAAGCCATCTTGGGCTCCCCCGGGCATGTCCAAATCACAGAAGAGACGCCTGCAAAGGCCGCGGGCACAAGAAATGCGCGAGAAGGTAGCTGAGGCTGAGCGCGATGCTATCTTCGAAGAGATCCGCCCTCGGCCAGCCAAAAAGCAGGTATGGAGAGAGAAGCCGGTTGAGATAAACAAATCGGCTCCCAGTCCGAGCGACGACAAGGATGACATGCTTGACGATGATTACTCACCCGTCTCTGAGGGACCCGCACCTCAGGCGATGGACATCAACATCGTCACTTTACCCGCCGAGTTTGTGCCACCACGGGACGAGGCCGAGATCGCTCAGTTGAACCTCGGTCCACGCAGCGCCATCTTCGAGAAGACCAAGGACTCAGCACGCCATCTGAAGCCCCTCTATGTCAGGGGTCACATCGACGGGAAGCCGATTTCCCGGATGCTCATCGACGGTGGTGCCACAGTTAATCTAATGCCTTATTCATTGTTGAAGAAACTTATCAGGGATGAAGACGACCTGAAGAAGACCAACTTGATGCTTAACGGTTTCAACGGTGAGAGCTCCGAAGCCAAGGGAGTACTCTCTATGGAGTTGACGGTGGGTAACAAGACATTGCCGACAACGTTCTTCGTCGTCGACGTACAAGGTAACTATAGTGTGTTACTCGGACGTGACTGGATCCATGCAAACTGTTGCATCCCCTCTACCGTACACCAGTGCTTGGTACAGTGGGACGGAGATGAGGTGGAGGTCATCCCCGCAGACACCTTGGCCCAAGTAGCTTTGGCCGATGTGTCGGTTGACGCCATTCATAACAAAGTAGAGTGTCTATCAGGTAGAGACCTTTTGGATTATGACTTTGTTAGTGTATCCGGAGGACGGTTTGTACAAGTGTCTGTAAAGCCGGCTGGAGTAGCATGGCTATTTTTTGTATTAGTAGTCATGTCTAGTAAGGATAATCTAGATTGGCTAAAGTCCCGCGTGGAGCAGTATCGGTCTAGTAAAGATGGTATTGCCGAGGCCATCGAGGACTTTAGCGAAGTAGAAAAGCTAGGGCAAGGTTTTACGTCGGCCGACCCCTTGGAAGAGGTTGATATAGGCGATGGTAGCATCCCAAGGCCGACTTTTGTAAATCAACATTTACAGCCCGATGTAAAGGCTGAAGTAATAAAGTTACTTCGGTCGTATGTCAATTGTTTCGCATCGGAGTACGACGAAATGCCAGGGCTAAGCCGTGTGCTCGTAGAGCATCGGCTGCCCATCAAGCCTGGATTTAGGCCTTATAAACAGCCTCCCCGTCGCTTTAATTCGGCCATCTACGACCGAGTTAAAGAGGAAGTAGAGCGGCTACTTAAAGCTGAATTTATTAGGCCATGCAGGTACACGGAATGGGTTGTTAACATTGTGCCTGTAGAGAAGAAAGGGAGCGGCAAAATACGAGTATGCATTGATTTCAGGGATCTGAACAGAGCCACTCTGAAATACGAGTATCCAATGCCAATAGCCGACATGTTGATCAACGATGCTGCGGGACACAAGGTACTAAGTTTTCTTGATGGCAATGCCGGTTACAATCAAATCTTTATGGCCGAAGAGGACATCTATTAGACAACCTTTCGATGTCCTGGTTTTTTCGGTCTATTCGAATGGGTCGTCATGACTTTTGGGTTGAAAAATGCCGGTGCCACGTATCAGCGCGCTATGAACTTGATCTTTCACGACTTGTTAGGAGTCATGTTAGAAGTTTACATCGATGATGTCGTGGTCAAATCGGACGCCATGGGAAACCATTTATTCGATTTGAGGGTTGTTTTCAATAGGATGCGACAGTACGGGTTGAAGATGAACCCACTCAAGTGTGCTTTTGGCGAGTCGGCAGGTAAGTTCTTAGGTTTCATGATTCATGAGAGAGGTGTAGAGATTGATCCTAAGAGACTTGAGAAGATTAGGAACGTTGCAGCGCCGACATGCAAGAAAGATGTGCAAAAGTTGTTAGGCAAGTTGAACTATTTGCGTCGTTTTATATCTAACTTGTCCAGCAAAATTGATGCCTTTGTCCCCATACTCCGGCTAAAAAATGAAGTCGAGTTCACTTGGGGGGCAAGTCAGCAAAGTGCTTTTGAGAAAATCAAAGAATGCTTGTCATCACCGCCCGTGGTGAGAGCACCCAAGGCCGGGATTCCATTTCGGCTGTACATCGCCGCTGAAGACAGCGTAATTGGAGCCGCGCTGACCCAAGAGGTAGAAGGGAAGGAGTACATCATCACATTTCTGAGCCACCGCCTGCTGGATGCCGAAACCAGGTACGCATTCGTGGAGTGATTATGTTTATCACTTTATTATGTGTGCATGCACCAAGCTGCGGCATTATCTTCTCTCCACCACATGTGTTGTCTTTTGCCAAACCGATGTTATAAAGCACATGTTACAAAAGCCGATTCTAAGTGGAAGAATCGGAAAGTGGGCTTACGCGTTGATTGAATACGATTTGGCCTATGAGCCCTTAAGGGTGATGAAGGGCCAAGTCGTGGCTAACTTCATAGTCGATCATCACATAGATGCTAGTTGGAGTGATTCTATTGCTCTAGTTGAGGTAGTGCCATGGAAAATCTATTTTGATGGTTCGGCTTGCAAGAATGGCCAGGGTATTGGAGTGGTTCTCATATCACCTAATGGTATGTGCTTTGAGACCTCGGCCCGACTAGAGTTTCCTTCCACTAATAACCAAGCCGAATACGAAGCTTTGTTGCTAGGCCTTGAACTATTAGAGTCTGTAGGCACTAAGCACGTTCACGCGTACGGTGATTCATTATTAGTAGTGCAACAAGTAGCCAAGAATGCTCAATGTTTTAATGGCTTGCTGAATAGCTACTTGGACATAGTTTCTACTTTTGATGATTTCAAAATATCTCACGTGTCAAGAGAGGCCAATTCGATCGCTAATGATTTGGCTCAGCAAGCATCTGGCTACAAAGTTAGGAGAGGGAAATTTTCTGTGTTGAAAAGCTGATGTTTGGTCTCATTGCTGAAGCCAGTGACGCTGGACAGGCGCACCCTTCGGGTCGAGGCCCTCGGGGCGCCGAAGGCCACCACATGCCGGAGCTCCTAGATCGGAGTGCTCCACCCAACGAGGTGTCCGGCATGCCGAAGCCTATAGTCCGAAGTCTCTCGGACGGGGAAGGCTCTCTAGGGTCTGAACCCTCCGAAGGGCTTCGGCCCAGCACACTCCGAGCGGACACTTCGGCCAGGCTTTGGCAGAAGCTGAAATGGCTCAGGGGGCACCCCGAAGTCGGTGTTTTAGAAGTTCTTCCAGAAGGTGAGCCAGCGAAGCCGTCTGAAATCTATAAGGGCGATTGGAGAATCCCAATCGTCCAGTATTTGAAAGACCCTAGCCGAAGGGTTGATCGGAAGGTTCGGCGACAGGCGTTCAAATTCGTGTTGGTAGACAACACATTGTACTGCCGAACCATTGACGGAGTGCTATTGAAGTGTTTAGACCATGAGCAGTCCCAGGTAGCTACAGGTGAAGTCCATGAGGGGCTTTGCGGCACTCATCACTCATCCCAAAAGATGAGTTGGATGCTCAAAAGAGCGGGGTTTTATTGGCTGACTATGACTGAAGATTGCTTCAAGTACTACAAAGGGTGTGAGGCGTGTTAGAAGTTTGGCAACATCCAATTAGCTCCTGCCTCATTACTCAATCCTATTGTTAAGCCATGGCTGTTTCGAGGTTGGGGTCTAGACTTCATCGGCCAGATCTATCCTCCTTCTTCAAAAGGGCATCGATTCGTGTTGATGGCGACGGATTACTTCACCAAATGGACCGAGGTTGTACCTCTCAAGAACATGACCCATAACAAGGTACGCGATTTTATTTTAAAGCACATCATACATAGATTCGGCATCCCTTAAACTCTTACTACGGATCAAGGTAGTTCATTTGTTTTAAAAGAAGGGACTTTGCCGAATACTATGGCATTAAGTTAATAAACTCTTCACCTTACTATGCTTAGGCCAATGGTCAGGCCGAGTCTAGTAATATAACCGTGATTAAGCTTATCAAGAAGAAAATTGAAGAGTTTCCTAAAAGGTGGCATGAGGTGCTTTCCGAAGCGTTCTGGGCTTGTAGGATTGCGAAGCACGGTGCCACCAAGACGGTTTATCGGTCAATGAATATGAAGCTCTTCTGAAGGACAATCTGGAGGAAGTGACCAATAAGAGACTGAGAGATTTAGAAGCCATAGAGGTAGACAAGAAGAGAGTAGCTAGAGCCTACAATAAGAAGGTTAAACCAAAATCGTTTCAAATAGGAGACTTGGTATGGAAGACGATTTTGCCTTTAGGCACGAAAAGTCCCAAATTTGGGAAATGGACGCCTAGTTGGGAAGGTCCTCTTAAGGTAGCCGAAATTGCTCCCGGCAACGCATACGTGTTGGAATCCCTGTAGGGAGAGCGATTTCGAAGGGCTTTGAATGGTAGGTACTTAAAAAGATACTTCCCGAGTGTGTGGCAAACGTCATAAAATGTCAAAAAGCCAATATGAACAGTATCGTCTCAAGCTCATTGTGCTTTTAGTTCACTAGTTCACTAAAAGGAAGGGGGGCATGTGTTGATATCAAAAAATGGCATTGATGGCTAGATTATCAAAATATCAACTTTTGGTGATTTGGGCCGAAAATACACATGTCCAGGGTCTGACCGAAGCCCTATGGGGCCGAAGCACGTCGAGCTGCGGGATCCGAAGGTCTCTAGCCAGCCCATGGGCTTCGATCAGGAAGCCTTTGGAGGCCCACGCTGCAGAAGCTTCGGTACCTTCGGAGGCCCACGCCGCCGAAGCTTCGGGAACCTTCGGAGGCCCTCGCTGCCGAAGCTTCGGGAACCTTCGGAGGCCCACACTGCCGAAGCTTCGGGAACCTTTGGAGGCCCACGCTACCGAAGCTTCGGCCCGAGAAGCAGGCCTCGTTGGGCCTGACCGAAGCCCACCTCGACAGAGATAGAGATTGACGCGTTGCCAGCTCAAGCTTTATCCCTATCCGGTCGGATTAATAGCAGATTAGATTAGAGTTAACCCTGTATAAATAGAGAGGCCTGGCCGGCGTAGAGGACCCCCCCCCCAAACACAAACAAACCAAAGCCAGGCTTTGATCGTACCTTTACTTCACCTTTACTTTTCTGTACCTCTTTGTGGGTTTGCTTAGAAGCCCTCCGTCCGCCACTACGGAACAGTGGTAAGCCTTCGTACTTCGCCCGTGAAGTCCCCGTTAATCTATGTAACATATTGCTATCGCCTTGTTACTTCACCTGTGAAGTATTCGCTAATCTGTGTAAAAGATTACTACCTTCGCCACCCGTGCAATACCTCGCAAATTCGGTCCTAAGGCCGAATTGGTACTTCGCATCATCCTTGTTGCAGGTTCGCGCGTTCGGAGCCCCTTCGCCGGAGGTGTCCGGAGCTGAGAGATCGGTTCCGGAGGTCCCCTTAGCTGCAGCCTTCGAACTAGGAGGGCTCCGACTGGTTTGTTGATTTTAATCTGTTTGACCTATATCTTTCGGCTAATTGGATTATTTCTTATAATCTGGTTGCCTGGCGACTCCACCCCCCTTATCTCTATTAAGGGTAGTCGGAACGCGGTGTCGGTGCTACGTCATGCTTAGGCCCGTTCTTAAGTATTCATGCATTGTTGGAACGCTGGTCTGACCCAAGTGCGGGGGCACGTTTCCGTGTCAACAAGATGTTTTAAATTTAACCAGCATTGTAGTGTATAATTCTTTCTGCCTCATCATCTGTTAAAATACTGCTCAAGTTTATTCTTGTAATCAGTTTTGTGTCTTGATACATCAAATTCAGTACTGAATTCTGCTGTTCTGAAATTTTTGTGGTTTGTCTGTTTGTGTGTTGAACCAACGACCTTCTGCTTTCAGTACTGTGCAACATCAAGTTTGTGCCATTCTAAAATAGATATACATTGTTTGATCATGCAAGAATAGATAAAATTGATTCAGGTTTTAGTTGCTTGAGTTAGGTAACTAATTTAAGGAATTAACACAAAGTCACATCTGAAATCTGCTTGAATGCTGAATTGAATTAATTAAACTTTTTCAGATTTGCAACAGTGATTGTCAAGGAAAACTAAAACATGTATTTCATTGAACATCTATTTGTTTTCTTGATTCTTGGAGGACCATTTCATTTCCTGAAATTGACCATCAAGTTTTATTCAAAAAGACTGTAGAGGTGTCTATTCACCCCCCCTCTAGTCACCATTCCGATCCCACAATTGGTATCAGAGCTGGTTAGATCACCAATTGACCTTAACCGGTTTGTGATCCTTGTGGCGACATGGACAAGAACTCTAAGATTCCGATGTTCAATGTTCGAGACTACACTTATTGGAAGGTGCACATGGAGGCTTATTTACTGAGCCAAGGAAGTGTGATTTGGGACATTGTTTATTCCCAGTATGTGATCCTTGAAACTCGCACCTCAGAGACTAAGAAGTTACAGTACGATTGTAATAGCAAAGCAAGAAACATACTGTTTATCAGTCTGAGCAGCAATGACTTTGACAGGGTCTAGCACCTTAGAACTGCACGTGATATCTGGACGACTTTGAGAACATTTCATGAGGGCACTTCTCAGATTAAGGCTAGGAGGCAAAGCACTTATAACTAGGAATACCAAATGTTTGTGCAAGGCTCCAGTGAATCTGTATATGCCATGTTTGCACGGTTTGATAGAATTGTTACACTACAAGAAAACAGGAAATTTTCTTCGGCAATTTTAATTTCCGTCGACTTTCAGAAAAGCCGACGAAAGTTAATTCACTTGTGTCGGCCTACAAGAGCCGACAGAAGTTAAATTAACTTCCGTCGGCTTTTGACTGTGGCCGACGGAAGTTAAAACGCTTTTGCCCCCGCCCGGGATAAAAGCCGTAACTTCCGTCGGCCAACATTAAAGCCGACGGAAGTTAACTTCACTTCCGACGGCTTTCACTCTGGCCGACGAAAGTTAAAGTTAACTTCCGTCGGCTTTAGCTGTGGCCGACGGAAGATATTTTTCCAGCAACGCTCCTCATTTTTCCCAGCCCACGCCCTATTTTTCCCTGCGCCTAGTTTTACCCTAGGTTTTTCCGCCCCGGCATCCCTGCCTCACCTCCCCGCTTCCCCGCCTCCTGGACGCCGCCTCCGCGCATCCCGACCGTCACCTCCGTGCCTCCACGCCTCCCGGAATCGGCCTGCACCGACGGTCGTCGCCTCCACCGGCAGCCGCCTCGCCTTGCACCGTCGGCCGCCGCTTCTCTCGGACGGCCACTGTCTTCACTCGCCCGCTGACAGGTGCCTCGCCCTGCACCGACGTCTGCCTCCTCCATCTGGCGCTTGATGGAAAAGAAAGGGGGAAGGCGAAGATAGCAAAATTTAGAACTTCAACACATGAACATGAGGTATGTTTAATGTGTAATGCCATAAAAAACAACCTCATCATTAGTTTGAATTTTTCATTCTGAACTACTACAAATGAATGGTTTAAACTTTAAACTATACTCATGATTCATGTAAGTGTAAGGTAGGTTTTTTTGCAAGGTCTTCTTAAATGTTGCTTATAAGATTGTTGAATACAGGGGTGGCAGGTTTGGGGTGTACATGAAATTTGAATGCGTGAATGAATCTAGCCTCGCCGTACCGCTGGGAAGAGTCGTTTCAGATTGATATATGTGCTTCAAATTGATATATGTTCTTCAGTGTTCGTGTGCTAAGAGGACTTGGACTGCAACCAGATATTTTAGGATGCCGCAGTACCGAGGTACATCATCTAGCCATTTTTTCATTCTTCACAGCACTCAATGGTTCATTTCCTTTGTACAAAATAGTTGTACTGATCATCTTGATGCTTTTTACAGCCACTGGAAGAAAAAAACGTGAAAGCCAAGCTCTCACAATTTTGCCAAGTTCCAGTAATGATAATTCTTGCGGTTTCAAGGTTTTGTTTGGCTTTTATGTCTTACTTCCATGCTGATAATGCAACTTATGATGCAGATCTCAAGCATTGTGAATCTCTATGACGTTACAAACATTTGGCACATCCCATTGTTGCTCAGGGTATGATACATTTCTATGTCGCATTGCATATATATTCAAAATTTGATTCTTGCGTACTTAATCATTTGTCATGAATCTTTTTGTTGGACCAGAGGGCCCATGAAGCAATTCTGAAAGTTTTAGACTTTAACTGTATGTATTTTTAATGAGTTCATTAATCAGATAATTGTTTCAAGCAAAAATACAAATGAATACACTTGTATTTGTACACAAGATCAACATGATTCCTTGTATTTGAATTTGCTGGTTGATAACTTGATAGACATAACATGACACTTAAATACAAATAGTACAAATGTACTAACCTTATAACTCTATCATAGCATGTGGAGGTATTTATTATACATATGACAATATTGACTGTTCTTGTTAACTGATTCATCTTGTATGGTCCTTATTCAGGCTCTTTTGCATGCCAGAGGTAGATTACATTAGCTACCCTGTGTCATTTTCATGCCAGAGGTAGATTACATTAGCTGCCCTGGTTTGGTGCTCTACTGTATGCATATTACTTAACTTATGATGCTCTACTGTATATAGATGTATTGCATCCAAAAGTAGGGTCATGTCAGAAACATGGTGTTGATGCTATATCTGAAAGCAAATCTGATTGAATATGTTGGAATTAGGTGGGAGGCTGAAACTTTGGCTCTCTGGTCATTTTTCAGAGAATGCAATTCTAGTTTTTTTTCTTTTTTTTGCCTTTTTAGATAACTTCCGTCGGCCAACATTGGCTGACGGAAGTTATTGCCCCATCGACAGAAAAAAGGAAAAAAGATGTAATTTCCGCGGCTAGGCTTTGGCCGACAGAAGTTACCGGTTCTTCCATCGGCTAGGTTTGGTCGACGGAAGTTAGCTAACATCCGTTGGCGACCGACGAAAACTAGCTAACTTCCGTCGAAATGCTTCTGTCGGCCAAATGTTGACGGAAGTTAGGCTTTTGCCGACGGAAGTTAGCTTCTTTCGTCGGTATTATCCTAACTTCCGTCGGCCAAAGCCGACGAAAGGTCTTTGTTTTCTTGTAGGGCGATCAAACTTCTCTATGCTCTTGATCATAGCATATGGGAAGTAAAGATCTCAAGCATTGAAGAGTCCATGAGCTTTGACACGTTGACTTGCGATGAATTTTTTAGTAAGCTTAAGTCCACCGAGATCGCCAAGGCATCTCGTTCTAGAACTGGGAACTCTTTGCCACAATACATGGCACTAGTTTCTAGTTCTAGCAGTGGCACCTCATCTAGAGGTAACTTGTCTGGAGTTTGTGCTTTGTCTGGAGGTTTTGCCTTGTCTTCTTTGGTTTCTATCACAAAAGAATAAGTGGACACATTGGACGATGAAGAGCTTGCTCTTATAGTCAAAAAGTTCACTAGATTCTACAATGATAGAAGAGATCAAAGAAGAGGAGGCTCTCGAGGATGTTTTGAGTGCGGTGATCTTAATCACATTAAAGCAAATTGCCCAAAACTGAAAGCAAAAAATGAACATGAACATAAACACCAGAAAAGAGACAAAAAACCCTTCTTCAAAGGCAAGAGAGGAAAAGTGGCAAAAAGAGTGGCTAGAGCATTCGTGGCTGCACTCAGTGATATCGACAACACCTTGAGTGAAGAGCCAAGCTCTGATGAAGAAGAACCATGCAATAGTGAAGAAAAGAAGGAAAAGACGAAGGACTTCAACGACCTCTGCTTCATGGCTAATGATAGGCACAACAGTGATGAGCTTGACTCATCTGAGGTTAGTCTACTCTTGATGGTTTTGAGATTTCACATGTGTCTAGAGAAGCCAATTCAGAAGCAAATGACTTGGCTCAGCAACCATATGGTTATCAAATTAAAAGAGGTAAATTTTTTGCACAAGAAAAACTAATGCTTGACTTTGTTGCATTACCCGAGTTAGAACACATCGTTCTGATCGGCCTGACATGGCCGATCCAACTGTAGGTATCTGGTCAGTCTGTCCGGCCATGTTAGGCTGGTATGACCACTCTGTGTCAGCCATCCAGCAACGGCCGGTCTAACCGGCCCTCTATGGCCGGTCAGACCGCCCTTTGTCAGGATGGTTTAGGACACGGGGGCAGATTGATATTTGTATTTTGAATGCCAATTCAAGAGAGGATTTGGCGAGTACTTCAGGAAATCATGAGGATGATTGGAGGTCTCCAATTATTCAATATTTGAGAGATCCTATCAAGCGGGTTGATTTGAAAGTTCGGCGGCAAGCGTTTAAATTTGTATTACTCGGTGATGAGTTCCATCGCCGAACTATTGATGGAGTACTTTTGAGATGTCTGAATGCTTATCAATCTATATTTGCTGTGGGTGAAGTACGTGAAGGTCTTTGTGGTACTCATCAGTCGGCCCAGAAAATAAGTTGGATGCTCAAAAGAGCAGGTTTTTATTGGCCAACTATGACTGAGGACTGTTTTAAGTATTATAGATGATGTGAAGCTTGTCAAAGATTTGGTAACATTCAGCTTGCTCTTGTATCTCTACTTAATCCTATTACCAAACCATGACCATTTCGAGGTTGGGCCTTGGACTTCATCGGACAAATTTATCCTTCATGTTCAAAAGAGCATCGGTTCGTGTTGATGGCTATAGATTACTTCACCAAGTGGACCGAGTCATGCCTCTCAAGAAAATGACGCAGAATGAGGTAATTAATTTCATCTTGAAGCACATTATACATAGATTCGGTATTCCCCAAACTCTTACTACAGATCAGAGTGCTTCATTTGTTTCTAAAGAAGTATGTGATTTTGCCGAATCTTATGGTATAAAGTTGATAAACTCTTCACCATACTATGCTCAGGCCAATAGTCAGGGTGAGTCTAGTAATAAAACTGTGATTAAGCTCATTAAGAAAAAGATTGAAGAGTTTCCTAGGTGGCATGAAGTGTTTTCTAAGGCATTATGGGCATGTAGAGTTGCGAAGCATGGCGCCACCAAGGTAAGTCTATATGAGTTGGTGTATGGACAAGAAGCCATTTTACCCGTAGAGGTGAATCTTGGCTCATTAAGGTCACTCAAGCAAGATGGCTTATCGGTCAATGAGTATGAAACTCTTTTGAAGGATAATTTGGAAGAGGTGATTGATAAGAGGTTAAGAGCTCTAGAGGCAATAGAAAGAGAAAAAGAAGAGTTGCTAGAGCTTATAACAAGAAGGTGAGAGCAAAATCATTTCAAGTTGGTGAATTGGTTTGGAAGACGATTTTGCCTTTAGGCACTAAGAACCCAAAGTTTGGTAAATGGTCGCCTAGTTGGGAAGGTCCTTTTATAGTTGCTGAAATCACTCTAGGCAATTCATATTTGTTAGAGTCACTTCGAGGAGAGCGATTTCGTAGGTTTTTGAATGATAGGTATTTGAAAAAGAACTTCCCAAGTGTGTGGAAAAATGCTTAAAGTTTTGAAAGGCCAATATGAAGCATATCACCCTTAGCTCGTTGTGCTTTTGGCTCACTAAAGTATGCCAAATCGTAGGGGGACATGTGTTGATAGCAAAAAATGGCATTAATAGTCAAAATTGTCAAAATGTCAAAATTGGTATTTTGGCCAAAAATATGCCAAGTCCTCGCATAGGATGGTCTGACCGAAGTGGTACCTTCAGTCGGACCGGACCCACTTCAGTCTGACCGAAGGTACCCTTCGGTCCGACCTAAGTAGTCTAAATCCTAGTCAAATTAGTGATTTTGGGGTATATTTTATCCTTTATTAATTTTAATGACTTGGAACTCGTGTCTAACTCAGATTAGCCCCCAGGCACATCATGCCCAACCACTATAAATAGAGGCAAGGCCGATTCAAGGAGAGGCCCCCGAAACCCTAATAGATCGAATCTATTATTTCCTTGAATCATACCTTTACTTTTCAATTTACTTTCTTGCCAAGGATTCAATTCAGCATGTAGATCTTTGTTGGTTTGAGCTGGAAACCACCCATCCACCACGTCGAAATCACGGTAAGTCCTTATCAGTTCACTTATGAATCGCCTATTTCATCCACGTAACGGATTTTTATCGTTTTATCGGTTTTTACCGGTGATTCAGTCTCTTGGCTGAATTACCTTTGGTTTCTTGGTGTTTTTGTAGTGTTTTATCCCTATCATCTTCACCAAGAACTCTTGTTACAATTTGTCCAAGGTGAGATGGTCGGCGGAGCACTTAGGCAATCAGATCTGCTACTATCGGTTAGACCAACAATGTAGCTCCGGTCTGACCGACGTGTGCCATGCTGCCTCATCACGCCATTGCTGGCACTCTTGTCCTACTGTTGTCGGCAACAGCCGGTCTGACCGACGTGTCACTATCGGTCTGACCAAACCACTTCACACTAGAGCCATTGCGTCGGAGTACTTCGGGCCGAAGTGCGCCGCACCAGACCCCATCGATCTGACCGGACGCCTTCTTGCCGAAGGACTTTGTCATGCCATTTTGCGACAAACCCTGAGAACCCTCGGTTTGATCAAAGGCTATCCTTCATTCTGACTCACCGAAGACACCGGGGGCCTCTTTGGCTGTTTTCGCGATGTACTCTGGAGGCCTACCTTCGGACCCTCCTTCGCTCTGTGCACTTCAGTCTGACCGGTGGAATAATTTCGGTCCGACTGACCAGGAGGCCAAAGGCCCCCTTTCGAACCCCTTCCCTGCAGATTGGAATCGGCCTTAGCTTTTTCGGTTTAATTATTTTTTAACAACACTTTGGTTAATTCAACATTATTTCTAAATACTTGTTTGATTGCCTGGCGACTCTGTTATTTCCTTACCACTGTTTAAGGATCGTCAAAACACGGTGTTGGTGTTGTGTTATGCTTAGGGGTTTAATCCTAAGTATCTACACGCTTTTGGATCACCGGATCAGCGTCCGTGTGTTTGGTGCATTTTAGTGTCACACAGTTTCGATACTTCAACTCCTGACGATTCTCTACAAGTAATTCAACAACTTCTAGCTCATTAGAGGATACCTTCTCATCGTCATCGTCGGAGTTGTCTGAGCATCATTTGTCGTCTTTATCCTCAAGAGCCATTGAACAGAAGCTCTTGTGGGATCTTCTGGTATGATGAGAGCGAGTCTTCATCTTGTCCCTAAAGGCCATAAAGTAGAGGCTAGCAGGATCATCTTTGTCCTTCTCCTTCCTCGTCTTGATCACGATCTCCTCATCGCTTGAGCTCGATGAATACTAAGAACATGATGATTGCTTGGAGTAGTTCATCTCCATCTTGGTGAAGAATGCCTTGTCTCGCTTCTTGTTCTCACGTCGGAAGTCCTTCAAGGCCTTTCGGAAGAACTTCGTCTTGGACTTGCCTTTGGTGAAGGTGTTCTTATCGAAGTTGTTGTGCTTGTTGGAGTCATAGGAGCCACCACTAGTGCCCTTCTTGTAGTTTTTCCACTTGGGGTAGTCAGCGATGAAATGATCGGGATCACCACACTCAAAGCAACCAGGTTTTGTGCCATGTCGTTTAAACATTCTCCTATCATAAACACAGTGCACTCGGCTATTGAACAAACAAAGATCATCATCTCCTAACTGATCAAGTTGATTCTCAGTGATAGAGATCAAAGAGGATAAAGCACAGTTCAAGGAAGATGCATCGGTAGAATGAGTCGCAAGGGCCAGGGTTTTAGGACCAGAACCAGTGAGATTTGATCTCAACTGGATATCAATCTCTGAGGCCTTGAGCTTACTGAAAAGCTCTGCGACAGTCAAGATATCATAAGAAGCACTCTCAAAAATTGAAGATAGCTTGATCTCCTAGACCTTAGGGTCTAAGGTATGAAGAACCTTGAGCGCATGTTCATGGTCTAAGACAAGTTGATCCTGATTGGCCTTATTGACCCAAATCTTGTTAATGATCGACTGACAGCAGCCAAACAAAGCCTCAACTGTCTCACCCAACTTCTATGAGAAATTTTTATATTATTGCCAGTAGGTCTAATAGAGTCTAGCCTTGTCCAGAGCTATCCCCTCATGGTGTGCCTAGAGAGTAGCCCAGATCTCTTGAGTAGTGTCGAGATGGCTAACACACTCAAACTCACTGGGACCTAAACCAGAAAACATAATGTTAACTACTTTATTGTTTAGGTCATGCTCAGTGATTAACTCAGGGGTAGTACGCTTAACATACGAACGCACAATGAAAGAAGCATGAACACACATGTCTCAATATATAGGCTCGCATGTGAGTCTTCCAATAATTATAGCCAAAAACCTCAAGAAACGGGACCTTTCTAGCAGAAGTTATGATCACTACCTTGGGTTAGAACCAGTTAAGGTATGGAAAAAACCTAACCAGGCTCTGATACCACTTGTAGCACTGAGAGTAGCTACCAGAGGGGGTGAAAGGGCACTATTAACACGAAAACGTGCCCCTGCACTTGGGTCAGTTCGACGATCCAAAAGTGTATGGATACATAGGAACAAGCCTAAGCGTAACACAACACTGACATCACATTTCGACTACCCTGAATAGTGGCAACGGGGTGGAGTCACTAGGCAATCAGATCACATAGAAATAATCCAATTAGCCGAAATATATAGATAAAAATAACCCAACCGGCCGAACAGAGCCTAATTGGTTCAGAGTGTACCATTCGAAGGGTCACCGAAGGGGTCCTATGGCGTCTGGTGTGAAGGGTGCACCGAAAGTAGCCTCCGATGTTCGTATCGATCTGGCCAAAGATAGGGTCTGAATAGATCGTGACGTGTGATCGCCTTAGAACGACAGGGTTCGGTGCGAACCCTTATGACATGACAAAATCCAACACAAAGCGGCGGTGTAAAGTAATCCGGTGCAGAGTGCTGGCATGATGAAGTCCGGGATAGAGCACTGATGCGATGATGTCCGATGCGGTGCGGTATATTCTGGCGTGACCCTGATGCGAAGCAGCTCCGGTGCACGGGACTTAACCACACTGACAACAGCGTGATGAATCTGGCATGGACGGACGAAGCAACGATTCGCCGAACGGTGCTCTAGCAACCTTTGAAACCAGCTTCCTAGCTCTGGAAACCTTCGGCGATCGGGGCTCCGAACGTAAAACCTGCAGCAAAGTTAAGATCAAGTGCCAATTTGGCCTAGAGACCGAATTACTAAGTGTTGCAGTATATAGAACGAAGGTAGCAATCTGTTACGTAGATTTGCGGAGGGTTAACAAGCGAGCAAAGAAGGTGATAGCAATCTATTACATAGATTAATGGATGATTCACAAGCGAACCGACAAGGCTTACCACTGTTATGGCGTGGCCGACGAAGGGCTTCCAGCGAAACCCACAAAGTTGTACGGAAAAGAAAAAAAGTAAAGGTACGGTTCAAACTAGGGTTTGAAGTTGATTTCTATTGTGGGGGTCCTATGAACCAGCCTCACCCCTGTATTTATAGGGGCTAGTCTTCTTATCTCTAATTCTAATCTGTTAAGATTCGGCCTAATCAAGTTTAGGGATAACAACAAGCAGAATATGTATCAAACTCTATATCCCAAGATTGCCCAATGTGGGCCTTCGGCGGGCCCGCCGAAGCCTGCTCCTCGGCCCGAAGCTTCGGCAAAGCAAGCCTTCGAAGGGCCTTCGGGCCGAAGACAACATGCCGCTAAAAGGCCTCCGAAGCCTCGTGAAGATGGTCCTCCGGCACTATAAGGCTTTGGCATGTGCCAAGACTTGTGTATTTCTGGCCCAAATTACCAAAATTGATATTTTGACAATCTTGACCATTAATGCCATTTTTTTGCTATCAACACATGCCCTCTTGCCTTTTAGGAAACTAAGTGAGCTAAAAGCACAACAGGCTAAGGACGATACCTTCCATATCGGAATTTCGACACTTTTAAGCACTTTGCTAGACACTCCGGAAGTTTTTTTTCAAATACCTGCCATTTAAAGCTCTTCGAAATCGCTCTCCTTGTAGAGACTCTAACGAGTATGCATTACTTGGAGCGATTTCAGCCACTTTAAAAGGACATTCCCAACTAGGCGTCCATTTACCAAATTTGGGGCTCTTAGTGCCTAAGGGCAAAATCGTCTTCCAAACAAAGTCACCAACTTGAAACGATTTTGGTTTAACTCTTTTTTTGTAGGCTCTAGCTACTCTTCTTTTGTTTTTCTCTATAGCCTCTACATCCCTTGACCTCTTCTCGACCACTTCTTCCAAATTATCCTTCAAAAGAGTTTCATATTCATCGACCGATAAGCCATCTTGTTTAAGAAATCTTAAAGAACCAAGATCAACCTCTACTGGTAGAACAACTTCCTGTCCATACACTAAATCGTATGGACTAACTTTGGTAGCACCTTGCTTTGCAACTCTACAAGCCCATAATGCCTCAAAAAGCACTTCATGCCACCTTTTAGGGAACTCTTCAATTTTCTTCTTAATGAGCTTAATTACAATTTTATTACTAGACTCGGCCTGACCATTGTCCTAAGCATAGTATGGTGAAGAGTTTATCAACTTAATACCATAAAATTCGGCAAAGTCTCTCACTTCTTTAGTAATAAATGAAGTACCTTGACATGTAGTGAGAGTTTGGGGAATACCGAATCTATGTATAATGTGCTTCAAGATAAAATCAATTACCTCATTGTGAGTCATGTTCTTGAGAGGCACGGCCTCGGTCCATTTGGTGAAGTAATATGTTGCCATCAACACGAACCGATGCCCTTTCGAAGAGGGAGGATGGATTTGGCTGATGAAGTCTAAACCCTAACCTCGGAATGGCCATGATTTGATAATAGGGTTAAGTAGTGACGCAGGAGCTAACTGAATATTACCAAACCTTTGATATGCTTCACACCCCCTATAATACTTAAAGCGATCCTCAGTCATAGTCGGCCAATAAAAACCCACTCTTTTGAGCATCCAACTCATTTTTTGGGTTGACTGATGACTGCCACAAAGCCCCTCATGAACTTCTCCCGTAGCCACCTTGGATTGATCGGCATCTAAGCACTTTAGAAGTACCCCGTTAATAGTTCAGTGATATAACACATCGTCTAGCAACACGAATTTAAACGCATGTCGCTGAATTTTCTGATCAACCCTTTGAATGGGATTTTTAAGTACTGGATGATTCGATTTCTCCAATCATCCTTCTGGATCTCCGGAGGGTTTGCCAATTCCTTCTCCTAAGTGGCATCTAAATTATTGATTTTGAGGTGCCCCGAGCCATTCTGGTTCCTTCCGAAGGTTGATCTGTTCAGCCGTGCAGAGCCGTTCAGACCGAAGCCCTTCAACGGGGGGGGGGGGGGGGGTCCGACGCACGATGGCCCCCGCTTCTCGGAAGGCTTCGGTGTGGGGATCCCGGTGCGTAGATACCTTTGACAGACGAAGTGCTCTGGCGTGGGAGCTTCAGCGCACAATACCCTTCGGTGGGCGAAGGGGTACAACTCAGAGGGTACGACGGACCTTGTGTCCACATGAAGCCTCTGGCTTCGGTAGGGAGATCAAGCATCGGCTTTTCCTGTAAAGAATACTTTCCCCTCCTGACTTGGTAGCTAGATGCTTGCTGAGCCAAATCATTTGCAATTGAATTGGCTTCTCTGGACACGTGGGAAATTTTGAAATCATCAAAGGTAGTAATTATGACCAAACATTTATCCAAGTATCTATTTAGCAAGCCATTAAAACATTGAGCAATTTTAGCTACTTGTTGTACCACTAACAGAGAATCACCATATGCATGAACATGTTTGACACCCATAGAATCTAATAATTCAAGTCCTAGTAATAAAGTTTCATATTCGACTTGATTATTAGTAGAAGGAAATTCTAAGAGGGTCAAGGTCTCAAAACGCATGCCACTAGGTGATACGAGAACTACTCCAATACATTGGCCATTCTTGCAAGATGATCCATCAAAATAAAGTTTCCATGGCACTACTTCAATTAGAACAATAATGTTACCCCAATTGACATCTATGTGGTGATCAACTATAAAATTAGCAACGACTTGGCCTTTCATAGCTCTCAAAGGTTCATAAAGCCAAATCATATTCAATCAAAGCATAAGCCCACTTCTCGATTCTTCCACTTAGAATTGGCTTTTGCAACATGTATTTTATGACATCGGTTTGACAAGAAACAATATATGTAATAGGGAGAAGATAGTGAAGCAATTTGGTACATGCATAATAAAGTGATAAATACAAACGCTCTGTAAACACGTACCTTGTCTCGGCGTCTAGTAGGCGGCGGCTCAAGAATGTGATGATGTACTCTCTCCCCTCCATCTCTTGAGTTAGCACCGCTCCTATCACGCTATCTTCTACAACAATGTACAACCAAAACAGAATTCTGGCTTTTGGCAATCTCACCATGGGTGGTGACGACAAGCACTCTTTAATCTTCTCAAAGGCGCTTTGCTAACTTGCCCCCCAAGCGAACTCGGCTTCATTCTTTAGCTGGAGTATAGAGATAAAAGCATCAATCTTGCTGGACAAGTTAGATATAAAGCGACGCAAATAATTCATCTTGCCTAGCAACTTCTGCACATCTCTCTTGCATGTCTGTGCTTCAAAGTTCCTAATATTTTCAAGCCTTTTATGGTCAATCTCAATACCCCTTTCATGAATCCTGAACCCTAAGAACTTTCCCGCCGACACGCCAAATGCACATTTGAGCGTGTTCATTTTTAAGCCATACTGACGCATTCTATCAAAAGCGACTCTCAAATAGGCTAAATGGTTTCCCATAGCATATGATTTGACTACAACATTATCTATGTAGACTTCTAGCATAACTTCTAGCAAGTCATGAAAGATCAAGTTCATAGCATGTTGATATGTAGTGCTAGCATTCTTTACACCAAAAGTCATAACGACCCACTCAAACAAGCCGACAAAACCAGGGCATCGAAAGGTTGTCTTATAGACATCCTCTTTGGCCATAAAAATTTGATTATAACCAGCGTTGCCATCAAGAAAACTTAGTATCTTGTGTCCGAAAGCATCGTTGATCAGCATGTCGTCTATTGGCATGAGATATTCGTCTTTTGGAGTGGCCTTGTTCAGATCCCTGAAATCAATACAAACTCGTATTTTGCCGCTCCCCTTCTTCTCTACAGGCACATTGTTAGCAACTCATTCAGCATACCTGCATAGCCTAATAAATTCAGCCTTGAGCAGTCGTTCTATAAGGCCTAATTATAAGGCAACTCATACATGGCCGAATTAAAGCGACGATGGGGCTGTTTATAAGGCCTAAACCTGGGTTTGATAGGCAATCGATGCTCTACGAGCTCGTGGCTTAGTCCGGGCATCTCACTATATTCCAATGCGAAGCAATCAACATATGTCCGAAGCAATTTTAATACTTTGGCCTTCTCATCAGTTTGTAAATTTTTGTTTACAAAAGTCAGCCTTGGAATGTTACCATCGCCTATATCGACCTCTTCTAAAAGATTGGCCAACGCAAAACCTTGTCCTAACTTTTCTACTTCGCTAAAGTCTTCAATGGATTCGGCAATACCGTCTTTAGAAGACCGATATTGCTCTACGCGAGACTTCAGCCAATCAAGATTACTTTTACTAGACATGACTACTAATTTAAAAATAGTCATGCTACACCAGCCGGATTTACAAACACGAGTACAAAACGTCCCCTGGATACGCTAACAAAGTCGTAATCCGAGAGGTCTCTACCTAATAGACACTCTACTTTGTCATGGACAGCATCGATGGATTCATCGACCGGTGCTACTTGGGCTGAAGTATCTGCTTGTACAACTTCCACATCATCGTCGTCCCATTGCATTAGGCATTGGTGCAAAGTAGAAGGATACAACAATTTGTGTGAATCCAATCACGCCGAAGTAGCACATTGTAGTTACCTTACACATCAACAACGAAGAATGTTGTTGGCAACATCTTATTACCCACTGTCAACTCCAGGGAGTGTACGCCTTTTGCTTCGGAGCTCTCGCTGTTGAAGCCATTGAGCATTAGGTTGGTTTTATTCAATACTTCCTCGCCCCTGATAAGCTTTTTCAAAAGAGAGTACGACATTAAATTGACAGTGGCACCACCGTTTACGAGCATCCTAGAGATCATCTTCCCATCAATGTGCCCCTTGATGTAGAGGTGCTTCAGGTGACCAGCCGTATCCTCGGGATTCTATAAAATAGCATCTCATGGGCTTCAACTTAGCAACCTCGGCCTCATCTCGTGGTAGAGCGAACTCGGTGGGGACCATGACAACGTTGATGTCCATCGCCTGAGCTGCGGGCCCCTAAAAGATGGGTGTGTAGTCGTCATCGAGCATGTCGGCGTCGTCAATGCTCGGAATGGGAGCTGGGTTGTTCATCTCAACCGACTTGGGATTCCATAATTATTTCACGATTGGCTGATGGCGGATTTCCTCGAATATGGCGTCCCACTCATCTTCGGCCTTATTCTCACGCATCTCATGTGACCACAGGCGTTGCAGGCACCTCTTTTATGACTTGGACATACCAGGAGGTGCCCAAGATGGCTGTGGCTTGGTACCAGGCGCCACCAACATATCTCTATGATTTTTAGCCAAATGGGCATCATCTGGGTTGGCCTCGTATTTTTTATGCTCGGTAGGGACCTTTCTATGGACCCTGTCGGTTGGACCGGCCTTGTCAGGCCGATCGGACCCGGCTTTGGCAATGGCCTCGGCTAGACTAGGGGACTTACCTCCGTTGGGCTTCAGCGAGGGGGCCTCCAGGATTGGGAGTTCCTGAGAGCCTACTCTTACTGTGATAGCTTCGGACCCCCTCTCCCTTGCCTCTTCACGCTCATCTCCCTCAGCTTCATCCTGCGAGAGTCGATTTGGAGGTACCACAGATAGTCTGTGAAAAATGTTCCCCTTCGCCGTGTCTATTTGTCCCTGCCAATCATAACACTCAAGAAAATAGGGGGCAACGTTATACTGCGAAGGG
>JAAALK010000286.1:11187688-11250788 GCA_019279435.1 Zizania palustris
TAATCATTCAACCACTCAAGACAGACTCCAAGCAAAAACCTAGGACAACTGTGAGGTTTGTACCAGAAACCTATAAACCTACACCCAAGAAAATTTTTCATTGCACTTATTGTCATCGTGTAGGTCATTTGATTGGTTTTTGCTATAGACTTATGAAAGTTGAACGTCGTGCTCATGCTTTACGTTTTCATGATTATACTTCATTTGATATGCATGACTATGGTTATAATACTTATACTGATTATGAGGCTCCATACATTTATATGAGTGGCTATGCCCATTGTGGTGTATATCATACTTTGTATGATGATAGACCACGTAGGCGTTTTGGTACAAATTATGTTAGGAGACCTCATCAATTTGCAAGGAGACCTCATGTTCAGTATGGTTCTCATACCACACAGTCTCTTGCTTTACCTACTTCTCGAGTAGTTCAGTGCTGGATACCTAGGCATCTTATCTCTAAACCCAGCGCTGAGTACTCGAGATCTCCCGTCTCTACTTAGGGCAGTCATGGGAGGCTGGTGGACAAGTGGATCATTGATTCAGGGTGTTCACGTCACATGACCAGAAAGTCTTCATGGTTCTCCAACTTCACCTCAGCTAGGCATTGAGAAAGCATCAAATTTGGAAACAATTGCAAAAGCAGAGTGAAGGGCAAAGGTATGATCAAAATTAATGAAAATTTCACTCTCACAAATGTTGCTTTGGTTGAGGACTTAGGGTACAATTTTCTTTCTATTTCAAAATTACTCGATGAGGGTTTTGAGGTTCATTTCAGTCGTGATGCTTCTTATGTGCTTGATTCTTCTGATGTTTTCATTTGCAAAATCTTAAGAGTAGGGAGAATTTTTGGAGCTGATTTCACTGAGTCTTTTGGATCTTCTCATTGTCTTTTAGCTGAACTGTCTTCTGAGCTTTGGATGTGGCATAGGAGACTAGGGCACATGATCTTTGATCTTCTTATGAGATTAAGTGCCCTAGGACTCATCCGAGGATTGCCCGAGCTAAAATTTGAGAAGAACCTCATTTGTGCTCCATGTCATCTTGGAAAAATGGTTGCTGCCTCGCATTACCCTATAAACATGGTGATGACTGAGCGACCCGGTGAGCTTCTTCACATGGATACGGTTGGTCCATCCCGGGTTAGCTCTCTAGGCGGCAAATGGTACATACTTGTTGTGGTTGACGACTATTCTCGTTACTCTTGGGTTTTCTTTCTCGTAAGCAAGGATGAAGTGTTCATACACTTTCGGAGCTTAGCACTGAGGCTATTCAATGAACTCCCTGGTGCAATGAAGGCTCTTCGAAGCGACAATGGCACCGAGTTCAAAAATAGCTCTTTTGCAGAATTTTGCCTTGAACATGGGATTGAACATTAGTTTTCTGCACCGAGAGTCCCTCAACAAAATGGTGTAGTTGAGAGGAAAAATCGCACACTTGTGGAGATGGCTAGGACGATGCTGAATGAGCACAAGACTCCTAGAAAATTTTGGGCTGAAGCCATGAGTACAGCATGCTACATCTCCAACAGGATCTTTTTGCGCTCTTTGCTGAATGTGACTTCTTATGAACTTCGTTTGGGAGGAAGCCCAAGGTCACTTATTTCAGAGTGTTTGGATGTCGTTGCTTCATCCTAAAGTGATGTAATTTGGACAAATTTGAATCAACTGTATCTGATGGGATCTTTGTGGGCTATTCTTTGCATGGTCACTCTTATCGTGTTTTGAATCTTGAAACTAACACATTGGTTGAATATTGTGATGTAACTTTTGATGAAACATCTCCATGTGTTAGCACTAACTTTGAATTTTCAAGTGAGCATGATATGAGTGAAACACTTTTTGAGGAAGAAGATCCATCAGACGATGAAGATCCTGAGGCTGTACCACTACCTCCCTCTACGGCAACTCTAGAAGCTTCGACTACGTCGAGAAGAGGAGCTGAAGATTATACTTCTGAGAGTGTGGAGCAAACTTCGGCAAGAGTTGAGGGGAGATTCTGTCGCAGAGAGAAGCACCGCTTCGTATTCAAAGAATGCATCCCCCGGAGCAGATCATCGGCGAGCTAAATGAACGAGTAACCCGATATCATGCTCATTTTGTTGATTCTGCTTTTGTTGCAAATTTTGAACCATTAGATGTTAGTCATGCTTTGTCTAATGCTAGTTGGATCAACACCATGCATGAGGAACTTGAAAATTTTGATAGAAATCTAGTTTGGATTCTCGTTGATCCACCCCCTAATATTCACATAATTGGTACAAAATGGATTTTCAAAAACAAACAGGGGGAGGATGGGGCGATAGTGAGAAACAAAGCTAGGCTAGTGGCTCAAGGGTATTCTCAAGTCAAGGGGGTTGATTTTGGAGAAACTTTTGCACCGGTAGCTCGACTTGAGGCCATTAGGATCTTGCTTGCTTTTGCCTCTTCGTGCGGTTTTAAACTTTTTCAAATGGATGTAAAAAGCATGTTTCTGAATGGTTTCATAGGAGAGGACGTGTATGTCAAGCAGCCTCCTGGCTTTGAGGATCCCATGTACCCCATAGAGTCTTTAAACTTCACAAAGCACTATATGGGCTCAAGCAAGCACCGAGGGCCTGGTACGACCACCTAAGGGCGTTCTTGATTGAGCACGGGTACAAGATGGGGTCCATTGACAAAACTTTGTTTACTCTCATGCATGGCAAAGACTTCCTACTCATTCAGATATATGTCGATGATATAATATTTGGTGGTTCATCTCATACACTTGTTGTCGAGTTTGCAAAATCAATGAGTAGGGAATTTGAGATGTCGATGATGGGCGAGCTGACCTTCTTCCTAGGTTTGCAGATTAAACAAAGCAAACGAGGAACATTTGTTCATCAAACAAAATACACTAGAGATCTGCTTAAACGATTTGACATGTCTGACGCTAAACCTCTTGCTACCCCAATGGGTACTTCTATTGCTCTTGATCCAGATGAAGACAGAGAAGAAGTGGACCAGAAGGAGTATCGCAGCATGATCGGCTCCGTTCTGTACTTGACGGCTACGAGGCCGGACATACATTTTTTTGTGTGTCTGTGCACTCGTTTTTAGGCTGCTCCGAGGGTGTCACATCGTCAAGCTGTCAAACGCATCTTAAGGTACCTCAAGCATACTCTTGAATTCAGTATTTGGTATTCTGCATCATCTTCATTATGCTTGAGAGGTTTTCTGACGCTGACTTTGCTGGTTGCCAGATTGATCATAAGAGTACTTTTGGGACGTGTCATTTTCTGGGGTCATCTCTTATGTGTTGGTCTTCATGCAAACAGTCTAGCGTTGCACAGTCTACAACCGAGGTTGAATATGTAGCTGCCGCTAGCTGTTGCGCACAGATTTTGTGTATGGTTTCTACTTTGCAGGACTTTGGGTTAGAGTTTTCACGTGTTCCATTATTTTGCGATAACACAAGTGCAATCAGTTTAGCAAACAACCCAGTACAACATTCTAGGACCAAACACATTGACGTGCGTTATCACTTTTTAAGAGATCACAATGAAAAAGGCGATATTGAATTGTGTTTTGTCAATACTTAGAATCAGCTTGCATATATTTTCACAAAGCCTCTCGATGCTTCTCGTTTTGCATTTTTCATCCTTATGGCATCATGTGTGGGGGAGTTGTGTACTTTTGCATATGATTCTAAAATATGATTAATTGCTTTTACATGTACATGACTTGTAAGTGCACTTTACAATATTGTCCTGTATTCACTGTTTGATTGTGCTTAGAATGAACTCATCTATCTATATGGCTTGAGCATGGATTTTCTTTGCGAAAATTTGAAAATGGTCACTACCAAGTCTGGATTCTAGTATGAATAGGCTAGGGTGCTTTTGCTATTCATTTCTTACTTGATAGCTTTGTCCTTTTCACTTGGATGCTCATATGCAACTTGATCATGTTATGCTCAAAAATAAAAAAATTGAAAAATGAAAAATGAAAATGATGAAAATGAATCAAAAATTCTAAAGTGGTGATAAAATTGAAAAGATCCAGGTGAGTTTGCATAGTCGCACTACTTTGTTCTAGACTGCATACCATTGCACTCTAGTTTGAACTGGGACATTGAGTGTATACCAAGATCAATGCCTTAAGCTTCCGATGGTTTATCCTAGGCTTGGCTTGATCGGTTAGCATAAGGTTGACTTGCAAATAACCCCTCGCATTAAAAATAATAATAAAATAAAAAGTTTAATTTTCTCGCATATCAAGTTTGTTGCAGCTCCTTGTAGTGGGATGTGCTTTTCGAGTTTGTTTGTGACTAGCTTTTGTATCTCTTACCTTGCCATGTCTAGTATTCTAGTCTGGGTAGTGATGCTTTTATTTGCTTAAACTTCAAAATGCTTGCTCATACAGATATTTAGATTGTGTTTCTTCAAATCATGTCATACAGTTTAGTCAGGACAAGTTGTGAGGCACAAGAAGTGATTGTAGTGTAATTGGAGTTAATCATATTCTGGAAGCATTGCATGGTTGAGGAGCCATGCTGAATAGCATGGGCCTCATGGCTCCAGATGTGATGAGTCATTATCAACGATAGTCAAAGGGGACAAAAGAAGAAGAGATCTGCTGTTTCATGGGCCGCGTGTGACTCACGTACGCGGGCAGCGAGCGACTGTCGGGCAGAGGAGGCTGCGAAGTCGTGCTGGCCCAATCCGGGTGCATGGGCCAGAAGCAGTAGAAGACCCACTAGGCTGTTGACCAGGGTTGACTCAGGTACACGGGCGGTGAGTGATTGCCGGGCTGAGAGAGCTGCGGAATAGGGCCGGCCCAATCCGGGTACCTGGTGCAAAGTCGGTGGAGGCTTTGTCAGTTTCGGCGCAAAACTGACAACTGTTGATCTTGTATCCGACTGTCTAGAAGAGAAGCCGTAGTCGCTACGAAAGCTTAGCTTCCGGATAAGTCATTTGTATCTCTAGGCCCACAGTCAGTCAGTCGTGTCTGTAAAAATTCCTAAGGGCAGTAGAGTCTTTTCCTTTATTCTTGCGTCTGTAAAAACCCTAAGGGGCTGGTAGAATATTCCTAGTGTTGGGCAGCCTATAAATAGGGCCCCAATCCCTAGGGTTTGGACTACCCCTTCCAGAATTCACTTTTTAATCTATTGGGTCATTTTGTCTCTCACGTTCTCTCTCCTATGTGCGCCGCCAGGCACTGGTTCATCCCTTTTTGCCTTGCATTTACTTTGCTCCTGTGAGATTGAATCCTTTGTTCTTTGTTGAGGCGTGTGCATTGATTCCTCTGATTCAAGAAGCTTCGGTTTGTTGTGTTGTGTTGATTTTATTCCTGAGGATGTGTCTCTGTTGCGTGTGTTCTTCACGCAAGTAGTACTAGTTCTTGCTGTTGCAAGTAGTACTACTTTTCTGTAGCAACAGTACACAAGTACCTGCTCTGCTTTTTCAGCGTAGCTTTTTGATCGAAGCAGACTGGATTGAATGCCTTTTTGACTGTTTCTACGAAGCCACTTTTCTCTCTGTTCGAAGTTCCTCAGCTCTGTGAGGCAGGCTTCGACCTGATTTTTTTTCGGAGGCTTCGTTTTTCAACTTCACTCCGTACTGCAAGCTTCGAAGTATGTTTCTGTGCTGTCTGTTAGCCTAAACATACTTCGACTATCCCTGCGAAGTTATTCTCTATTTTAAGCTGTTCGAAGGCTGTGCTTCGACTCAAAGGCTTTGTTTGAACTTCGAACTTCGTTGTGTGTCCTAAGCTGATAGCTTCGAAGTGCTTTTTGAACCGACAGCGTCTCGTACTTCGAACGTCTGTGCGAAGGTACTCCAACTAGAGCTCTTCGAAGTCCACACATCGACTGATTTCGAAGTTGGCTTCGAAGCCTGTTGTTCTGTTAGACTTCGCCCAGTGTGTTGCTTCTATCTTCTTCGACGGTCCTTGTTGTATTCTGTTCGAAGGTAGAGTATAGGCTTCGTTTTGGTCTCTCTGTCGTGTGATAGACTTCGCTTCTTTGTTCGAAGGTTGTCCGTCTGTATTGCGTTCGAAGTTTTCTGTTTGAAGGTTTAGCTTCGAAGCACTTGGTTCGAAGCTGTGTTCGAAACCTTGCCTTCGAAGTATACACTTCGAAGCAGGCTCCGACTTTGTCATACTTTGCTTCGAAGCATACTTTGCTCCCTGCCACTTCGAACTAGGCTAGACCAAAACACCTTCGGCATCTTCTACAAACTTCGGCAGGCTTTGCAACTGACCTTCGAAGCAGGCTTCGTCATCGACCTCCGAAGCAGGCTTCGATACTGCGAAGCAGGCTTCGACCAGCGAAGCAGGCTTCGCCAAGTGTCGTACAGGAGACAGATTTTGAATGGTAACTTCTTACTTCTTTTTGAGTACACTTAGAGTGTTATACTGAGAAGTTTGTCTTGCCTAGTCTTGTGTATACTGTTTATCTATCTATTAGCACTGCTTTGATAGTTCTCGGTTTAACATCAGTTGCTTCTAGGCTAGATACCTTTAGACTTAGGCTTTCTGTTTATTTTCTGCTGCTTAGTCTTTTGAGGTGCATTGGGTATTGGGAACAGGCCATTGATTTGAAAGAATTTTTAGGCGCCCATTCACCCCCCCTCTGGTCGCTACTTTCAGTCCTACAATGGTCACGTTACTCTCTCAACTCATGGGGCTATCTTGATGTCTGCATTGCCAAAGAGGGAGAGTACTTGAGCTTTTTGGTGATTTTGTTGATCTTTTTGGTGATTTTGTGATCTTTTGAGTTTTTGAGGTAGTGTTTGCTTTATCATTTGGCAAGTGACATGTTTCTTCCATTTTGCTGTCTTTAGAGCTTTCATGGTCACTTGTGTGCTGAACCCTTGCTTTATACTTCTTTTGGATCTTGTGTTGTCAATGCACTCATCAAGGGGGATATTGAGGAACATAGTGATGTTTGTCACTATAGTTCAAGGTAATGATGAGTGATTGACGGGGTGAAATCATGGGTTGTGTATGGATGCACTGGATATGTTGTGTGTGTCTGTGTTTGTCTCGTGTGTGCAGACTTGAGTTACTCGTCAACTGTCGATGGCACAGGATCAGGGTTAGACGGGGAGTCTAATGCTAGATGGTCGAGGGTGTCAGTCGAACTCGAGAGTGGACTCTAATGTACACATGGAGGTCAAATAGGACGTGAGTTGAAGATTGATCAAGACGAAGCGTCGATCGAGTCAGCGAAAGGGAAGCCAGTTCAAGTGACAAGGCGGCTTGAGGGATTGAGAGCGGGAGAGACTTGCTTGCGGTCGGGTTCACGGACTGACGACAGTCGTCGATGATCAGGAGAGGCTTTGTTGGTTTTTGCTGAAAACCGTCGAAACTTTAAATGTTTTTGTTAATTCAATAAATAGGTGTCTTGTATTAGTTTAAATTTTTCAGTTACATAGTGTATCCTTTTGGTATATTTTTTAGAGTGGGTCTACTCTGAAAATATATTAAAAGGAGAGTCTTTTGTAATTTTTACTTTATGTCTTAAAGGGTAATTTTCAGAATTGTTATTTCTGAAATTACTAAGGGGCTTTATGTAAAAAGGAGACTTCTAGAACATTGGGGCTGTTAGGATATTATCCCCCATGTCTTGTAGCCGAACAAACTTGAGCAAAATCATTTTTTCCAGTATTTTCAATCAGAAAACTTGAGAAACTATTAGATTGATGAATTCTTAACGAGGAACAGTGATCGGTGGCTGTTTTCGGATCTGCTACAGAGCCGTGTCGATAGCACTATTCAGTGTACAACACCTTCTATATCCAGCGTCTGATTCAGTGAGTTCTCCTTCATTTTCTCTGGAAATTTTTGATGATCTGGATAGTTTTCTTGTGAGATTTCATCCAGAAATGTGTATGATCTATGCTGAATATGGTTGATCTTAGAATTCATTTAGTTTTCATCTGAATACCATGATTAGGCACTGTATCTGGGTGATCACAGTTCATCAAGTTTATTATTTCAGTTCTGCTTCTAATCTGGTTATGTGATTTGTGTCTGTGAATATTGCCTAGAAGGTTTATCTGAGTTATTAGCTAGTTTAGTCATCAATCTACCTTTCTTACTTTAATCATGTGTACTGTTTTGGTTGAAGAAGTCTTGAGGGTAGACATATTCACTACATTTGATCTGTTCTGTAGTTTCTAGAAGTAAATTGTTTACTGCATAGATTCTGTATCAATAGGTATTGATCCTTCTGAATTGCATGTTTTCTTTGTCTGAATGAGATTGTCTACTAATCTAAGTAACTTTTTTAGCAAGAAACTGAACATGTCTATGGATCAAGTCTAGAGCTGAATTTCTTTTGAATTCTGATTGAGTACTGTTTAGAGTTGGTATGTTCAGTCCTTCTATTTTCCGAAGTTCCTGGTTACCTCAAGTTTTTAGTGTTTTAATCTGATTAGTTCTTAGGTATATCCGTTTTGAATGTGGTCCTGAGGATTAGATTACGTAGATGAGTCTGTTTTAGTTATTTGCTTCTTTGGATGAATGTTTTTCTAAATTAACTCAATTTAAATCAGTTTTGAACTGAATTCACATTGTTCCTCATCAAGAGTGTTTCAGGTTCTCACGTTTTAGTGTACTGAATTGTCAGCTGACTATATATGTGCTAATTATGTTGATCCTTGAAAGATTGATTCAACTTCTGTAATCATATTGTCTTGTGCAAAGAACTTCATTGCTGTTAATCTGGTTTGTTATTGCTGCTGAAGTTTGCTGTTAGAAAGTGAGTGCTAATTGTCTATTTCATTAAATATCATATTTATGTGCAGCTACTGAATAGTTGATTTGAAATCCCAATCTGAGAAATCCAATTCAGTTAGCTATTCTGAAGTGGAGTTGTTGTTTGAAATCTGTTTACAGCTTTGAGTGAAAGTAATTCTGATCAACATTAGTCTTTGAGATGATTTATCAGTTTGAATCAATATTTGATTGAACACAGTGTTCAGATTACTGTTGTTTAGTTATTCTAAAGTGAAGTGAGTGTTTGAAATCCGTGTACAGGTTTGAGTTAAAGTCATTCTGATCAATTTTAATATTTGAGATGAATTGTCAATTTGAATCAGCATCAGGTTGAACTCATTGTTCTATTTTAGTGTTGTGTTCAGTGCTAAACATCACTTGACGAATTTCAGACCTCCTGTGTTGAGTATTCAAAGTGAACTAAAGTTGTTGACTGATTTGTTTGAGATTTCTGTTTTGAATCTGAATTGAAATTCTGAATCTCTGAGTGTTTCCTGATATTCTGAAACCTGTCGGAGTTTTGTTGATCGATACCTGTTTGTCGACTGTCCATTTGTCGAAATAGAAATTGTATTTCGGAGGTTCAAGTATCAAAAATACAGATCGATTGTTCAAACTCTGAGTTGCTTTGAAATCTGTTTTTGAATCATGTTTTGAACAGTTACGGTGCTTCTTTATTCAAAATTGGTTTTACAATATTTCAGAGGTGCGTTGGGTGATTTGGCCAGGCCATCACATTTGAAAGAAAGTATCAAGTCACCTATTCACCGCCCTCTAGTCGCCATTCCAATCCCACAGGATCGATCTAGCCGAAGACAGGCTCCGAATAGATCGTGACACGTGATTGCCTCCGAACGACAGGGTTCAGTGCGAAGCCTTCTAACATGACAAAATCCAACACAAAGCACTGGTGTAAAGTAATCCGGTGCGGAGTGCTGGCATGACGAAGTCCAGGACGGAGTGCTGTTGCGATGAGGTCCGATGCGGTGTGGTCCGTTCTGGCATGACCCAGTTGCGAAGCGACCCAGATGCGAAGTAGCTCTAGTGCACGGGACTTAACCAGACCGACAACAACGCGACGAATCTGTCACGGACAAATGAATCCATCTGAAACCATCTTCCTAGCTCCGGAAACCATCGGCAAAGGGGGATTCGAACGTAAAACCTACAACAAAGTTAAGATCAAGTGCCAATTCGGCGTGGAGACCGAATTACTAAGTGTTGCAGCATATAGAACGAAGGTAGCAATCTGTTATGTAGATTAACGAATGGTTCGCAAGCGAGTCAACAAGGTGATAGCAATCTGTTACGTAGATTAACAGATGATTCACAAGCGAACCAACAAGGCTTACCACTGTTACGGCGTGGCCGACGGGAGGCTTCCAGCGCAAACTCACAAAGGTGTACGGAAAAGTAAAGAAAGTAAAGGTATGATTTAAACTAAGGTTTGAAGTTGATTTGTGTTGTGGAGGTCCTCAGAACCGGCCTCACCCCTGTATTTATAGGGGCTAGCTAGCCTTCTTATCTCTAATTCTAATCTGATAAGATTTGGCCTAATCAAGTTTAGGGATAAAAACGACCAGAATCTGTATCAAACTCTATCTCTGAAGCTTGCCCGTAGTGGGCCTTTAGTAGGCCCGCCGAAGACTGCTCTTCAGGCTGAAGCCAACAGGCTGCTAAAAGGCCTCCGAAGCCTCATGAAGATGGGCCTCCGGCACTATAAGGCTTCGGCCTGTGCCAGGACTTGTGTATTTCCTATCCAATTTATCAAAATTGATATTTTGAAAATCTTGACCATTAATGCCATTTTTTGCTATCAATAGGCGCCTTAACAAATTCTTTCGAATAGATGGACTTCCCTTAGCACCCAATGCTCCTCAAAAAACAACAAGTGAAAGCAAACAAATTTTCACAGAAAAATCCCAAATAAATCTAGTGTTATAACTCCCCTGCTAGATATGAAGTGATACGACAAACTAAAATATCACAAGCACTAAAAATAATCTAGCCTAAAAACAACCAGTGTCCTAATTGAAAAGACACCACCACAGTGCTTAGAAGAAGATTAAAAAAACATTTAAATCACGGGCATTTCTACAAGAAAATGATAATTAACAACATCACACAAGCATTTAATCACATACTAGTCATGTTCTAAAGTCTCATAAACATATCATCAAATACATCATCCACAAAGATATTTCTTAAGTTAATCAAAACATTCTCTCAGCAAATGAAAATTTAGATTTTTAGTTTTAAAGAATTCTGATCATGAAACAAAACATAATACATGAACTTACCTACCGGGGCAGTACGCAGCCGAGCCAACAAGGGAGAGGCAAGAAAAAACCCGCAGAAAGACAGCTCAAGGAGAAAACCAGTGACACCTCCGTCTGGACGACGGCCTAGCGCGGTCTGCTTGCAGCTGTTCAGAAAACCTAGGTGTCGGGCAGCATCCTGTCATGACCCCGCATAGCTTGGTGCTGATCCGCTCGTGAAAGCTTCTCGGGACGCCTGCTAGGACCACGGAAGTCCATGCTCCTGTGTGTCTTGACTAAAATAGGAGCAGAGAAACCCACAAGTCGGAACAGTGCTGTTGTGCCTATTGTCTTGCACACTCCCCACCGAGAGAAAGAGAGACGGTGGGTGCAGAAAACTCTAGGCACGGCAATCGAAGCACACAAACAAAGATGGTTGGCTGGAGAGATGTAAAAGTGATTTATCTTTTAAAATAAAATGAAGGTTCGATACAACGGATGAAAAACCTAGGCCTAGTTTAGTGCCTTCATATAGGCAGCCCATAAAAATGGAAAATACCATTAAAACCTTAGGGTTTTTTACAGACGCAAAGATAAAATGGGAAATGACTAAAATACTCTTATGATTTTTACAGACTTTATTAAGACAGATTGTGGGCCTAAAAGGCAAAATAGTAAAATCCTAACTAAAAGTAACTTGTCTTGACGTGGAGCTTTCATAGCAGCTACGACTTTGCTTCAGGACCGTTTGATCTCAATTCGATGTTTTAGGTGGGGTGTCGTTTTTGTGCCAAAACCGACAAAGTGCTCGTCACCTCTTTACGAGGTACCTGGATTGGGGCAATCCGACTCTATGGCCCCCTTAGCCAAGAAGTCGCTCGCCACCTATTTCCCTGAGTCAAACCCGGTCAAAGCACCATGATTCTCCTACAGTACCTACCCCATGTACCCGGATTAGGCTAGACCGACTCCGTGGCTCCCTTTGCCCGGCAGTCGTTCGCCGCTCGTGTACCTGAGTCACATGCAGTCAAGACACGATAGGTCTTGTCTTCTCTGCTCCTTCTCTTCACATCTTCTCTTTTTAACTCTCATTGACAATCACTCATCATCCTTTGGAACCATGAGGCCCATGATCTTTAACATGGCGCCTCATTGGTCATTGATTCGGGCCCGATAAGGGCTCATTTTAATGATATCCTAAACTCCCTCTCCTTAGAGTTAGTTGATTCCCTTAAGCCGGCCGTGTTCATGGAGTACCATCGGCCGGAGGTTCAGTGGGTCCTGAAGAAGATAGCTGATAATGCGAGTTGTGTGCCGCAATTAGAGGCGGTCAGGACCCACGACAAGGCAATACATGCTGAGGGTTCCCTCTTGGATCACATTTGGGGTGAGTCATCGGCTACATCACAAAGACTAGACTAGTTCTGGGTGGAAGAGGCTGATTTGTATTCAAGGCTGGATGGGGTCTGGGCAAAGATAGCCAATGAAGGAGGTGCCCTAGCTTTTGTCCCAGCTCAGATTCAAGGTCAAGAGGTCGCCTTGCTGATGTCGTCCATCATGCACAATGCCGACGCCATGCCATCTAAGATGTCCCTAGATCAGATGTTGAGGATTGGGTTGTCCTTTGGAGCGTCGATGCCATTAGGCTACGGATGATCGAGGCGATCCGTCGCGCCCTTCTCTGAATTTTCTTGTATCGCATAGCTCCCTGACTTGTAACACTTGAACTATTATATCTTGTAATGCATTGCCACTCGATTCCTAACTTTGCCTGGTACTTTCTTGTATCTAAGGATGATATTTGACAATCGGCCATCTAAAGGAGATACCCCTTGTATCGTCTACTTCTGCTTGCTTGTAGATCCTTAGGCATTTATCCAAACACTCGTGAAATACATCTTTAGAAAATTTCCATTCAACATTTTCTCGAACACTTCTCCATATAGACCATCAAGTAGATAGGTGTTACCAAGCATGGCTCAGTGTATCTAGAAGGGTCCTTCCCAATCAAGTAACCATTTACCGAACCGATCGTCCTTAGACCCAATCGACAATATCAACTTTTATATGAGATCTCCTTCTTCGAACAACTTGGGAACCACCTTTTTATTATAGTACCTGGCAACTCTTCCTTTTTTTCCTCAATCCTTTCAAGGGCTCTCAATCGGATCTGCGCTATGTCATCTAGGTCATCTATCATCAAGCTATAATAATCATCGGCTATGAGTTGATCCTATAGAGCAATCCTTCTTGAGTCGATATTATTTTACTAAGGCACTACTACTTCATGGCCATAAACTAATTGATAAGGAGGCACCTAAGTATACCCGTGACGCACCAGCCGATAATCCCAAAGTGCTTCTGATAGAGATTGATGCCAACACTTCGGTTGTTCGTTGACCTTCTGCTTTATAAACTTGATCAGGCTCTTATTGGATTCTTTAGCTTGACCGTTTGCTTGCTCATACTATGGTGATGAATTTAAAAGCTTGATTCCCATACCAGCTACGAATTGCTGGAACTTTTTCAATATGAAAATTTCCCCTTGGTCTATGGTGATAGTCTGTGGAATCCCAAAATGGTACACTATGTGCTCCTTGACAAACTCGATAGAATCGGCGGATGTTACCTTCTTGAGCGGCATGACGTCTACCCATTTTATGAAGTAATCAGTGGCTGCCAAAATGAACTTATGTACTTTACATAATGTTGGGTAGATTTGGTCGATCATATCAATGCCCCATCCTCTGAAAGGCCAAGTCTTAACTATAGGGTTCATTGCCGATGCGGGTGCCCTTTGAATGGCTCCAAACTTCTGACAATCTTGGCATCTCTTGTACTTTATACAGTCTTCCACCATTGTCGGCCAAAAGTAACCTACTCTCTAGAGTAGCCACTTCATTTTCTGGGCCGACTGGTGTGTCACGCATATGCCATCGTGTACTTCACACATTACCACTTTAGCTTCCTCAGTATTTATGCACTTGACGAGGACTCCATCTATCATCCGATAATACAAATACTCGCCTAGTAGCACATACTTTGTAACCTGGTACATGAGATTCCCTGGTGCCGATGTTGAAGGATTTTTAAAATAAGTAACAATGACATACCTCCAATCGTCGGCGTATAGTTCTGTGATTTGCACCTCGATCGACTTGGTCGTTTGCTTGTACCCTGATGCCATTTCGGCCAAATTGTTTGCTTCAAAGTTTTGTTCCCTCGGAATGTTAGTGAGAGTTACATTCCTGAATCTTATCATCATTTATTGGCATCTTCTATGATACTCTTTTAACATGTCATCCTTGCACTCGTATTCACCTGACAGTTGTCTCATTACTAGCAAGGAATCTACCAAGATTTCTACTGCATCGGAGCAAACTTCCTTTAATAGTCGCAAGCCTTGTAATATTGCTTCATACTCGGCTTGATTATTAGTGGAAAAAGTCTTGATGGTGTACATGAACTAAAATGAAGCCCCCCGAGGGGAACTAATTACCAGTCCTGTACGACACCCATGCCGACACACCGATTTGTCAAAGAATAAAGTTCATGATGTTGGCTCGACATGGGTTACTGCTTCATCTATGTGTTGGACTATGAAATCGGGTATTGCTTGCCCTTTTATTGCCTTAGACGATTCATATCACAAATCAAATTCAATAAGGGCAAGCACCCATTTTCCGATACGCCCTTCCAACATTGGGGCCGATAGCATATACTTGATGACATCAGCCTTGCATACTATGGTGCACTCCAATGATAGCAAATAATGCCTAAACTTAGTACACGAGAAGTATAAACACAAACCGAGCTTTTACAAGGTGGGGTATGTGGTTTCAACATCCAACAGTCTTCTGCTGAGATACAAGATCATCCTTTCCTGTACCAGGACTGATCCGATGGATTTATCATCGGCCGACAGGTATAGCCTAAAAGCAACCCCCTTTTGTGGAGGCATCAGCACTGGTGGTGAGATCAAATACTCTTTGATTTCATCAAATTCTTTTTGTTGCTTTTCGCCCCATATGCACTCTTGGTCTAGTTTTAACATCAACAGTAGTGTGAACGGTTCCATCTTCCTTGAAAGGTCAGATATGAATCTCCTGAGAAAGTTTATTTTCCTGATCAGTGATTGCAACATAGTCTTATCAGCAGGGGGCTGGGTGTTCTTGATTCCTTCAATGTTGTGTTGGCTTGTCTCAATCCCTCTCTCATGTACGATAAATCCCAAAAACTTACCCACTGATCCACCAAAAGCGCACTTCTCTAGGTTCATCTTTAGTCCATACTTCTTGGCCCTTTGTAGCACTTGACATAAATTGTCTACATGGTTTTGAGTGTCACTTGATTTCTCCACGATGTCATCTATTTATATCTCCACCAGTAGGCCGATCAGATCATGAAATATGTAATTCATGTCTCTTTGGTAAGTACCTCCAGCATGTTTCAAGACAAATGTCATCATCACCCACTCATAAAGCCGAAGAGCCCCTGGGCACAGTAAACCTATCTCGTGGATGTCCTCGTTCTCCATGAAGATATGATTGTACCCTGCATTTTCATCCATGAAACTAATAATTCGTTGACCCGATGCGGCATCAACTAACAAGTCAGTGATCGGCATTGGGTACTCGTCTTTTGGGGTCACCTTGTTTAGATTTCTAAAATCGACGCATATCCTGAGCTTCCCACTTTTCTTCCGTATGGGCACGATATTTGATACCCATTCTGCTTATCGGCATGGCCATATGAACCCTGCATCATACAATCTTGTTACCTCAACCTTGATGTCTGGATATATCTCCGCCTTGAATTGCCGAGGCGACTGCTTGAATGGCCGATACCACTTTTTTATTGGGAGTCGATGTTCTACGATCGATCGGCTTAAACCTGGCATTTCATGATATTCCCACACAAAAAATCCCAATATTGTCACAATAATGTAATTAATTCACTTTTTATTTAATCAAGAAGTTGAGCACTTACAAAGGTTGGCCTCAGTCTATCACCGGTTCCGATGTCTTCCTCATGTAGTTCATCAGTTATGGTTAATCCCTGACCGAGTTTAACCTCTACTTCATCGATGGTGTCTTCACAAGGTGAGCTTAGGTTTTTCATTGATAACTTGTTTGACTCCTTTTCTTGACACCTTGAGAAAGTCACTGTCCTAGGCTTTGCCTGATAGACAATCGACCCCTTCCATTTGTGACGCCCCGATTTACCAAATCGGAATATTATTCAATTTCCATAGAAAAAAATAATAACAAGAGGTTCATCATACGACAATGTACATACGGGCAAACATTCGTGGTTCGCAGACCACATTATTACATAAGTGTAAAATTAAAAGAAACTATAAAAACAATACGGAATGACGAACGTCTTCTTCAGGATCTTCTTCTTGACTGGGTCGCTACTCCAAACCATCTTCCTCGTAGTAGGCAGCCTCTGAAGTGTTTTCCAATGGGTATGAGTACAAAAAGTACTCAACAAGTCACCGAGAATGCAATAATAATGCGGGATAATAACAAAGGAATGATAATGGCTAAAAGTGCGGAAAAGTACATTTTTCAGTTATAGCATTTAGTGTAGTCAAATTTAATCATGTGGAATATTAAACATGAACAACATAATACCATCTAACTCGAGGAGTATGTTTTCCCTCCTCGCTTAACAGTCCTTACATGCCAAGTCATCATGCACATTCATTAAAAGTAAACTAACTGCGAGTAGTCACGCAACCCGCCCTTGACCGTGGGCTCGGCTTTTTGAAAAGGTTTAAGACTCTGATCAGAGGTGTACCACTGTACCCACAAGGCACGCACTCATCTCATACACCAAAGTGTAACGAGATGACCCATACCACAGGAACTCATGCCAAAACCTCAGCATGAAATGCTCCAAGCGATATATTGGTACAAGCCACCCGCAGGTGCTGCTTGACCCATCTCCAAGTGATGCCTCAGATTGGAACACTCCATACCTTAGTTAGGACTTACTCACTAGACTTGTGGTTAGTACGGAAATGTATTTCAACGGATCCCGCAGACCGGTCCTTATAGTGCCCCGGGTGCTATCGACCAATGCCCTAGCTTGCACCCAGAACCCACCATGCATACACACTTAACCCAAAACTCTCTCACCAACTGAATTCCAGAGATAAGAATACTGGGGATCATATAGTAGAATCCAAATTTCTATGACTCATTTTTAACTATTAGCAATTGTGCCAATACATTGGACACTATCTAATAGTACTAATAACATGGTGACAAGGAGTTTAGGCTAGATAGCATGGCTTGGGTTTTCACTTCAATATCGGGGATCTAAATAAATATAATGTAAGGCTTTCATTTGACTAATGCATGTATAGCCTATGTGTTTTAGCAATAATTTAGGAAAACTAGGTTCAATATGCTCAAAAGATTGGTTTGGTGACTTGCCTTGTTCAGTGAAGGGGGAGGGAGGAACTTCCGGGAAGTATTCCGGCTCCTCGACGGCGTCGTAGTCTTCTCGATACGCATATAAGCATTACATTCAATTAAACAGTCCAAAAATCACATTTCAAGCATATAGACTTTGGTTGGATTAAAATAAATGGAATAAAGTTTGTTAAACATCCTAAAATCATCTTTTAAATTCTAAAAACAATTTTATGGAGTTCTGAATTTTTCCTAAAAGAATTGTGAATGTACCCTAAAGTGTTTTTAAACATTTTATTAAATAAAAATAAAATACTCAAAGTAAACCTACTATTTTATTGTACAAACATGTAGAGAATAAAATTATGAATTTCAGGAATTTGAATGGTTAAATTTAGAGTTAA
Organism: Zizania palustris; assembly: GCA_019279435.1. Classification (NCBI taxonomy): domain Eukaryota; kingdom Viridiplantae; phylum Streptophyta; class Magnoliopsida; order Poales; family Poaceae; genus Zizania; species Zizania palustris. The sequence goes on from JAAALK010000286.1 coordinate 11,205,523, forward strand.
AATGAACAAGATATGAATTTTAGAAGTTTAAAACTATTTCTAGAATTTAAATTAAATCCAAAACAGTCGCCGGTCCACGGTGAACTGGGTCCACCGTGAACCCACGCACTGTGCACGTGCGCTGGATCACAGATCGCCGTTGGATCGTGATCGGTCAGCCACGGGCGAGGTGGGAGCATTATGTACGCGGACGACAACGATTAAAACACCGAACCGGTACGCATCGGATGGCCCAGATTCCGTGCGGGTTTTAAATAGTGATGAACGATCCAGATTAAAACATACCCTTTTGCTACGATCCGACGAGCCGGATTAAACATGAGTTTTAAGTGGATATGGACGCGTGAGATTAAACCATAGCGTTTCAATGAGATCCGATGGCGTGGATTAAACTGAATAGGCGATATGATCTACGTCGTCTGATCGTGATCGCATGGCCGTGATCGAATCCGACATGGCACGAGTATTTTACCCATACCGGTCGTCTTCTCCGGTGACAGCGAGCGGGCCAGAGGCCACGACGAGCAACGACGGTCCTATCTAAGCCTAGAAATGGAAAGAGGGCGACTAGTGGAGCATGAGGGTACCGTTGCGGTGGTCTGAGGTTGATAGAGTGCAGCCGGCAACGAGCGAGGGCGGCGGAGGTGTTCGGGTCCTTCGTCGTCGATGGAGCGGTGGCCGAGGTCGGGGAGGCATCGGTGGCCACGAAGGTGCGTTCGCCGAGGGTGGAGGAGGATTCCGGTGACGGCGAGCGACGGCTGGAGCGAGGGCGCCGGTGTGGAGTTAGAAACGGGCGCACGGGCGTTCGGTTTGGTCTAAACGTGAATTGGCGTGGGGGTTGAGCGCGGCGGTGGTCGGTTGTTTATATAGGGGTACCGGCGGGGTCAGAGGGGGGCATATACATGGAAAGCCGAGGAGGGGTTTCAATGGTGCCGGTGAGGCTCGGCCATGCACGCGCAGCGTGATCCCGGGGTGTAAACGTGAGGCTTAACGCGGGGTAACGGCCGGCGGGCCTCGGGTGCAATTAAGTGGCGACAATTGAATGGGAGGGGGCCGGTGCGAGCGGATCGTGGAGCGGGGTCGTCGGCCGGCGGGATTTGGGGGGAGCGCGAGGTGGACGACGGGTCCGACAGGTGGGGGCCATTATTAGTGGGGCATGGGGTACGGACGTGGCAACGGGCAGGACTGACCGGCGGGATCAGGTTCGACCGAGAGGGAGAGTTGGCGCCGATAGGTGGGGCCGAGGTGTCGGGCGTGCGCGTGGATCGGGAGGGGGTCGCTGATGAGCGGGGCCCGTCTGTCTATGAGGGGCGCAGGGAGAGAGTGGGCTGGGCCAGCTAACTAAGGGAGAAGAGGGGGGAGGGGCCCGTTACTGTTTAAATTCTTTTCGGAATAAAAATAATTGATGTAATTGGTTTAAATTATTTCGGTTGCTTCCAAGAGTGATAAAAAATTGTAAAAATTCTCAAAAATATGTCTTGGCCTTGGGACCATATACAAATTCTCTTAGCCTCTGGTTTGGACATATCCTCTAGGTTTTAGTTCATTTAGGCATAAATGATATTAAAGAAATTCCAAAAATAATTCTTTTTTAGGAATGATCCAATAAAATGTATTTTTATTTCTTTGAAAAATTTGGGGTGTTACAAACCTATCCCCTTACAAAGAATCTCATCCTCGAGATTCGGAAAGTTCCTCGAATAGCTCGGGGTATTGGGCTTTTAACTCATCTTCTTTTTCCCACGTGGCTTCTTTGATGGGGTGGTTGTCCCACTAAACCTTACAGAAGCGAACCACACAGCTTCTGGTTACCCTTTCCTTGACTTCTAGGATCCAGATGGGTTTCTCGATGTAGGTCAAGTCTTATTGGACATTGAGCTATTGGAGGTCGGCTTGCTCGGCGGGCACATGAAGACACTTCTTTAGTTGAGAGACGTGGAACACATCATGGACTCCTGCCAAAGATTGTGGTAGTTCCAACTGATATGCTACTTCTCCTTGTCGTCGAAGGATGTGAAAGGGCCCGACATAACGGGGTGCTAACTTCCCTCTCATGTTGAACCTTTGGGTGCTATGGAGGGGAGTGACTCGGAGGTAGACATAGTCGCCCTCCTCAAAGGTCAGGTTTCTCCGTCGGTTATCGGCATAGCTCTTCTGTCGGGACTGGGCTATCTTTAATCTATCCCTGATGACCTTAACCTTCTCTTCTACTTCCCGCAATATGTCTTTCCCGAATAGCTGCGACTCTCCGGTCTGATCCCAGAGTAGTGGCATTGTGCACTTGTTCCCATAAAGTGCTTCAAAAGGGGACATCTGCAGGCTGACTTGGTAGCTGTTGTTGTAGGAGAACTCTGCATAAGGCAAGTTCTTATCCCACATTCCACCAAAGTCTAGAGCGCATGCTCTAAGCATATCCTCCAACACCTGGTTTACCCTTTCGGTTTTACCATCGGTCTGTGGATGATAGGTGGTACTGAAATTCAGCTGGGTGCCGAGTTCTTCTTGAAGATTCTTCCAAAACTTGGAGGTGAACTGACTCCCTCGGCCAGATACGATCTTCTTTGGAACTCCGCATAGGCACACGATCTGGGTCATGTACAACTCAGCCAATCTAACGACTGTGTATGTCGTCTTGATGGGGATGAAATGCGCCACCTTGGTGAGTCGATCGACGATCACCAGATAGAGTCATGACCAGCTTGGGTCCTTGGCAATCCTATGATGAAGTCCATTCCTACTTCTTCCCACTTCCATTCGGGGACCTTGAGGGGTTGCAATAGTCCGGTAGGTCTCTGGTGCTCTGCCTTGACTCGCCGGCATGTGTCGCACTTGGCCACATACTAAGCTATTTCCCTCTTCATGTTGACCCACCAATATTTATCCTTTAGGTCTTGGTACATCTTTGTACTCCCGGGATGTATGGAGTATAGAGTTTCATGGGCCTCTTGAAGGATGAGGGCCTTCAACTCTGGCTTGTCGGGCACGAATATCTGGTTTCCTAACCAGATGGTACTGTTCTCATCCTCGGAGAACCCTAGGGCTTTACCCTTCCTCATATTCTGTTGGATCTCTAAGATGTCCGGGTCTTCCTTCTGTGTCTCACGGATCTGGTCCATTAAGACAGGTCTGGTCTCTAGGGCAGCGAGATATGCTCTGGTGGTGATCCCTAGGTTCAACCTTTCCATCTCCTTGTATAACAATGGGGCCTGGTCTTGCACCATGATGGTATTATAGTACCCTTTTCGTCTTAGGGCATCTGCCACTACGTTTGCCTTGCCTGGATGATAGTGGATGCCCAAGTCATAATCTTTGATCAACTATAACCACCTTCTTTATCTGAGGTTCAGGTCCGGTTGGGTGAATATGTACTTGAGGCTGTTGTGATCGGTGAAGACCTCACACCGATTACCCACAAGGTAATGTCTCCATATCTTCAAGGCGTGAACCGCGACTACCAATTCTAGGTCATGGGTCAGGAAATTTAGCTCATGTGGCCTCAGCTGACGAGAGGCATAAGATATCACCTTCCCATCTTGCATCAAGACACACCCTAAACCTTGGTGAGAGGCATCACAGTAGATGTGGAAGTTCTTCCGGATGTCTGGTAGGGTCAGAATCGAGGCTGACATGAGCTTTTTCTTAAGGGTCTGGAAGCATTCTTCACAATTTGGAGTCCATTCAAACTTTACTTCCTTCTGCAGTGGTCTGGTCATGGGCTTGGCTATCTTTGAGAAGTTCTCGATGAACCGACGATAATATCTGGCCAATCCAAGAAAACTCCAGATCTCGGTCACGTTCGTGGGTTGTAGCCAATTGGTCACTACTTCTACAGTGGTTGGGTCCACTGCTTTTCCTCTGGCAGATATGACATGGCCGAGAAACTTCACCTCGGACGACCCAAACTCACACTTGTTGTATTTGGCGTACAATTGCTGCTCCCTTAACTTTCTGAGGGTCAGACGGAGGTGGGTTTCATGATCTTCCTTGGTCTTGGAGTAGACGAGGATATCGTTGATGAATACCACGATGAACTTATCCAAGAACTCCATGAATACACTGTTCATCATGTTCATGAAGAAGGTCAGGGCATTCGTGAGTCCGAACGACATCACAGTATACTCGTATAGTCTGTAGCGAGACGTGAAGGCAGTCTTGGGGATGTCTTCTTCCCTAATTCGTAGCTGGTGGTATCCTGACCTGAGGTCGATCTTGGAAAACACTAAGGATCCCTTCAACTGATCGAACAGGTCATCGATCCGGGGCAGTGGGTACTTGTTCTTGATGGTCACATCGTTCAAGGCTCTATAGTCCACGCACATCCTTTTGTTCTTGTCTTTCTTCATGGCGAAGATGACCGGTGCACCCCAGGGTGAGGTACTCGGTCAGATGTACCCTTTTTGTTCTAGGTCTTCAATATTGCTCTTAACTTTGGCTAGTTCATTGGCGGCCATCCGGTATGGCCGCTTGGAGATTGGGGTGGTACCGGGGACAAGTTTGATCCTAAATTCGATGTCCCATTTGGGAGGCATCCCTGGTAGGTCTTCCGGGAAGACGTCCATGTATTCTCTGACCATGGGCACTTCTTCTAGGGATAGCGAGTGAAGGGATACCCCGGTGGAACCACGGGTGGTCATCTAAAAAGTGACGGCTTCTCCTCTAGAACTGGTCACGGTGACGGACTTGCTGGCGCAGTCTATTACTCCTCTGTGCGTCATCAACCAGTCAATCCCTAGGATGAGATCGAGTCCGGTGCACTCGATAAGAACTGGCTTGGCCCAGAATAGCACTCATTGGATTTCTATTCTTACCTTTGGGCTGAACAGGTTAGCTAGGGTATTCTTGCCGGGGGTGGCAATCATCATGGGGATAGGCAAAGGGACTACTTCCAAGTCATTTGTTTTCACAAAGCCTTCAGATATGAAGGAATGTGTTGCCCCAGAGTCAAATAACACTATTGCAGGTATGGAATTCGCGGTGAACATACCGAGTACGACTTCAGGGACCTCCTGAGCTTCCTCTGCACTGATATGGTTGATGCGGGCATGAACTGCTTGGTTGAGCGCCGCGCCTTGGGGCTCCTTGCGGTGAGGACACTAGTGGGAGTAGTGCCCTTCTTTCCGGTAGTTAAAGCAGAGAACCGACTTTCCATTGTGGTCCCTCATGATCGGGGCCTTGGCGGCGGGTGCTGGCTGAGCGGCCGGAGCTGGTGGAGTGGGGCGAGGATGCCTGGCATTGGAGCCACTAGCGGCATGTGGCGGCCTGTAGACGGGCCAAGGATGATTGGTGGCTGCCGGTGGCAGAGGGACGAAGCGGGGCCTCTGGGGTTCGCTTGATTATGCTTAAACACGATCATCTTCTGTTTCTTAAGGTCCAGCTTGTTCTGCTCAGTCTCTTGGATGAGCGCCTTGTTCACCAACCGCTGGAAGTCGGCATAGTCGGTGGCAACGAGATGGATGGAGAGCTCATCCTTAAGTCCCCGGAGGAACTTAGCCTGGCGGAGAGCATCGGTCCGAACTTCTTCCGGCGCGTAGCGGGCCGGACGATTGAATTCATGGAGATACTCCATGATGGTCCGACTTCCCTGCTGTAGGTCCCGGAACTCCGGCTACTTGACCGTGACAACTCCGGCAGGGACGTGGGCGGCGTGGAAGGCGATGGTCAACTCCGCCCAAGTCACCTCATGGTCCTCTGGCTGGGACTCACGGTAGTTGTCCCACCACTCCTCGGTGGGTCCCTGGAGCTAATGAGTGGATAACGCCACTCGCTCTCGATCGGTGCACGGGAGGAGGTCAAACTTTTTCCCAATGGTCCAGAGCCAATCGCCGGCCTCCATGGGGTTTGTCGTGCTGGAGAAGATTGGGGGTCGCACACACAAGAACTCTGAGAGTTAAGGCACGAGAGCAGGGGCTGGTGCGCGTGCGATTAGCTCCATGTTTTGTTGTTGCAGCCGGTCCAATTGTGCATGCTGGTGCTGCATTCGAGTGAGGAGGGCGGTGATCAACTAGTTCTGATTTGCCATCATTTCCACCAAGGTGGGATGATTGGCGGATGGTGGCCCAGTATGACGTTGGCCCGTTGCACCCCAGTTGGGCACAACACTCCCAGGCAGACCGTTGCTTGCCCGTTCTCCATTGTTGGAACCGGTGTTCTGGTTGTCGGCCATCTTCTGATTACACAATATTTTTAATCATAAGAGAAATACTCTAAAAATAATTTCACCAAAATTAGCTCATAGGGACTCACATATATATGTGGTATAAAAATATTTATCACATCAAAGTTCTTATTTTTAACCCACCCACAACACAAGTCGTTGCAAGTGGTACCACAATCACACAATTATTAAAAATCAATCAACGAGAACTATCGTCTACTCGCCATCTGGGGCGGTCTCCGTACTCTCGAAACCACTAGGGTCCTGAGGGACGGTGGGCTCGATGAAGTTCTCGATGATAGGATCAGCGACGACGGTGGGGCACGAAGCAGGGGCGCTGGAGCTAGATGGCCCAGCAGACGCGAGGTGCGGCGTGATCCTCTTGGGGCGATGGATGGGCTCATGGATGGGCTTTTTCCTCCTCGGGACGAGGGGAATCATCTCTGCGATGTCCTTCTGCAGTTGTATAATTTTACGCTGCAGCTCGCAGTTCTGTTGGATCAAGCCCTTCATCTCATGACGAAGGAACTCGACCGCCTCATGGTGCTCCTCGGCGTCGAGCACGACCTCGGTATGGAGGTCGTCCATGGCCTAGAGAAGACGCGTCTGCCAGGCCATGACCGGATCGCGGTCGGAGTGGACTCCGATGTAGATGCTGCGGTTGGCACCGGGAGTGCACTTCGGCACAAGCTGGAAGGACGAGTTCTGAAGACGATCGTCGTAGATCATCCTCAGCTCCATGAGGGCTTGGAGGGCGATGCGTTGGCACACGACGTCGAAGGTCGGGCCCCCCAAGTGCTGCCATGAAGAACGGCAGGTCGTCACCGAACCCGTGGATGGTGACAGAAACGTCACACGGTCCCGCAAACTCCTCCATGTAGACAGCATGGAACTCGGGCTCGAAGATGAACCCGAGGAAGGTCACCATCATCTGGAGCTCCCGGACGAAGCCCTCGAAGTGATGGCATAAGGTGTGGACTTGGTAGACTGGCATCTACAAAAACAACAAGTTGAAAAGAATACGGGAAGGAACAAAGTTATGAAGTAGGTTTTCGCGAAATAGATTTTATCAAAACTAAGTATTAGGCTGGTCCGTTTGGCATCCTACAGTCAAGTCGGCTCTGATACCATCTTGTGACGCCCCGATTTACCAAATCAGAACATTATTGAATTTCCATAGAAAACAATAATAACAAGAGGTTCATCATACGACAACATACACAAGGGCAAACATTCGTGGTTCGCAGACCACATTATTACATAAGTGTAAAATTAAAAGAAACTATAAAAACAATACGGCATGACGAACGTCTTCTTCAGGATCTTCTTCTTGACTGGGTCGCTACTCCAGACCATCTTCCTCGTAGTAGGAAGCCTCTGAAGTGTTTGTCCAACGGGCATGAGTACAAAAAGTACTCAACAAGCCACCGAGAATGCAATAATAATGTGGGATAATAACAAAGGAATGATAATGACTAAAAGTGCGGAAAAGTACATTTTTCAGTTATAGCATTTAGTGTAGTCAAATTTAATCATGCGAAATATTAAACATGAACAACATAATACCATCTAACTCGAGGAGTACGTTTTCCCTCCTCGCTCAACAGTCCTTACATACCAAGTCATCATGCACATTCATTAAAAGTAAACTAACTGCGAGTAGTCACGCAACTTGCCCTTGACCATGGGCTCGACTTTTTGAAAAGGTTAAGACTCTGACCAGCGGTGTACCACTGTACCCACAAGGCACGCACTCATCCCATACACCAAAGTGTAACGAGATGACCCATACCACGGGAACTCGTGCTAAAACCTCAGCATGAAATGCTCCAAGCGATAATCACCAGCTCTAGGTTTCACCGGCGCACCGGGCCGCATCTCAGCTAACATCGCACCCCTTTTGCCACGTCGGTACAAGCCACCCGTAGGTGCTGCTTGACCCATATCCAAGTGGTGCCTTGGATTGGAACACTCCATACCTTAGTTAGGACTTACCGACTAGACTTATGGTTAGTATGGAAATTTATTGCAACGGATCCCGCAGACCGGTCCTTATAGTGCCCCAGGTGCTACCGACAAATTCCCTAGCATGCACCCGGAACCTACCATGCATACACACTTAACCTAAAACTCTATCACCAACTGAATTCCAGAGATAAGAATACCGGGGATCATATAGTAGAATCTAAATTGCTACGACTCATTTTTAACTTATAGCAATTGTGTCAATACATTGGACACTATCTAATAGTACTAATAACATGGTGACAAGGAGTTTAGGATAGGTAGCATGGCTTGGGTTTGCACTTCAAGGTTGGTGATCTAAATAAATATAATGTAAGGCTTTCAATTGACTAATGCATGTATAGCCTATGTGTTTTAGCGATAATTTAGGAAAACTAGGTTCAATATGCTCAAAAGATTGGTTTGGTGACTTCCCTTATTTAGGAAAACAATTTTATGGAGTTCTAAATTTTTCCTAATAGAATTGTGAATTTACCCTAAAGTGTTTTTAAACATTTTATTAAATAAAAATAAAATACTCAAGGTAAACCTACTGCTTATTGTACAAACATGTAGAGAATAAAATTATGAATTTTCTGGAATTGAAATGGTTAAATTTGGAGTTAAAATGAACAAGATATGAATTTTAGAAGTTTAAATCTATTTCTGGAATTTAAATTAAATCCAAAACAAACGCCGGTCCACGGTGAACCGGGTCCATCGTGAACCCGCGCACTGTGCGCGTGCGCCGGATCACAGATCGCCGTTGGATCGTGATCGGGCGGCCAAGAGCGAGGCGGGGGCGTTAAGTGGACGCAGACATCCGTGATTAAAACGTTGAATCAGTACGCATCGGATGGCCCAGATTCAGTGCAGGTTTTAAATAGTGATGAATGATCCAGATTAAAACATACCCTTTCGCTACGATCCGACGTGCTAGATTAAACATTGGTTTTAAGTGGATATGGACGCGCCAGATTAAACCGTATCATTTCACTGAGATCCGACTGAGTGGATTAAACCGAACAGGCGATATGATCTACGTCGTCCGATCGCGATCGCATGGATGTGATCGAATCCGACATGGCACGGGTATTTTGTCCATACTGATCGTCTTCTCTAACGACGGCGAGCGGGCCAGAGGCCATGATGAGCAACGGCGGTCCCATCTAAGCCTAGAAATTGAAAGAGGGCAACTAGGGGAGCACGACGGTACCGTTGTGGTGGTCTGAGGTCGACGGAGTGCAGCCGACGATGAGCGAGGGTGGCAGAGGTGTTCGGGTCCTTCGTCGGCATCAGGGCTCCGGCGGTTTTCATCGTTGATGGAGCGGTGGCCGAGATCGGGGAGGCGTCGGTGGCCAGAAAGGTGCGGTCGCCGAGGGTGGAGGAGGACTCCGGTGATGGCGAGCGACGGCTAGAGCGAGGGCGGCGATGTGGAGTTAGAAACGGGTGCACGGGCGTTCGGTTTGGTCTAAACGTGAATTGGCGTGGGGGTTGAGCGCGGCGGTGGCCGGGGGTTTATATAGGGGCACCGGCGGGGTCAGAGGGGGGGCATATACATGGAAAGCTGAGGGGGGTTTCAATGGCGCCGATGAGGCTCGGCCATGCATGCGCAACGTGATCCCGGGGCGTAAACGCGAGGCTTAATGCGGGGAAAACGGTCGGCGGGCCTCAGGGTGCAATTAAGTGGCGGCAATTGAATGGGAGGGGGCCGGCGGGAGCGGATCGCGCAGTGGGGTCATCGCCTGGTGGGATTTGGGGGGAGCGCGAGGTGGATGATTGGTTTGACAGGTGAGGGCCATTGTCAGTGGGGCGCGGGGGCAAAAACACGGCAACGGGCGGGACTGACTGGTGGGATCGGGCTCGGCTGAGTGTATCACTGCTCTTATTGTCATCAGGTGGGTCACTTGGTTGGGTTTTGCTTTCGTCGTATTAGGGATGAACGATGTTCTTTTGCGATGAACTTTCAGGACATGCATTACCCATCTTTAGGTATGCATGAGTCTGCTTTTCATTCTTATCCTGATTTTGAGGCCCCACATGGTGTCATGAGAGATTATGCCCATCGTGGTGTATAATATGCTTAATATGTTGATAGACCGCGTGTAAGAGGTCTTGATTCTCGACAGGTTGGGAAACCTCATCGTTTTCCAGGTTTGCGCTTTGTAGGTAGACCACACACTTTTTATCATGGTTCATACCCTGTGCATGATTAGTCTACTACTTTGCCTAGTTCTCGAGTTTTACAATACAGGATTCCAAAACGGTTTTTCACTCACCCCAACACTAAGTATTCGAGATCTACTAGCATGTTTTGAGGGGGAGTTGTGTAGCACTGCATGAGCTTCTATTATATGATTAATTGCTTTTACAAGTACATGATTTGTTATTCCTTTGAAGTATTGTCTTTAATACTGTTGAATTCACTCAAATTGTTTACATCTAATATTTGTCATGAGCATGGATTTTATTTGTGAAAATTTGAGAATGATCACTGCTTAGTCTATAAACTAGCATGAATAGGTTGAGTGCTTTTGCTATCTTTTACATACCTAATAGCTAGGTCCTTTTCACTTGGATGCTAATACGTCACTTGATTAGTTTACAAAAAAATATTGTGCTGAAAATTAAAAATTGAAAAATGAATGAAAATTAAAATGAATGATATTCATCTTGTTGTGTGCTAAAATTGAAAAGATCCATGTGGGATTGCTTTGTTGCACTACTTTGTTCTGGACTGCTTACCATAGCACTTTGGTATGAACTAGGACATTGAAGTGTTTGCCGAGACCTTTGCTTTAAGCTTCTGATGGTTTAAACCTAGGCTTATCTGGTTTATGCTTGATTAGCTTTTGCACCTCATGCCTTGCCATGTCTAGTATGCTAGTCTGGGTGGTGATGCTTTTAGTTGCTAAATCTTGAAAATGCTTGCTCATGTTTTTTGTTTTGATGGTATTCATCTGAGTGTTTCATACAGTACTTTTAGATAATATTCAAAGCAAATGCTTATTTGGACTGTAATTGGAGTTACTCATGTTTCAGAAGTTTTCATATATACTCTACCCTCACACCCCTCTTTGCATCTTTTTATCTCGTTGATGCTTGCATTGCCAAAGGGGGAGAAATAGTTTACATGATGCTTTTGGAGGCTTTTGGATGATTGCTTGGTTAAGGCGGAGTAATGGCTTTCATGATGCATTGAGATGCTTTTGCCAAAATACTTTGTTTTGCATGAGTTTTTGACCAAGAGGGAGATCTTTTACGAAGTGACGTGTTTTTGCTCTTTTATGAGTTTTTATGGTCACTTGTGCGCTTAACTTGTAACCTTCATCATGTCATTGTTTGGGGTTTTCAATGCACTCATCAAGGGGGAGATTGTGAAACCAAGGTTGGCTTCTGTCTGTATGATGAGTGATTGACAAGGATGAGCAGTAGAGCGATTGGTTGAGTATTGGGTTGTGTGCATTGAAGGGTTCGATGTACAAATGAGGTTTGTGTGCCGAGGGTTTCAGTGGTGCGTCGTGTTCTTGTTTGGCTTGTCTTGAATGTGCAGGGTGGAGATGCTAACCAACTGTCGACGGCAAGTGATCAAAGGTCAAGCGGGGAGCTCGATGCCAGAGGATTTGGGAGGCCAAGCGAAGTTGGAGAAGATCTCAAGAGTGCACGAAAATACTGAGCAAGACTTGGACGGAAGGTTGCAATGGTGTGACAACCGTGTCTGCGAAAGGGAGGCCAAGGCAAGTAATCAGGCAGCTCGAGGGTATCGAGAGCGGAAAAGGCTTGCTGGCGCTCGGAGTCACAAAGTGGTGTCATGAGTCGAAGAGTTGAGAGGCTTTGTCGGTTTTTGCTGAAAACTGTCAAATCACTAAATGTTTCAAATACAATAAATATGAGTTTAGTTTTATTTGAGTATTTCAGTTTAATAGTGTAAACTTTTGGTATATTTTTAGAATTATCAGGTTCTGAAAATATATTGAAAGGTTGAGTCAAGTTATATTTTCTTTTTGAGTCTAGTAGGAGAATTATTTTCAGGTTTTCTATTTTTGAAATTGGGTCTTGTCCCTATGTATATTTCTGAAAAAGATGGAGGACCTTGATGTAATGTTGGCTTTTTGGGTATGGCTATAAAAGGAGCCACATACCCAAGGAGGTAGCAGCTCTTTTGAAGGAAATATCCAGAACTTTCTTTGCCGAACATTTTTTATCAAGATTTTTGCTCACAAAATGGATAGAGAGAGGATGCAGTCCAGATGAAATGTCTTGATCCGCAACAGGGTTGCCGGCGCCCCACTGTAGCCTGTCAATTTTTAGCTGCTTGTTCTATGCTGAATGGATTCGAGTCCATATGTTTTTGCGCTAGGATTTCCTGAAGTTTTTTTGGGGGAATGAGAACCAGAATTCTGCTTGTTTTTGGCTGATTACTGGTTGATTCCTTTTTGCTCCTGAAATTTTCCATTCCTGGATTTTAATTTTGTGAAGTGTGCTGTTCATCGTCAGATTTTTTTCTCCTGCAAACACTGTTTGGTTTCGAAATCGCTATTCTTCATCCTGGAATCCTAAAACTTGTTGCACCAAAATAGATGTGTGCTCTCTCTGTGAATTGTATTGCTGTTTTGCTTGATCTGATCTCGCAGTAGTATTTTTCTGGATTTGTGTGTTTGATCAAGAGGATCATCTTCAAGCAAACTGTCAAGAAATCATCTGTGGAGGAGATTAATCTGCTCAAGAAAACCTATTCTGAAGAGAAGATAAAACTATTATTCTTCATCTGGTAAGTTTCTTAAACTTTGGCAGAATTTTGTTTTTCCTTGTCATGAGTATAGCTAAGTTTGTATGTAGATGATTGATGGGATGATTGATGATGTGAGTAAATTTTCTGATTATTTTTTGAAGAAACTAAAGCCTTCCTGATTTCTGGTTTGGCTTTGGCTGTTTAAGAGTTAATCAGTTTGAGATTTGGTTGAGTATTGGAATTTTGAACTTGACAAGAAATTTCTGTTGTCGTATTTGAATCCTTGAGAATTCACTCAAGAATTCAAGGCAGTATGTTCTCATTGGTTAACAGCTTAGTTGCACAAAAATTGATGTGAAGTTTTTGTTCTATTCTGAAGTAGTAATGCTGTTGTCTGAAATTTCTTAATCTGAATATTCCAGATTCAATGTTAGGGAAACTGAATTGATCAAAAGTTCACTTGGATCTTGAACAAACTTTGAAATCAAAACTCTAATCTATCTAATTTGATTTCTTTTGTGAAGTCAGTAATTCTTGTTGAACTGGTTTTACTCAACTCTTATCTTGCAACTTTTATGCAAATCTCTAAATTCATCTTAACTGCAGTTTGTTCAGTCTCTCACTATTTAGTGTCTACTGTCTATAGTTATGAGTTTGTATCAAATGTGTTCAGTTAGGTATTTGTCAAACATGATCTAAGATCAACTCTTGAAATCTTGAGAAAATCCTCTCTAAATTAGTTGTGTCTAAACTTTTCCAAGTTTTCACTGCATAGTTTATCAGAACTGAGATTTTCTGTTTCTTTAGTACTTCAGCTAAAACTGATCTTTGTGCTGAACATGTCTGTTGTGATCATTGTTGTGCTACATTCTACATGGTGATGTTCAGCATAATTATGTACTGAATTTGAATCTGAAACCTGTCTGAGGTAATTTGAATTGAAGGTTTTTAGATAGTCCTTTTCTGTATTCTTTTAAGAGTGGAGTAATCCTGTTCATTATCCAGTGTTTTTTAGAATTTCAATTGAACTCATCTTGAATATACTGCAGTAAGGTTTTGTTATTGAAAGTGCTAAATCCTGAAGTTAGAATTAGAACCTGTGTAGTTACTGATCATCTGCAAGAAAGCTACAGAAGTACTGTGAATTCAACTGAAATTTTTTAGAACTAATCAGTTTTAGCTTCTGATTTCTGATTTGAGTTCAGATATAAAACTGAAGTCAGTTTTCATATCTGATTTCAATTATTTCAGTCCAAATTTGATTTTTGTTAAAATGGTGAATACCAATTGAGTTGAGTGCTTTGTAATGTTCTGAATATTCTTTTGAATCTGTCTTGATGAATTTGAAGCTTGTCCTTTGAAAGTTCCATTTGCTCATCCATGGTATAGTTCAAAAATTGTTACCGTTCTGTTTCATGCAAATCTGAACTAATATAAGATTGAAATCTGAATTCTGAACTAATTTGAACCTGTGGTACTATTCATCTTCTAGAATTTTTGAGAAGTGTTGTGATTTCAACTGGAATTCAAGTGTGATAAGCTGATTCATTATTTCAAATCTGATTTGAACTTTTGTGTGAGTTTAAAATCTGTTTTCTCAATTGGAGTTAGGATGCATGATTGCCATGTCAAATAAGCTTCAATTATTCTGTGTTAACTAAAGTAAAATTGCTAAAGTTAAGGTTATGTGAGTGGTAGCTATTTCTGAACCTTGTCGAAGTTTCAATGGTCGATCACCTTCTATCAGAATCTCAATTACCAACTCTGAACTGTATTTCGACAAACCATATTCTGACAAGAACATTTCGATAGTTGATACTCCGGTTTGGAAGAAAAATTGTATTTGGTTTGTTTTGATCTGAATTCTTAACAAATGAACATCAAGTTTGTTTCTGCAATCCTTTAGAGGTGCGTTGGGTGCTTTGGTCAGGCCATCACACTCGCGAGAATTTGTCGAGGCACCTATTCACCCCCCTCTAATCGTCATTCCAATCCCACGAAGTGTTTGGTGGATCCTGCCTCATCGGTGAGGAGCCATGCTGAAGAGCGTGGGCCTCATGGCTCCAGATGTGATGAGTCATTGTTAACGATAGTCAAAGAGGACTGAAAAGGGAGAGAAGACCTGTTGCGTCTGGGCCGCATGTGACTCAGGTACACGGGCAGCGAGCGACTGTCGGGCAGAGGGGCCGCGAAGTCGGGCTGGCCCAATCCGGGTACATGGGCTTGGAGCAGCAGTGGATCCACTGGGCTGTTGACCGGGATTGACTCAGGTACACGGGTGGCGAGCGATTGCCGGGCTAAGAGAGCTGCGGAGTCGGGCCGGCCCAATCCGGGTACCTGGTGCAAAGTCGGTGGAGGCTTTGTCAGTTTCGGCGCAAAACTGACGACCGTTGATCTCGCATCGGACTGTCTAGAAGAGAAGCCGTAGTCGCTACGAAAGCTTAGCTTCCGGATAAGTCATCTGTAAATAGGAGTTTACTATTTTGTCCCTAGGCCCACAGTCAGTCAGTCGAGTCTGTAAAAATATCCTAAGGGCAGTTTGGTCTTTTCCATTTATTTCAGCGTCTGTAAAAAAACCCTAGGGGTATTTCTGCATTTTCCCCATTTATTGGGCTGTCTATAAATAGGCCCCAATCCCTAGGGTTAGGGTTAACTCACTTTAATCTAATCATCTGAGTTCACTTTGCCCATATTGTTTCCCTATGTGCGCCGCCGGCCAGCATTTTTGTTCCGTTTTCTCTGAAATCGCTGTTGCAGTTCGTTTCTGTTTCATCGCGATTGGTTCATCTGGTCAATAGTGAGGTAGCGAAATCAAGATCTATTTTACTCTCTCTGCAATCGATCTCCTCGCAGTGATTTTATTTTATACTTTATCATGATCTGCGTGTCTTGTTCCCTCTGTTTTTTTAGTTCATCGCCAGGAGTTTGTTATTTTTCGCCATGATGCTTTCATACTCCTGATCCTGAGTGTTTTATCCGGTTTGTTTATTACGTTTGTTCTGGTGCATGCATGTGACAGATCCTGTAGTATCTGCAGTAGCCTGTGGCCTAGAGCTGCAGCTATGCCTCATTACTTCCACGCATAAATAGCACCTACTCTCAAGCTTTGCATGGCTAGCCTGTTCAGGAATTTTTTTTATTCAGATTTTTGGCATCTCATTCAATGCACTAGGCTGATTTTTCAATGGATTATAGCTGTGATGTTTGTGAGTTGTCTTCAGCTTGTGACATCTGGAGTTTGCTTGCTGCTTGTCTAGCTAGCTGTCCCTATTTGTTCTTGCATCATGAAAGATAATACCACCTGTTTTGTTGCTTACCGGAAGAAGCTAGTGGCTGCATAGCCTATGCAACTGCAGCAACTAGGCTTAGCTAACTGCAGAAGCCAACTCTTGAGAAAGTCTGTACTGCACACCGATCAAAGCATGTGTAGCAGCAATACATGGCAGCCTATACATGCTATTGAATACAGCTGAAATGAGAGGCCTTGAATGAAATCTTTTAATGCTTTGCAAAGGCCTTGATCAGAACGATGCGAGGAGACCTGTCAGTGCAGAGTATATGCAGCTGTTCTGATTTCGTGAAAGGCTTCGAAGCCTAGGCTTCGCTGTTTCATTAGTATATTTATTTTTGTGCGGAGTTGCTCTTTGAATCGAAGTCAGACTTCGCTAGTCAGCAAACTTCGCAGCAGCTGCATGCTTCGAATTATTTTTTGGTTTGCCTCGGACTTCAGTGCTTCGGTCCTCACCTTCACAGAACATACTTCGCTGGACCTTCGACTTCGATGTGTCTGTTTATTGAGTTTTTTTCTTGCTGTTTTCAAGCTTTTTTTACGAAGGGGCTTCGTCTGATCTTGAGTAGACATTTTATTCGGAGATCTTCACTTCAAAGGTTGCACTCTGAACAGACAGATTTCTAAGGTTGCGAAATAGGCTTCGATAGCTACACACTTCGCTCAACTACTTCAGGCTTCGCATGAACAGGCTTAGTCAAGTATCGAACAGGAGACAACCTTGAATAGTAAGACTCCTCGTTTTTACATGCACTCAGATTAATTGATGTGATGTTTTATTCTTATGAAGATTGAACAGCTTATGATCTGATTGTTTTGTTAAACTGCCTTTTCAACACTGGTTTGGTGTCTTCTCATTTAGGACACTGGTTGTTTTTAGGCTAGATCATTTTAGGCTCTTTTGATCTGTTTACTTTTCTCTGCTAAGTCTATTGAGGTGCGTTGGGTGTTGGGAGCAGGCCAGTGATTCGAAAGAATTTTTTAGGCGCCCATTCAACCCCCCCTCTGGTCGCTACCTTCGGTCCTACAAGTGGTATCAGAGCCTGGTTAGGGTTTTTCCATACCTTAACCGGTTCTAAACCCCAGTAGTGATCATGACGTCTCCTGGCAAGGTCCCGTCCTTGGAAGCTTATGGCTATAATTATTGGAAGACTCGCATGCGAGCCTATCTCATGAGCCAAAGCTCGGACATCTGGGACATTTGCGTTCATGCTACGTTTGTTGTATTGCCAGTTGCTGAGCAAGGTACTCCTGGTATCATTGCCCAACATCTGAACAATAGTAAAGCTGTGAACATTCTGTTTTCTGGTTTAGGTCCCACTGAATTTGAGCGTGTGAGCCATCTCTCTACTGCGAGAGAGATCTGGGATACCCTCCAGGCACACCATGAGGGGATAGCCCAGGTCAAGGCTCAGCTCTATTAGACCTACCGGCGTGAATATGAGAACTTCACACAAAAGCTGGGTGAATCTGTTGAAGCGTTGTTTGGTCGTTTTCAGTCGATCATAAACAAGCTTCGGGACAACAAAGCTGAGGGTGTTCAGTTAGTCTCAGATCACGAACAGGCACTTAAGGTTCTCCATACCTTGGACCCAAAGATCTGGGAGATCAAGGTATCCTCTATCATTGAGAGTACATCTTATGATACTTTGACCATTTTTGAGTTGTTTAGCAAGCTGAAGGCCACCGAGGTAGATATCCAGTTGAGATCAAATCTCACTGGCTCTGGATCAAAATCTCTGGCCCTTGCTATACCTTCTGTTGATCCCTCTTCTATTAGTTGTGTTGGGTTCTCTTTGATGTCTATCACTGAGGACCAGCTTGAGTCGTTGGGAGATGATGATTTGTGTCTTTTTAACAACCGGGTGCGTCGTGTTTATGACAAAAGAATGTTCAAGAGACACGACACAAAATCCGGGTGCTTTGAGTGTGGTGATCCAGGACACTTCATCGCCGACTGCCCCAAGCGCAATGGACACAAGAAGGGCACCGGTGGTGGCTTCCACAACTCTGGCAAGCACGATAGCTCCTCCTTCAACAAGGGCAAGGCAAAGACCAGATTCTTCAGAAAGGCCCTGAAGGACTACCGGCGAGAGAACAAGAAGCGCGGCTAGGCCTTCTTCGCTGAGATGGAGAAGAGCTACTCCAAGTGGTCCACGTCTTCTTCCTCTTCATCGAGCTCAAGCGATGAGGAGATCATCATCAGGAAGGGGAAGGACAAGGACGATCCGGCAGGCCTCTCCTTCATGGTCTTCGGGGATAGACCGAAGAGCCGCTCACATCAGCGCCGAAGATCCTGCAGGA
Organism: Zizania palustris; assembly: GCA_019279435.1. Classification (NCBI taxonomy): domain Eukaryota; kingdom Viridiplantae; phylum Streptophyta; class Magnoliopsida; order Poales; family Poaceae; genus Zizania; species Zizania palustris. Next base: position 11,224,006 of record JAAALK010000286.1, read on the forward strand.
GCTTCTGCTCAATGGCTCTTGGGGATAAGGAAGAGAAGAGCTCCTCCGATGACTCCGACGACGACGACAACGAAAAGGTATCATCTTATGAACGCGAAATCGTTGATTTACTTGAAAGCAATCGTCAGGAGTTAAAATATCGGGAAAAACTGCTTAGAGGGGCCAAGAAGAGGATATATGAGTTAGAGAGTGAGCTTGCCGTAGCCAACGGTAGAATTGAGAGTCTATCTTCTTCCCCCTGCTTGGGTGATAGTAGTGAGTGCCCAAAGTGTGAAGTTCTTCTGTGTGACCTGTCGACTTTGAAGTCCAGGTACACAGAAAGGGTTGATGAGAGGGACGCTTTGGCCACTGAGCTTGAAAGTGCTCAGCTGGAGCTAAAAGATGCTCAAGCCACTATCGTCGCACCCTGTGCTGATTGCCCATCTCATCTAGCTGTCTTAGCTGAGCTGAAAGCCAAGGGTGATGTGCATTTGGGTGTTTTGGAGAGAGTGAGAGCTGAGCTTGCGCAGACTAGGCTAGAGCTTGAGACACTGTCAGTTCCACCCACTGTCTGTGAGAACTGTCTGTCTCTTAGACTTGAGTTGATTAAGCTAAAAGCTGAGAAGTCTGTCCAGGTAGATAGCGAGTATGAGACCTGCTTGTCTCAGGTGGAGGTACTAGCTTCCTTGAGAGAGGAGCTAGCTGATTCTCAGAATTAGAACTTTTACCTCCGTTCTAATCTGAGTTGGATCAGTGCCAGAGAGCCACAGCTCGGCATGATGATCCAACAGTTCAAGAAGCAGGATGGGTTTGGGTAGGTTACACCTACACCAAGGCTGACTTTGAGAGTGCCATTAGCCGGGCAGTGGAGTGGAGTAAAATGACTCCTAAGCAGAGATATCCCAAGACCCATTCCACTGAGTCTTCCCAGGCTTGTCAGCCCAAGGATGGAGTGATCCATGAACCACCCAAAGCTCCACCCAAGAAACCCATCTGGGTTCCAAAGCCCAAACTCCTCCACACTTCTCTAGACTCTCTTCCTGGACCCTCTTTGCCCAAGAAGACAACACCAATCACCACTAAGCCCAAGAACCCTAAGCCTCAACCACATCTCAAGAAGCCCACCTACCATTGTGAGTATTGTCAGAGAGACGGGCATCTTGCGGAGTTTTGCTTTAGGAGGAAGCGGGTTGAGAGAGCTGAGAGAACTTGTGGTGGTCAGGAGCAGTTCTACCGGCAGGATGGTAGACTGCGAGTTCCTCGATGCGGGGAGAGGCTGGAGGCCAGGCCGCGTCGTGTAGGTGGTGGTAGAGGAGACGACTTTCATGGTCGTGCTCCAAATGGTGGTGTTTGTTCCAGCAGAGCTCCAGGCCATTTTGGCTACGGTCCTAGACCTCATTGCCGAGGCTTTAGGAAGAACCGAGGACCACGCTTTGAGCCGTGTTTTGGTCCAAACTTTTCTGATGATTTATGCTTTCCGTCTTTTGAGCAGATGGCTCGACACTGGTTTAGCTCTTTTGCTAAACCTGGTGCCGGACCATTTGCTCCCACTTACAGCCACTAATTGTGCAGGATCGGGGACTGGAGGATGTTTGGATCATGGAATCAGGGTGTTCTCGCCACATGACGGGACATCGCAGATGGTTCTCCAGTCTCACTCCCCTGAGATCCAAAGAGTACATCACCTTCGGGAACAGTGGTCAAGGGAAAGTAAGTGGCATTGGCTCAATTCGCATTTCAGACCATTTTTCTTTGAAGAACGTTGCTCTGGTTGGAAACTTGAACTTCAATTTGATCTCTGTTTCGCAACTTCTTGAGGATGGTTTGGAGGTGCATTTTAAGAAGGGCAATTCTTTTGTGTTTGATTCTAGAGGGTCTTTGATTTGCCAGATCTTACTTTTTGGTAAAGTTTTTCGAATTGACTTCTCTAGTTCTTTTGGCCCTTCTCGATGTTTGATTGCTAGATCTTCTTCTGAGCTCTGGAAGTGGCATAGGAGGTTAGGTCATTTGAGTTTTGATCTGCTAGTCAGGTTAAGCTCTATGGACCTCATCCCAGGATTGCCCAAGCTTAAAATGGAGAAAGATCTAGTGTGTCATCCCTGTCGTCATGGGAAAATGGTTGCTGCTTCTCACTCACCTGTGACTCAGGTGATGACTTCGTATCCAGGCGAGCTGTTACATATGGACACTGTCGGCCCAGCTCGGGTACGCTCATTCGGTGGGAAGTGGTATGCGCTTGTCATTGTTGACGACTTTTATCGATTCTCGTGGGTTTTCTTTTTGGAGTCTAAGGATGAGACTTTTCTTTTTGTTCATGACCTGATTTTGAAGCTGAAGAATGAGAACAATGGTCGGATGCGAGAAATTCACTCCGACAACGGCTCTGAGTTCAAGAACTCTCAGTTCGTCAGCTTCTGTAGTGATCAAGGTCTTGACCATCAGTTTTCTGCTCCTTACACTCCCCCACAGAACGGTGTTGTGGAACGAAAGAACCGCACGCTAGTCGAGATGGCCAGGACGATGCTCGATGAGCACAGGACTCCTAGGCGCTTTTGGGCTGAAGCCATGAACACGGTTTGCTATCTGGCCAACCGCATTTTTCTTAGAGCTTACCTAGGTAAGACCTCATACGAGTTGCGGTTTGGTAGACAGCCCAAGGTGAGCCACTTGCGAGCGTTTTGCTGCAAGTGCTTTGTGCTCAAGAAGGGAGGGCATTTGGACAAGTTTGAGTCTCGTTGCTGGGACGAAGTTTTTCTTGGTTATGCATTGCATTCTCGAGGTTTCCGTGTTTGGAACCTCGAATCCCACTAGCTTGTCGAGACTTGCGAGGTTTCTTTTGATGAGTCCTTGCCTTCTTTAACTCCTTCTTTTGAGCTTTCTAGTGATGGTGAGCTCGGAGAGTCCATCTTCGAGGAAGATGAGGATACTCCAGCTGCTGATGAGGGTGGGCCTTCTGCATCTCCTGCAGAGCCCACACCTTCTGAGACTTCGACTGAGGACGAGGGCGAACCTCTGATCACTTCTTCCACTTCAATCGAGCCCCCTCAATCGAGTCCAGAGGTGCCAGCTGCTGACTCCGGTGAGGTTACTTCAGATCACCAGGGATCCCGAGCAGTTCAGCGTGATCACCCCTCAGAGCTCATCATCGGTGATGTGTCTACAAGAACTTTGCGTTCATCTGTTGACTCTCTTGCTGTGTTTGCTGAATCTTCTTTTGTTGCATCTTTTGAGCCCAGAGACGTTTCTCATGCTCTTTCTGATTCTAATTGGATTAATGCCATGCAAGAAGAGCTTGAGAATTTTGTCTACAATCGGGTTTGGACACTGGTTGAGCTGCCACCCGGATGCAACCCCATAAGCACCAAGTGGGTGTTCAAGAACAAGCAAGGTGAAGATGAGGTTGTGGTGCGCAACAAAGCTCGACTAGTTGCCCAGGGTTTTTGCTAGAAGGAGGGTATTGATTTTGAAAAAACCTTCGCCCCTGTTGCCCGTCTTGAGTCCATTCGCATTCTCTTAGCTTTTGCCGCTTCGAAGGGTTTTAAGCTTTTTCAAATGGACGTCAAGAGTGCTTTTCTGAACGGGTACATAGAGGAGGAGGTTTATGTTAGGTAGCCCCCGGTTTTGAGAACCCCAAGTTTCCTCGACATGTTTTTAAGTTGCAAAAAGCTTTATACGGGTTGAAGCAAGCCCCCAGGGCTTGGTATGAACGGTTGAAGCAGTTTTTGTTGGGGAAGGGCTTTGTGATGGGTTCTGTGGATAAAACTCTTTTCTTGCTCAGAGATGCTTCAGATTTCTTAGTCGCTCAGATTTACGTGGACGATATTATCTTTGGCGGTACTACTAATGATCTTGTGTCCAAGTTTTCTGAGCAGATGCACAGTGAGTTTGAGATGAAGCCTCATGGGTGAGCTCAAATACTTCCTAGGGCTCCAGATCAAGCAGACCAAGGACAACACCTTCATCCACCAGGGTAAGTACACTCGGGATATGTTGAAGAAATTCGACTTTGGTGGAGAGCTGAAGCCTCAGATGACCCCAATGGGCACATCTGGGGGCCTGGACAAGGACGAGAGCGGTGTCAAGGTCAACGAGAGAGAGTTTCGAGGGATGATCGATTCGCTGCTGTACTTAACGGCGATGAGGCCAGACATACAGTTCGCCATGGGACTGTGCGCGCGCTTCCAGTCTTCACCACGTGCGTCTCATCGGCAAGTTGTCAAGCGCATTTTCAGGTATCTTACCTATGCGCCTGATCTTGGTCTTTACTACTCAACATCATCATCTCTTGATTTATCTGGATTTTCGGACACTGACTTTGGTGGGTGCCGGTTGGATCGCAAGTCGACTTCCGGTACTTGCCAGTTTCTTGGTTCTTCTCTTGTGTCTTGGTCTTCTCAAAAGCAATATGGAGTTGCTCTTTCAACCACTGAGGCTGAGTATGTAGTTGCTGCCAGCTACTGCTCACAGTTGGTTTGGATGATTTCCACTCTGCGAGATTTTGGGTTGTTCTTTCCTACCAGAGTTCCTTTGTTTTGCGACAGCTCCAGTGCAATTAGTGTAGGGAAAAACCCATGTCTCCATTCAAAAACCAAACACATTGATGTGCGCTTTCACTTTTTGCAGGATCAATATGAGAAAGGTGTCATTGACCTTATTCATGTTGATACCCATCATTAGTTGGCTGACATTTTCACCAAACCCCTAGATCAGTCTACCTTTGAGCGTTTACGAGGGGATTTGGGTGTTGTGTATCCTTTCTAGGATATTTTGCGTCAGTTTTCTTTCTTCTTTACTCTTTTTCTTGAGTCTTTTTGTTTGTGTTCATATCATACATACTCACGTATCACACTTTTGATCTTGCTTCTGTTATATGATTGAACTGCTTTACTTATTCTAGCTGGTACATGCTTTTGAATACTTGTCAATGATCATGCTTGTGTTCAGTTCACTTGATATGTCTGATATTTGTCATATGCATGGCTGTTATGCTTTAAACTTGAAAAATGATCACCATTGCTTCTGGTAACTAGCATGTGTAGGCTGAGTGCTTTTGCTATCTGTTACATGCCTTGTAGCTAGTTCCTCACATAGATGCAGATATGCAACTTAGACATCTGTATGCTTTAACATGGAAAATGTGCTATAAAAATGATAAGAATAAAAAATGAATGAAAATTCCATGCCTTTTTATGCTTGAGTTGAAAAGATCCAAGTGGGTTTGTTTTGTCACATTGCATTGTTCTGGACTGCTTACCATAGCACTTTGGTATGAACTAGGATAGTGTAGTGTATGCCAAGACAAATGTCTTAAGCTTCCGATGGTCCAATTCTGGCCTAGGATTGACTTGGTCGGTTAGCATAAGGTTTGACATGCAAATAACCCTTGGCAAAAATGAAAAAGGAAAATGAAAAAGCTTGAACATTAAAAAGATAACAAGTTTGCTGAAGCACTTTGTTTTGGACGATGCTTATCTTGGTAGATATCAGTTAGCTTCTGCATCTCATGTTTTACCTTGCTTGTCAACTGGAAAATGTGGTGATGCTTTTATTTGTAAAAATTGAAAAAATGCGTGCTAATGACTTTCTTTAGATATCATCTGTTGCACTGATCATGCCATGTGTCTTAGACAATATGTCTTTTGCTATACTTGTTAGATGTTGTAATTGCAGTCAATCATATATGAGAAACATGCTTTCTACACTCCACTTGCACCCCAGTTGCATTCATTGCATATTTTGAGGGGGATTTGCATTTCAGGGGGAGTCAGTGTTGTTTTAGAGTGCTTGATGAGTTCACTTGTCAACAAGGGGGAGAAATTTTTGTATAAGAGTTTAAGGGGGAGTTTTGGCTTTCTCTGGGATTTGTTTCAGGGGGAGTTTTTGTCCCGTTGTGATGTTTTTGAGATTGCACTCGTTTTCAACAAGCGGTCATGATTTAGCACTCTTTTGATATCCTTGTTGATGTTTCTGAGATTGCACACGTTTTGAGTTTTTACATTTTGGTTAACCATAATGACCACTTCTTGCTTTTGTTCGGCTTATGGTCATTAGGGTTAAACTTTTACTTTATTTTCTTCTTCTCTGTTTTCTTGTGTTTTGTTTTCGTGTTTCCACAGTTGCTTGCAGGTACTGAAGAGCAGATGAAGTGAAGTGTTGACAATGCACTCATCAAGGGGGAGATTAAGGAGTCATGCTGAAGAGTGTGGGCCTCATGGCTCCAGATGTGATGAGTCATTGTCAACGATAGTCAAAGAGGACTGAAAAGGGAGAGAAGACCTATTGCGTCTGGGCCGCGTATGACTCAGGTACACAGGCAGCGAGCGACTGTCTGGCAGAGGGGCCGCGAAGTCGGGCTGGCCCAATCCGGGTACATGGGCTAGGAGCAGTAAAGGATCCACTGGCTGTTGACCGGGATTGACTCAGGTACACGGGCGGCGAGCGATTGCCGGGCTGAGAGAGCTGCGGAGTCGGGCCGGCCCAATCCGGGTACCTGGTGCAAAGTCGGTGGAGGCTTTGTCAGTTTCGGCGCAAAACTGACGACCGCTGATCTCGCATCGGACTTTCCAGAAGAGAAGCCATAGTCGCTACGAAAGCTTAGCTTTCGGATAAGTCATCTGTAAATAGGAGTTTACTATTTTGTCCCTAGGCCCACGGTCAGTCAGTCGAGTCTGTAAAAATATCCTAAGGGCAGTTTGGTCTTTTCCATTTATTTCAGCGTCTGTAAAAAACCCTAGGGGTATTTCTGCATTTTCCCCATTTATTGGGTTGCCTATAAATAGGCCACAATCACTAGGTTTAGGGTTAACTCACTTTAATCTAATCATCTGAGTTCACTTTCCCCATACTGTTTCCCTGTGTGCGCCGCCGGCCAGCATTTTTGTTCCGTTTTCTCTGAAATCGCTGTTGCAGTTCGTTTCTGTTTCACCGCGATTGGTTCATCTGGTCAATAGTGAGGTAGCGAAATCAAGATCTATTTTACTCTCTCTGCAATCGATCTCCCCGCAGTGATTTTATTTTATACTTTATCACGATCTGCGTGTCTTGTTCCCTCTGTTTTTTTAGTTCATCGCCAGGAGTTTGTTATTTTTTGCCATGATGCTTTCATACTCCTGATCCTGAGTGTTTTATCCGGTTTGTTTATTACGTTTGTTCTGGTGCATGCGTGTGACAGATCCTGCAGTATCTGCAGTAGCCTGTGGCCTAGAGCTGCAGTTATGCCTCATTACTTCCACGCATAAATAGCACCTAGTCTCAAGCTTTGCATGTCTAGCCTGTTCAGGAATTTTTTTATTCAGATTTTTGGCATCTCATTCAATGCACTAGGCTGATTTTTCAATGGATTATAGCTGTGATGTTTGTGAGTTGTCTTCAGCTTGTGACATCTGAAGTTTGCTTGCTGCTTGTCTAGCTAGCTGTCCCTATTTGTTCTTGCATCATGAAAGATAATACCAGCTGTTTTGTTGCTTACCGGAAGAAGCTAGTGGCTGCATAGCCTGTGCAACTGCAGCAACTAGGCTTAGCTAACTGCAGAAGCCAACTCTTGAGAAAGTTTGCACTGCACACCGATCAAAGCATGTGTAGCAGCAATACATGGCAGCCTATACATGCTATTGAATACTGCTGAAATGAGAGGCCTCGAATGAAATCTTTTAATGCTTTGCAAAGGCCTCGATCATGCGAGGAGACCTGTCAGTGTAGAGTATATGCAGCTGTTCTGATTTCGTGAAAGGCTTCGAAGCCCAGGCTTTGCTGTTTCATTAGTATATTTATTTTTGTGTGGAGTCACTCTTTGAATCGAAGTCAGACTTCGCTAGTCAGCAAACTTCGCAGCAGCTGCATGCTTTGAATTATTTTTTGGTTTGCCTCGGACTTTAGTGCTTCGGTCCTCACCTTCGCAGAACATACTTCGCTGGACCTTCGACTTCGAAGTGTCTGTTTATTGAGTTTTTTCTGGCTGTTTTCAAGCTGTTTTTATGAAGGGGCTTCGACTGATCTTGAGTAAACATTTTATTCGGAGATATTCACTTCGAAGGTTGCACTCTGAACAGACAGATTTCTAAGGTTGCGAAATAGGCTTCGGCAGCTACACACTTCGCTCAACTACATCAGGCTTTGCATGAACAGGCTTCGTCAAGTATCGAACAGGAGAAAACCTTGAATAGTAAGACTCCTCATTTTTACATGCACTCGGATTAATTTATGTGATGTTTTATTCTTATGAAGATTGAACAGCTTATGATCTGATTGATTTGTTAAATTGCCTTTTCAACACTGGTTTGGTGTCTTCTCATTTAGGACACTGGTTGTTTTTAGGCTAGATCATTTTAGGCTCTTTTGATCTGTTTACTTTTCTCTGCTAGGTCTGTTGAGGTGCATTGGGTGTTGGGAGCAGGCCAGTTATTCGAAAGAATTTTTTAGGCGCCCATTCACCCCCCCTCTGATCGCTACCTTCGGTCCTACAATCGTCCCTTGTGCGGGTGGCATCGGCTGAGTGTGTTGAGTATTTTGTAGTATACAAGGATGGTTGATGAGGAAGTACACCAGACCTTGCACCAGCTCTTGGGCTATCATGTCGTCAATGGTCTTCTTGGTCAGCCCATGCAAGGTATTGACCAATACCTCAGTCTAATTGATGAGAGCGTGATGGAGAGCATTATCGATGTTTTCTTGAAAATTGATCCGAGGACTCTCAGTCCGTTGGACAATTTCCCGGATCAGGGTTGGCTTCGGTAATTGATTTCTCTAGACGGGGCTAGACTGGGTCATGTCGAAGGCCTCGAGACACAATTTCTTGTAGTTTTCCACATGGTCCTTTAACTCTGCCCTTTGTTCATCGGTCAATGCCTCCGTGGTAACTAGAATGATGTTATTGTTGTCGATTTCGCCTGCCATGGATGAGTCGTCTGAAGGGTATCCCATCGGGTGTGCCAAAAAACATGTTAGTGTCGTTTTTGGTCACACGCATGGCGTGGGTGGTCTGCTTAACTCCAGTGTAGGTCCTATAATCTTAGAAATAAGGGTTCTGAGGGTGCCAATCAGTTTGACCCTGCAACTGATAAGGGAAAATGAAAACATTTGTAGCAATGACGATCGTCTACGGAGCCGATGATCGTGGTGATAATAAATAACCGTAAAAACCAGCGCTCAACGGCCAATGAGCCAATAGAAAAGCCAGACCATCGAGATTGGTTACGCCACCAACCGATGCATATAGCACTCCATCGGGCCGATGGCCATGCGGACAACGCCTCGTGCACAAATGACAATGAATAACCCCTGACATCGATGAAGTATAATGTGGAATTAGAGATAACATATTGGCTTGTACTTCGATAGAAACTAAATCTAGCATACCAGAGAATGCATCATACTATCAAACTACCATAACAGCAAGATTCGACTTAACCAAGACAGTCGCTAAATCACGATTAATTAACAGTACTTTAACAGATCGGGCATTCTTTATTCAGATGAATGGTGCACATCATAAACTAGATACAATTTATCAAGATGTCAGACTCAACCGATGAATCCTTGAAACACGATACCCAACTCACATCAATCTAAGAGATCTCGATGATGCAACCTTAGACCTAGCAGAATACACCAAGATAAACCAACGATCATACCGATCGCACCAGTGCTTCAAGAGATTGAAATGATGCAGCCTCGAAAGATACCGATCGGCCGATACAGTCGTCGGGATGGCGACACTCACCTATTCGCTGGAGACCAAAGCGATGTAGCCTAGATCCGAGTGCTAAGTCCCGCCAGGGTTAACCTTGGAGACCAAGGGTGGCGATGCATCGAGAGTAGTTTGAAGTTGTGTTTGTAGATGTCCTCTAACCTAGCTAGTAGTTACATATTATAGTCTAGAGACTTTCCGTCTGTTACGATAACCATAACTGATTCTAGATTTGTCTCTATCTTCCTTCATCCCTATCAGCTCCTTCATATCCAGCCATATATAACCACCTGGACGAGCTTCTTTGACCAACCTTTGACCAGATTACTTTTACTTTTGTTGACCATGTGGCACTCCTAATGGACCTAGACTTTTACCAAATCTTGGCGTCAATAGTCCCGTGCAAAATAAGTCAATATAATATCCATAATGGTTATCTATGCAAAAAAGAAAGATGGATAGGGAAAAAATCATACCCCAGGTTTACACCACATACATGACAATCTCAATTGCAACATTATTGATGTCAAAATGGAAGGTGCATATTGTGCCAACTTCTAACGTGTTATCACGAATAAATTGGCCTAGTTAGTGTTGATGCCAGAAATTGGTCAATACCCAGGCCCAATAAGGACCCGGCATGGTCAACAAAAGTAATAGAAGTCCGGTCAAAGTTGGTTAAAGAAGTCTGTCTGTTGCATGTGACCGCATATGGAGGAGCCGATAGAGATGAAGATGAAAATAGAATTGGTTACAATCGCAGTGGATGGCAAGTCTCCGGACTATAAATATGTATCTACTAGGTGGATTTTAAAACACAACTACTACAACCACAAAATTACTCTCAGCGCATAGCCACCCTTGTTAAGTCAAGGTTAACTCTAGCGAGACTTGGCACTCAGAGCTGACATGCATCATCTCAATCTCCATCAAATAGGTGAGTCCCGCCACCCCGGTGATCATATCGACTAAGTTAGCATCACCCAAAGCTGCATCGCTTCGATCTCTTGTGGTGTCGGCTCGGTCAGTGTTATCATTGGTTTATCTTGGTACATCATCTAGGTTCAATGCTACATTGTTGCGACATCTTAAATTGAAGTAGACCTAGTTTATTAGTTCGAGGCTTCATCAGTTATGTTCAACATCTTGATCGATTATATTTGGTTTATGTTGTACATCATTCATCTAAATAAAGTATACCTGATAAGTTAAAAGATTGTTAAGTTATTCATGATTTAGAAACTATCTTGGTTAGGTCTGATCTTATTGTCATGATGATTTAATAGTATGGATACATTATCTGGTGTGCTATGCTTAGATTCTATCGATGTACAAGCGATAGATTACCTTTTTATTCCGCATTACATCTCTTTGGCATCGGGGATTACCGATCGTCTCGAGTGTATAGCTCACTGCTTCCCCTCCATCGATCTAATGGTGGGGGTGTTGCATATCGGCCGAACGCTTAGTCGTGCTAGGTGGCCCTTCGTTGATACTCGCATATCGACATATACAGTGTCCATCGGCTCAATGGTCGATCTACGTTGCTACTAATTATCTTGTTGTACCTTATTAGTTGCATGGTCAAATTGATTATCACACTCAGAACCCCGATAATTTAGGACCTACATTAGAGTTAAGAAGATCTCCCAAGCCGCCCATGTGACCAAAAACGACACCAACACGCTTTTTGGTGCGCATGGTGGGACAACATTCAGACGACGCAACCATGGTGGGAGAAATCGACAACAGTAACATCATCCCGGTTACATTGGAGGCATTAACCGATTAGTAGACGGTAGTGGTATAGGAGCATGTAGAAAACTACCAAAACTTGTGCCTCGAATCCTTCGGCATGACTCAATCTGGCCCCGCCTAGAGAAATCAATTGCTAAAGCTGACTGTTGGCGTAAAAGATTATGCTAACAGGTTTCTAAAGATTAGAAACTAACAAATGAAATATTTGCGAAGTGAACTATTTCAAGCCTCCGAAGTGGATAATAGGTCAAAACAGTTCAAAGATGTGTATTGAATAACTCAGTATTCGATGATCATTACAGGGTAAAACGGGGGGTATTTATAGGCCAAAACCTTAAGGAAAAGACCTTTTTACCCCTCTATTACAACCGACATAGTGGAAACTATTCAGTACCCTTAATAGGGCTAAAATGGTAAAAGACTAATCTAATGAGAAAGAAGATAAGTCTTCCATCTTAGCTGGCAAGGAGGTTCTCTGAAGAGTCTACATTCAAAGATATAGTCCGAACTAGAATTCGCCTCGATCCTTCGAACTTGACCCAGTACTAAACCGGAGTTAGATGCTGGAGAGCTTTAGCTAAATAGCCTGCCTTCGTCTTGTTACAGTAGTGATCATGAGGATAAAGTATTTTCCCTCAACAGTAGCCCCTCGAATACGCTTCTCCGCTAGTTCTGTAAAGTTAGGAGAGCAGTATACGCAAGAAAAATAATCATGTGTAGGGGTTAACAGATTTAATCAACCTTCGGAATACATGAAGATTCATAACTTCGAATTGATTTTTAAGAGAGTTACATTTGAACAATCCTGGAATCAAATTAAGAAGTCAGAAATCCTTTTAGACTCAAAAGAAATAGTCGTTAACCTTTTCCTTTCAGAAGAAGCTATATGGTGCGTCAACTTCGCAAATAGTAACGGTCAAGAATGTGAAACCGCAAGTGTGAACGGTAAAAAATTGTGAACCTAGGCCATAAATAGAGGACCTAGAAACTTCTCATACACCATTCTCACCGTCTTTGCGCAATCAACCTTTAGCCTCCGAACTCTAGCCTTAAGCATTCGGTTCGGATCAATGGCGAAAACAAGCTTCAAGGCTCCTAGGGCGACTTCGGCCCTAGCCCGGCAGCAGCGGCAGCGCCAGCAGCAGCGGCGGCGACGCCAGCAGTGGCGGTGGCGGCGGCACCATCAGCGGTAGCGGCGGCTCCGGCAGGGAATCCCCAACAGATCGGTCCTCACGATCTCCTCCCGGCTTCTTCGAAGTATCCGGACCAGTCTTACAAACTGGGTCCATCCACCTGCAAGAGGAAGATGATCGCAGCGGTGGTCGAGGGGAAAATTAGCTCGGAGATCAACGTTCGGAAACCCGGAAAGGAAGCCATTCCTTCGCCACAGCTTGGAGAAGTTGTGGTCTTCAAAGCCTTCTTCGAGGCTGGGTTAGGACTCCCAGCGGTGGACTTCCTGTCGGAGGTATTAGATCTATTCCATGTCACCCTTCCTCAATTGTCTCCAAATGCAATAGCGTGCCTGGCTATCTTCGAATGGGCGCTACGCGCTAAAGGCTGCGAAGGAAGAGCAGAGATTTTTGCAGCACTACACAGGGCATCTTGCTAGCCAAAAACTTACCAAGGCACCGGAGGGGGAGAAAATCGTAGTAGCCTTCGGCAGCATCAACTTCAGACTCCAAGATGAATTCCAACTGCGATTTCCAGCAAAGGCCATCAACGCTAGATGGTACACAGATTGGATTCTCCAGTGGTTCTATGCCGAAGTTGGAGCAGGAAGCCGTCTGGCTGGACCTCTACAAGACATATACTTCCGAAGGGAAGCCCAAGTTCACCCAGACCCCGGCCAGCTCGAATCTCGCGTTAGCCTGCTTCAAAGAATTAGTCATCGCATGAGCATGCGGGATTTAGCGGAGGAGTTCATCGGGCTCCAAATTCCACCTCTGATGGCCAACTGGCCTATCACCTTTGAAGAAGATCCAGAGGGTGGACTCCAAAAAATTTCTTCGAACTCGAGCCCTGCAGGTAGCTTTGAAAACTACAACATGTTTTATATACGATTGTTTGATGAAATGACTAATGCAAACTCATCTTTCAGCTTCTCAAGCCCCTATGACTTCGGAGCAAGATGTTCGAGCTTCGGAGAAGATTATTGGAGCTCCAACTCCGGTCGAAAAGGAGTGGAGAAAAAAGCTGGTGGGCAGTTGGGAGCGACTCAACCGAGTATGGGGCGTACTCGGAGTTGCGGCCCCCCTCGTCTGGACTGGTTGCCTTCTGAGCAAGGCCCAAAGAAGAGGAAAGCGGATGTTGGGACTTCGGCTCCAGCCAAGACTCTCGTGAAGAAGTTAGCCCGAAAGCCAAATAATGTGGCTCCTTCAAGGCCTGTGGCTTCGCCCTCCGATTCATCTGAAGATGATGGAGTGAGAGAAATGCAAAGGTTCCTCGTGAACCTAATTACCGAAGATGAAGCGCAGGCAAATGTTGTCGTAGACACTGGCGACGCAGCAAGCATGCCAGCTGCTCTAGGTAGCTCCGAATAGGCCAGGACCTCAAGCATCCAGCCTGACTTGCCGCATCAAGAAGCCCCTGCTACTGAAGGCGGAGTCGAAGTTATAGCTAAACAAACTTCGATTCCAGACGAAGTGGTAGCTGTTGCTCCAACGGAGGCTCCAACAGTCAACCCTTAAGTTCTAGACCCCGAGTCCGATGATGACTTCGAAGTGGCCTTCGACCCTCCGAGTAGCCCCGTACTCATCCGCCGACATGACTTCGTAGGTAAACTTCACTTGAACCGCCTTTTTCTTCACCCTGCAAAATTATACAATATATAATACCTTTGTTTTGGCAGGGTCTGCTCCCATGGAGATGACTCCTCCCGTGAATACTTCTACTGGGACCTCGACATCTCCGGGGTCAGTTCCAGAAGCTGCACAAATGGGACCTAGAAAAGGTAAAGGCAAAATGGACCCCTTTCCTGCTCCGAACTCGGGATTAACTCCGTCGGAATCAACAGACGGAGGACAATCTACGGAGGGGGGCAGTCCATCGAAGTCTCCGAAGATGCGGCGCAGTGCTCTGGCCCTTCGCCGAACGAAGATGATCAAAGGGCTTTGTCCATGCTCCCCCTCCTAGCTCCTTTTCTATAGCGAAGGACTGGACTTCGGGCCCTGCTCGAACCTTTGGATTGAGCTAACCGCGAAGTTCAGGGAACAGACTTAGTAGCCATACTTGGGGAGGCTGAGGGTTCGGATCTGAATGCAGCCTTGGAATGTGCAGCTTACCAGGTATGAAGTATCTGCAAAAACAAGATAAATTTCAACTTATGAACAATTCCTCACCTTGCTTTTTCTCTTCGCAGCAAATAGTCTTGGCTCGAGTTGCAGTTGTCTCGAACGAGCGATGAAGTATTCATCTTAAGGAGAGGATTACTGCTCTCCAAAGGAGTCTTGAAGGCTCCGAAATTCGAATCTCCAGCTTGTACGAGATGGTTGCAGTAGAAAGGAGAGCCAGACTTGGTCTGGAGGCTGCAAATCAGAAGCTCGAAGCTGAACAAATCGTGCTTCGGGCTAAAATAGAGAAAATGCGGGCAGAGCATGCAACGGCGGGGGCTGAGCTGGTTAAGCTTCAAGAAGAAAAGATGAAAGCCATGGAGGAAGCCAGCAACCTTCTTAGCTAGAAGACCTCTTTGGCTACGGAGGCAGCTAGACTATCTTCTGTGGTAGACAAGCTAACTTCGTCAAGGGATGCCTTAATTGGAGACAAGGTGAAGTCGGAGAAGGTAGCTGTGGAGGTCATGAATAATATTTTAGGTGTTCTAGAGTACTTAGGTACTCTTTGGACACTACCTTCGAGTGACAACATCCCCTTACTGCGACGGCTAAAAATGATCCAAGGAGCAGTGAAGATGATGAAGACGGCGGGTATTCGGTATGGAGAACTCTCCGGCCAAGTAGTTGCATTCGGAGTAATTCGCTACTACGAGGATCTAGGGCTATTAGTGACACCAGACTTGGGGGTGGCTCCCATTACCTTCGACGACAACCAGCTGCTAAACCATTCCGAAGATGTGGCCGCAACCCGGCAAGCCTTCCAAGCATCCTGGAGAGCCGAAGGTCGAACAACGATCAAGGCTTGGATCGATGAAGGGCTTCGCCAGAAACAAGCTCGGTCTCAAGCTTCAAGCAGCCAGCCTCCGCCAGACCAGCAGGTTTAGTTTTGTTTAGGGGTCCGAATATGTAAAAATTATGCTTTCATCTGTTATGAATGAAAACTTATTTGTCATGTTTTTAGGCTTCTCAACCTTGTATGGATGATCTCGAAGTATTAAATGTTATCGAAGAACTTCGCTTGCTATGGGCTACCTTCGATCTTTTAAAACTTCACAAACGACCTCGATTTTTGATTCCTCGAGAAAGCTCCGGTGCAATTGCGCCCGAAATATGTAAAGATATATTATCTTATATTAAAGAGGAAGAAAAAGAAGTTAACTTGGAAGACTCATCTTCTAAAAACTTTGAATGGTCTGAAGAAGAGGGTACTGTTGAAGAACTAGGAAAGAAGCCTAAAGAACTTCGAAGCTGGGAGAGAAGCCCTTAGCAGCTTCGAACTTGGGCTGAACTTCAACAGGAACAAAAAGATTATTGAGCTTCGAAGGGAGGGAGAAGAATTAAACGTAAGGTTATCAGGACTCCCAGCTCTGGAACTAGTCGTTCGTCTTTAGTGGTAGCTCTAGAGATCGAAGGGGTCTTTGATTCCTTCTTGGTATAGACACAGATTTTTCGTAATGTAATGTAATCTGTTCAAATGATAAAGATTAAGATTTTTTAAAATTGTCTCCCTATTTCCCAGCCCCTCTTTGGGCGTAAGCAACTTCGAAGTATAGTCGAAGATGGTTAGGCGCAAAGAAAAAGACTTAGGAGTACAATTTTGGAGGCTCAGAGCTCCTTAGGAACTTAGAGATTAATTAAAATCTCACAAAATGTCTTCTACTACTTGAAGTCTGAAAACTTGTAACTTATTACCTTTGTTTGAAAGTAATCACTTCGGACGGATTTTCCGGATACCTTAGCATCCAAAACGATTGGTCACCTTGGACTCTTTTTATACATATTCAAAGCATATCAACTCAAATTCTGTTCTGTTTGGCCTCCTTCGGCTCTTTTTGCGAATGCTATCAAACCGGTGGTTTGGAATTCGCAGTGGTCTCCTTGGACTCTTTTTACGGATGCTTTCAAGCCGGAGCTTGGAATCCGCATTATTTGGTCTCCTTCGACTCTTTTTACGGATGCTTTCAAGCCGGTGGCTCGGAATCCGTTTTTCAGTGACTTTCCCACCTCGTCAGAAGCTTCGAACCAGTGGTTCGAAGTCTGAAAAATTGGTTCAAATGAATGACACTTCCCTCACAACCAACTTCGTTCTTCCAGTGCGTCCACTAGAAGTAGGAAGTGTTTGAGAGGTAGGCATTATTTTAACCATGAGCTTTATTAATTCAGAAGGTGTTTACATATGATTACAAGGAGCCCCTATGCGAAATATCGCTTTAAGTGCTCCGCGTGCCAGACATGCTTTAATTCTTCACCTTCTAAAATAGCTAACTTAAAAGAACCAGGGCGTCCTGAGCAGAGAATAATGTATGGACCTTCCCACTTATTTCCTAATTTTCCTAGTGCTATAATGCTTCGCAAAACTAGATGACCTGGCTTAAGTTCATTAAGCTTAACCTTCGGGTCAAACCAAGTCTTCGTCTGCTGCTGATACTTTGACAAATTGGCGACAACTTGAAGTCATGTTTCTTCTGTTAAATCAAGCGAAGTTTTCCTTTCTCCTTCTATTTCCGGTTCGGTGCTACGAAGAGATCCTCCTTTAAGCTCCATTGGCGTCATAGCTTCATCTCCAAATAATAGTCTGAAAGGAGTGAAACCTGTGGACCTTGTTTGAGTGGTCCGAATGGACCATAAAATCTTTGGGAGCTCTTCGGTCCACAGACCTTTTGCCAACCCTACTATTCTTCGATTCAACCCTGACAAGATATTACCATTGTCTCTTTCTACAGCTCTGTTAGACTGAGGATGGCGCACTGCAGCGAAGCATATTTGTATGCCAAGATCTTCTCAAAACTTCTTGAAGGGCTCTGCATGAAACTGTGTCCCATTGTCAACTGTGAACTGCTGAGGTACTCCGAACCGGCATAAAATACTTTTCCAGAAAAATTTTTGTACATTATTCGAAGTGATAGTTGTGAGGGGTTCTACTTCGACCCACTTGGAAAAATACTCGATTGCTACCACTGCGAATTTCAAATTTCCTTTTGCTACTGGGAAGGAGCCAATAAGGTCCATGCCTCATCTGGCCATGGGCCACACTAGGGCAATAACTTGAAGAGTTGTTGGCACGATGACTTCTTCTTCCCATCCATTAACAACCCTGGCACATGCGGACTAGGCTCTCCGCATCAGCTACTGTTGGGGGAATATATTTCCCTTGAACAGGGGCCAAATGACGTCAGCCTCCGACAGCCTTCGGCCCAGAGCCCAGCACTGTCGGAGCCTGTTTTCTCTCTAAGTGTTGTTTCCAGGTCCCAAGGTGCCTTTCGGGGCCTGTAGCTTCGGAGCCCTCAGGTCGGGAGGTCCGGCTCGGAGCCCCCAGTTCGGGCCCTGGCGCAGGGCGTCGGAGGCCACCCTCGGAGCGTAAGTCTGGAGGCCACCCTCCGGGAGCCCAGTCCGGAGGCCACCCTCCGAGAGCAAGCCAAGAGGCCACCCTCCGGGAGCCAAGTCCGGAGGCCGCCCTCCGGGAGTCCAGTCCAGAGGCCACCCTCTAGGATCCTAGTCCGGAGGCCACCCTCCGAGAGCAAGCCAGGAGGCCACCCTCCGGGAGCCAAGTCCGGAGGCCGCCCTCCGGGAGTCCAGTCCGGAGGCCGCCCTCCGGGAGCCTAGTCCGGAGGCCACCCTCCGGAAGCATAGTTCGGAGGCCGCCTTCCGGAGCATGCTTCGAAGCCCCCCTCCGGGGTGCACTTCGAAGCCTTTCCCCCAGCCTCCACCTCCGGTGTGTCTTTTAGCTGGTCAAAGCCTGGCATGGCCTGATACGTCTGTAAAGCTGTAAAGTTGTCTGGTACTTTTGCACAGTAGCTAGCTCTCTTTCCCTGTCTACCCCTATAAGCCTAGGGGCTTGTAGAGGGTATCTTGTACTTTTCCTTAAAATCCGCGTGCCTATAAAAGCAGGGCCAAGCCCTTGTAGCAGGACACACGCTCCAGGGGGCCAAGAGACCCTGGAATTATTGCTCCATACTAGGGCATACCATGCCAAATCCACTACAACTGGACGTAGGGTTATTATCTCCCAGGAGAGGCCCGAACCAGTATAAACCTTTTTCTCCCTCTGTTAGAGTCCTTCGAGGCTCATTCTCCACATCACACTCCACCACACATAAACCTGCTGGAACTAACGCAATTGTTCCAACAGTTGGCGCCGTCCGTGGGGAACTTAGTACTAGAAGCTATGTTCCCTACCACTGCCTGCAGTTCGAAGCACGCTTGCGGGGGGAGCTTCGAAGCTTCCTGCTTTGCGCACCCTTCGGCAAGGGGCTTCGGGTGCAGCTCGAAGGCCATCTTCGCCTTCCTCCTTCACGTGCCGGAGCTTGCTCTCCGGCAAGGGGTTCCGTCCCATGCATCGAGGGCCGTTAAAACCCCAAGGGCTGCAAGGTACGTACAGTCCGAACTCTCCCCGTGCTTCGGATGTACCGATCTGCAAATTACGAGTTCGAAGCCCCGCTTCACCGTAAGCCCGAAGCCCTGCTTCGCCGCTAAATTTGAAGCCATGCTTCACCTTGTTTAAAATCTGAAGCCATGCTTCACCTTGTTTAAAATCCGAAGCCATGCTTCGCTTTATTTAAAAACCGAAGCACTGCTTCACCTTATTTAAAACCCGAAGCCATGCTTCGCCTTATTCAAAAAACCGAAGCACTGCTTCGCCTTATTCAAAAAACCGAAGCACTACTTCGCCTTATTCAGAAAACCGAAGCACTGCTTCGCCTTATTCAAAAAACCGAAGCACTGCTTCGCCTTATTCAAAAAACCGAAGCACTGCTTCGCCTTATTCAAAAAACCGAAGCACTGCTTCGCCTTATTCAAAAAACCGAAGCACTGCTTCGCCTTATTCAAAAAACCGAAGCACTGCTTCACCTTATTCAAAAAACTGAAGCACTGCTTCGCTTTATTTAAAAATCGAAGCCTCACTTCGCTTTGCAAAATCCGGAGCACCCCTCCGAAGGCTACACAGCGCCCCCGGGCCCGTAGCAGCGGGCTTTGAGACTTCCGAGCGACGGCTCGTCAAGTCTGGGATTCCAGGCTCCGGCCTGATGCATCCCCGGGTCGAAGGTGGCCCAGGGTCGAAGGTGGCCCAGAGTCGAAGGTGGCTCAGAGTCGAAGGTGGCTCAATTTATCACAGGTTCGGTGAATCCACACCAAATATTCTTTTCACTACAGGATCAAGCTCTGGAAGCCTTGCTTCGCTATCTAAACACGCGCCGAAGCCTCGCTTCGTGGGACGTGATCCAAGCTAAAAAGCTAAGCTTGTCGAAGTCAGACTTCGCTAAAAATCTAAGTGCGTTCAGAGCCTCGCTCACGCACAACATCCAAATCCCAGCATGCCGAAGCATGCTTCGCTTAAATTTGGTTATACGGAAGCCTAGCTTCGTACCAAATTGGCACGTTCGGAGCCCACAAGAGGCCTTCGCTCAGTGAAGTTTCAAATATCCGAAGCCGCCAAAAAGGTGCACCCTTTTGCATATTTACATTCTGCCCGCACCAGCAACGGCTAAGTCCCTAACTGCCATGTGCAAAGGGGGGAAGCATATACGCGAGGTGTGCGAATGTAATGTACAGTACGAGCGTGGCAAGCTAAGCGTTCGAAGCCAAACAATGCGGAGCATACAAACGAAGTATGCAAATATAATAAACTCCGTTCATAAAAGACAATTGGGAAGTATGTTACAATACACTTCGGAAACAAAACTATGAGTAATCTGTGTCTAAGCCTAGGAAGAACCGAGTGCGAGGCCCCAACCCTCGCTTGCCTCTCCTTCGGCGGGGGCCCCCTCGGCTGGATGTTGCCTCGTCAGAGCCCGCTCTCCCTCGACCAGCCCGTCCAGGCTCCGAAGCCCGCAGGCTTCGACTTCCGCTTTGCAGGTCGCTCCAAGTTCGCGAAGCGGGCGGTGCCGTATCGAAGGCAGAAAAGTCTAGGGCTTCGTCGCCTGCTAAGGCCGCTCGCGAAGGCAAAGATAAAGAGCTCTGAAAGGGCTCCGTCTTCACAGTGGCTAGTAAATCCTGAGCTACTTCGGAGATGGCTTCGCCCCTAGGCCCCCTCGGAAGCTTAAACCGAGGGGGGCCTTCGGACCTAGCTACTTCGAGGATCGCCCACAGCTATTGAAGCTCTTCAGAGTCCTCGAGGATTTTGAGGTCTATGCTCCGAAGCTGAGCCTGGGCAGGTATAAAAAACCCCCGCATTCATATTAAAAAAACTAATAAGTATTTACAAGCCTACAGCTAAGTATTACAAGGAAGCCTAAGGAGATCTACACCTTCGGAGGCGGAGGCGTCGAGGTCGAAGGCTTGTCCGGCGCAGCGGGCCCCTTGGACCGGCGTTGTCGAAGGGCCTTCATGAGGTCAAGGACTGCTCTGCAGCCTTGTTCCTTCCAAGGTTCCTGCAGCCGCCGCCAGGCTCCGCGGACGTCAGGCGAAGGCGTCACCAAGTGCTGACCCCCGAAGACCACTGGGGTCACGGAGGTTGCTGCCTGAAGATGGGTGCACCCCGCTTCACGAAGCATATGCAACACCCCTTGGCCCGCAACTCGGCCGGCCATGAGAGCGAAGCCCGTCAGCGCTTCCTCCGAGATCGAAGCTGCGGTCTTCAAGAAATCGGCGCGGTCCCCAATCGGGTCCTGATCGCCAAAGTCCGGAGCCCGGCATTCGGTCCCTATTTTCTAGAGGACCTCGGTCAGGCTCTGGGTGGCTTCGCCAAGATTGGCCACGACGAAGTCTTCAAGGTCCTTAGCCCGTTGGCAGAGCTCCACGTTCTCCTTCGCCTGCCGGGCCTCGGCGTCCCTCGAAGCCTTTAGCTCCACGCGAAGTCGGCTCACCTCCGAAGCCAAAGCCTCCTTAGCTTTATCGGCTTCAGCCTTCGCCGCCTCTGCCACGCCAGCCGAAGCCTCGGCCCGCCTTCGTTTCTCAGCCTCCACCGAGACTTCGCGGCGAAGGGCCTCCTTCTCCTCCGCAAGGTGCTCCATCCGCCTGTCCGCAGAAGTCGAAGCTGCCGCGTTCAGTGCGAAGGCCTGCAAGAATTCAAGAAATCATAAGTATCAGCCAAAGACTAGAGCATAGGTCGAGGATCGCAAGGGGCTTCACTCACCCGCACGAGGGTCTCGTTCGCACTAACGAAGAGCTCCGTGGGGCTCAAGTGGCCAAGTTGTGCCACCAAGTCTCCTACCTCCGCAACAGCACAAGCCTCGCGGAAGCCGTTGATTGCTGTCTCCGTCACGCCTCCCTTCGGCTTGAAAGGGTGGACGATGGCCACGGTCGCCTCCGCGGGCTTCGGCTTGGCAGGGCTCAGGCCCACCACGTCGACATCTTCGTCGCTCTGAGGGTCCTTCGCACCGCGGCCTTCGCTGCTTCTGTTTTCGGATGAAGTCCCCTCGGAGTCCGAGTCACTGTCGCTGCCGCTGTCGCCGCTTCCTGAAGTTTCCGAAGGCTTCGCTTCATCGAGCTTCACTACGGCTTTGCCCGGCGGCTTTTCCCCTATGGGCCTCGCATCGGCTTCGTCATCTGTAGAGAATCCAAGTCAGGATCCGGGTGTTGAAAAGAAGAAGACAAAAGGGGTTTACCTTCGTCGGAGATTTCTTGAAAGGAAGTTGGGGCTAGGTGTGCCCTCCAACTCCTTCGCTGCGAAGCCGGCGCATTCGCCTCCGCGCCCGGAGTTGTCGCCTCTGGGGCCTCCGTGGCCTCCTTAGCGGCAGGGGTATGCGCGTCGACCTCCGCCGCTGAGGGCTTCGTCGCCGGGGGCTTCGCCGCCTTCTTGGGAGTCGGGGCAGCTACGGGCTTCGCCGCAACCTCTCCCGGATTAGAGACTTCGGCCGCGGGAACCTCCGGCCGAGGCCCCGAAGTGTCCGGCTCATCTTCGTCCCCCCTCTTCCTCTTGTGAGAAACCAAGGGTGGTTTCGGTGTATGTGATGAGTGATTGACAGGATTATTTACCCTCTGTTCGAAGGGTACCTCCGGAGGGGCTTCGGAGGTGGTACCTCCGAAGGGTGTTCGGAGGTGTGTCACCGGAGTGTGTTCGGTGTTTGCTTGCTGCAGCTGTGCAGCGGAGTGTACCTGTCGGAGGGGTCCGACAGTACGCGATGACTGGGTTCGTACCGATGGCTTCGGTACTTTGGGCGGTACACCGGAGTGTGTGCCGGAGGTTGCTAACCCGGAGAGGTCTCCGGAGTACTGGATACACTTGTCTGTTTGTCTGTGGTGCGCAGGGATTTCGGAGGCGACGGACAGGGTTCGAGCCAGGTGAACTTGGGTCAAGCGGGTGGCTTGATGCCAGGGGAGCGGGGAGCTCCGTCACGGTGGCTGCGAAGGTGGTCCGGGTCGGTCCTCGGGTCGAGGCGTGCCAGGTGAAGGCAGAGAGTGCGGAGCGTGGCTCCGGCTGAAGGTACTCCGAGACAAAGTCCTCGGAGGTGAGGCACTTCGAAGGTACTCCGAATGGAGTGACTTCGGAGTTGGTGGACCAAGTCCTCTGCGGAGGCAAGGAGTTCGAAGTGTGCTCCGGAGGGAGACACTCGAAGGTGGCCCAACGAAGGTCTCAGAAGTCGAGGTGCATCGAAGGCATGGTCCGGGTGAGGCTCGTCGTGGAGTGTGCTCGGGGAGAGGCACTGCGACGGAGTGCTCATGGAATGCTTCATGCGAAGGCCTTGGACGAAGGAGGGACTTCGAAGGGTGGTACTCCGAAGGTGGGCTTCGGAGTGAGGTTGACTTGAGGTGCTTCGGCCATGCATGGCTTCGGTACACGGACGGACGGTGTTCGAGCTCGGAGTAGCTGCGAAGCCGTGGTGATCCACTCCGGAGGTGGTGGTGCGAAGGCCCAAGGGCTTTGACGGCTTCGGCTCAAAACCGTCACTGTATCGAAGGTCTTCTTCGGCGGAGCGAAGGCCAACAGGCTGCAGGCTTCTCGCCGAAGCTTCCGCACCCCTCGCGTGCGAAGGGAGGTTCCAGAAGTCAACACTGTAAAGGCTGACACTGTCTGTTCTGAAAAAGGCTGACACTGTCCCCTCTGCAGCTGACAGAGAAGCCTCCAAAATAAAGGTGGACTACCTTTTGTACCCCTTAGTTCTGTAGAGACAAAATGGATGTAAACCCTAGGGGTAATGTAGTCACTTCCTTAGGATGAAGCCGTGGGCTATAAATATGGGGGCTCGGTAGGTAACATTTAACACTTTGAGCATTTACTGTTGAGCTCCTGTAGACAGACCTCGCTGTATTCATTCTGAGTTCATTTTATTCAGTGTTCCGTGTTCAAGCGGCGAAGCCCTGCTTCTTTGTGCTTTTGCTTGAGCTCGTGTTGCATACCTCGCTAGTTATTAGTTCACCGGAGCCTGTCTTGGCGAAGGGTGTTTTTATCGCGAAGTGTGCTTTACAGTGTGCTGTCGCTCTGTGTAACTCGAGGCAAGACCTCGCTGCTTACTAGCGAAGCCCTGTTCTTTTCCCGTAGTGCTTCCTGTGTCGAAGCCCTTAGCGTGGTCCGTTTTGTGTGCGTGTAGACCTTCGCGTACGAAGCCCAGCACCAGTTGCTGTCGCTAAGTATTTGGTCGAAGTCCTCAGAGGGCTGTCCACTCTTGCGAAGGGTGAAGTGCGAAGCCTGCTCGTAGCACCCTGTGTGCGGAGCCTGCACTGACTTAGCAGAGTAGACTTTCGAGGGTTGTAAGTGGAGCGAAGTCTTCTTGGCTTCGAACTTTTGCTCCTCCGAAGCCTGTGTTCGAAGGTGTCGAAGTACCTCCGAACCAGACCTTCGAAGGTAGTGTTCGAAGCCTGTTCCGCAGAAGACAGAACCGAACCGAAGGCTAAGTTTTTAGGCCGAAATTTTAAAAGCTCCCATTCACCCCCCCTCTGGTCGCCGTTTCCGGTCCAACAATTGGTATCAGAGCGGGTTAAGATCACCAGTTGACCTTAACCGGTTTTGTGATCTGTTGGCGTCATGGATAGAGGCAGTAAAATTCCTCTGTTCGATGGGACAGATTTTGCATACTGGAAGGTGCGCATGGAGGCTTACTTGTTAAGCCAAGGAAATGCAATTTGGGAGATTGTGGACTCACAATACTCCATCCCTGATACCCGCACCACTCAAACCGAAAAAGATCAGTATATTGCCAACTCGAAGGCAAGGAACATTCTGTTCATTGGTTTGAGTCGGAGTGAGTTTGATAGGGTGCAGCACCTTAGGACTGCTAGGGAAATTTGGACAACGCTCACTATTTATCATGAGGGCTCTACTCAGATTAAGGCCAGGCGCCAAAGCACCTACAACCAACAGTATCAGCTGTTTGTGCAGGCACCTGGTGAATCTATAGATGCCATGTTTTCGCGCTTTGATGCTATAGTGAGTAACTTGCGATCCAACGGGACGCTTGCTTACAGTGATCACGACAGGGCTATCAAGCTTCTCTATGCTCTTGACCGTAGCATATGGGAGGTGAAGATATCCAGCATTGAGGAGTCCACAGGCTATGACACATTGACCTGTGATGAGCTCTTTAGCAAGCTGAAGTCCACAGAGATTGCCAAGGCATCTCTTGCAGTGCACAGAAGCTCTTTGCCACAGCCATTGGCATTGGTTTCTAGCACTAGCCGTGGCACCACTGCAGAACCAAGCACATCAGGCACTTGTGTTCTTGCAGATGGTTTTGCTTTGTCCTCTCTGGTCTCCGTCACAAAGGAGCAGGTGGACACTCTAGCTGATGATGAGCTTGCTCTCATTGCCCAGAGGTTCACCCGCTTTCATCATGAGAGACGGGATCAGAGGAGAAGTGGTTTTAGTGGCTGTTATGAATGTGGCGACACCTCTCACATTAAGGCCAATTGCCCCAAGGTCAAAAAGAGAGATGAGAGTGACCGCCCCAAATTCCACAAAAGGAGAGGAAGCCCTTTGTGAAGGGCAAGCGCGGCAAGATGGCTAAGAAAGTAGCCAAGGCCGCTTCCAGAGCTTTTGTTGCTGCTCTCAGCGACATCGACACATCCTCAACTGAGGAGTCGAGCTCTGAGGAGGAGGAGTCCCCAAGGAAGGAGGACAAGAAGGACAAGAAGGGACGTGACTTCACCGGCCTTTGCTTCATGGCCGACAGCGATCACAGCGGCGATGAGCTTGACTCATCAGAGGTAAACCTATCATCTGACCAGCTTCTAATTAAATTAGATGAGCTGAATGAAGTAGTGCTAGGTCAGGATAGATTACTTGTGCAAGCTGCTAGAGAAAGAAAAGACCTTAGACTTAGGCTAGAAAATATTTCTACTGAATATGCCATGCTTAAGTCTAAATTTGATGATGCTGAATGTGAGTCTTGTTCTGTTGTCATGGGTGAGCTTGCTCAGTTGCGTTCTGTACATGCTCAAACTCTTTCTGAGCTTGAGACTGCACAGAAGCAGCTTTGGAGGTGGATTCTAGACCTCATGATGTTATTGATTGCATGAACTGCTCTTTATTACGCGATAGTATTAATTTACGTGATAAGCATGTTCATGATTTGGAGGCTAGATTGGAAAGGGCCGGTAGTTCTAAGGATGTGCAACCTGTTTGTGACACTTGCATCACCCTTAAGGACCAGCTAGGCACTGTTAGAGAGCGGGCTGAGAACCTCATGTCAGAAAATGAATACCTTCTTTCTGTGGTGAACAAATGCACTAAGGGAAAGGGTAGGATGGATTTGCTCTTGGCCAAGACCAAGTTGTGTGCTGACAGAGCCGGGGTAGCTCTAGGTTTGGGTTTTGAGAGGATAGCTTCAGACAGTAAGACCAAAACTGTTTTCACCTCTCCCACCACCCTAGAGAAAGAGAGAGCTCTGTTGGACACCCCATCAGCCAAAAAGCCTACCCATCCACCAAAGAAACCACACCTCCTATCAAGAAAAATCCTCCCAAGAAAACCACTCAAAAGAAACCAAGGAGCCTGTGAGAGTTGCTCCTATGACCCATGAGAGTGCCCCCAGGAGAGTGTTTCATTGTTCTTATGTCAGCGGGCGGGTCTTTGATTGGTTTCTGTTTCCGTCGCATCAAGGAATGAGCGACGTGCACAGGCGATGAGCTATCAGGACATGCATTACCATCTTTAGGTA